>CM038113.1:42401500-42671620 GCA_001642375.2 Mentha longifolia | reverse complement strand
AACGAGGTAAGTTACGTCCTAGGTACATCGGGCCCTTTGAAATTCTCGAGAGAATAGGTCCTGTCGCTTATAAGTTAGCTCTACCACCTAACTTAACAGGTATTCACAATGTTTTTCACGTTTCTATGTTAAGAAAGTACGTGTTTGATCCAAAACACGTAATAAAGTATGATGAGGTAATCCTAAGTCAGGACTTACAATATGAGGAAAGACCGATAAGGATACTCGATCGCAAGGTACGAATTTTGAGGAACAAGGAAATTCCACAAGTTAAAGTACTTTGGAATCATCATGGCCAAGAAGAGGCTACATGGGAGTTAGAAGAAAAGATAAGAACCCAGTATCCTGACTTAGAATACCCAGGTACGTGAAATTTCGGGACGAAATTTTTATAAAGAGGGAGGGATGTAATATCCCGGATTTTCTTATTAAAATTTAGCTTTTCTTATTATTATTATTATTATTATTAGGAATTTAAATAAAGAAATATACGTATGTAACTATCATATCTGGGTAGCTATTATGCTTAATCTAATAGTAATATATTAGATACATTGGTTAGATAATGTATAAATAAAGTATAATTAATATCTTATAGTATTAGTACATCTATACCATTTACGTAAAATGCATGTATTATGTTAAGAATGTATATAGATATTTACGAGTATAAAATAGGACTTCCATATGTATTGGATATATATTAGCTTCCACCCTTCCACCTCTTGCTTTCTTCTTTATATACGTGGCATGCCATTAGTTAGTATAGGTTCATGAATAAGTCTACCTAGGGTGAATGACTATCATAAGTTAGAAATGATTAAGCAAACCTAGCTAGGCTACGGTTTTTGTCCTATAAATAGAAGAATTCTACCTTTTTATTTTAAAACCCGAAGCCAGACTCCTTCTCCTTTCATTTCTTATTGTCCATACTCTCATATAAAATAAATGACGTCCAAGCTTTATAATTCTCAAAAGTTAGTGAAGCAGGATCTTGTATCATTCCCCGTTTATAGTAGCAGATAATATCTTATCGAGTTCAGGTGAGGCTTTATTCTTCCAAAGTATTATTTGAGTTAGTAAGCTCTGATAAAATGGGATTATCCATGAAAATGTTTTAATGTGTTATTACATGTTTAAGGCTCTTATAATGTATGCGATCGGGTCTTTCGGTTGGTCTAACACACTAATCGAGAGGCTGTGCGCACAGTTAGAAATCATTGGGTTGATCACCAATTGATTCTAACTTGAGGGGAGAACCTCTGGATGAAATATTCCATTGTCTCCAAATCATGGCTCCATTTGAAAAGGGAAAAGGGATCCGACGGTGGTAATGTCCTGGGATCAATATAAGAGTAACATGGTAATACGCATGCGCGCGCAATCATGAAAAATGTGGTTTTGTGTGCATGGAAGTAAATGATTTCAAAACCCTTCTATGTATACTTTATTATCATGGATATTCTTTTTATGATAAAATGTTTTTGGCACAAGCCCACTGGGTACATTAGTACTTAGCCCTGCAATTCCTTTCCAAATGTTTTGCAGATTAGGGAGCTGGTGGGGCAGACGAAGCTGGAGATGACTGTTGTTGTCGCTGTATAAAAGAATAAAGGCTTCCGCTACGCTTATAAATAAAGTTCATCTCCCTATATATAATATCCTAAGATAATTTCGTATTTTGATATAAAATCTCTACGTTCCCCTTATACCATTGATTATATATATATATATATATATTACGGGTATTCAGACAAGTCGGCCAGCATGGGTTGTTTGGCTTAGCCAACCCCATAGTTTGAGCTGTATGTCCCGATCCCGTATTTTATTATTTATGTCTATGGGTATTCAGACATAGGCGGCCGGTACGAGTGGTATGGTTTTCTTATTACCTACCTCGTAGTTCGTGCTGTGGGTCCCGATCCCGTATTTAATTTCTTAATAATAGGATTAAATATCCCCAAGTCATGAACCCCTTTCTATCCCCGCTTCTTAATTCCAACCCCTTGCCACGTCCCGGCATACGTGCCTTCCCTCGGGAACTGGGGCGTGACAAAAGCTAGATTGTAACTGCCGATGTAGCATGTAGAATTCATAGTAAAATTCAAACTTAATGATAGAAGTTGATCATGCATGCTCACTGCTCAGTCATATCCTAGTCATTTCTTAAATTGGACCCAAATTTTTGGAGTTTGAGCTGTACATATACGTGTCATTAGAGCATCGTTGTATAAATATAGTATCCACAATTATTAGTCCGTGGCGGTTTTTCTTCCTTGATAATCTTCTCCCTCTCTACGTTCACCATATACTTGAACAGAATCTTCCGGCACAAATTTTAATTTTTATGATGATTAAATATTAAAGTGGACTTTAAAGTGAAATAGATGTTATTATGGTTTTTTGTTTATTTTTGATTGTGAAAAAGAAATTATGGATATGGGGTCATCATCTAAAAATGGATTGTTCACGTATTTAGCGGACAACCGAAAATAGCAAAATACTGACCTTTTCCGTGGATGGATGGAGTATATTACATACTCCCTCTGTCTCGCCTGAGTATGCACATTTTTCTTACGAATAAAAACACATTGCAAATAATAGTATAATTGATTGCAAATTTGCAATCAATTACTACTACTTCCGTAATAATAATGTGTAGAATGGCCCAAGCTAAAAAAAAAAGCCCAAGCAATAGAACTCTTATTTATTTAGCCGAATTTCTTTCTTCTCTCTATTGTTAGCAAAAGCCCAAGCTTTCTATTCGATTAAAATAAAACAAGTCTCATGCAAATCAACACTTCATAAACAAAGAGCCCAATCCAGTAAGTAAATAACAGTACTAGTAATTAAAAAAAAAAATGGAAAAAAATCTGAAACTATTCCTCTCATCCATTCATTCATATTCTGAAAATCAAAATATCAAACCCCCGCTTTCCAACGTTACTCGATATAAATTTCACTCCACCACTCTCTCTCTCCTTGAATTCTCCTTCACTTATCCACCAGCCTAAGCACGATACACACATATTCTGTGTGAATATTCGCCATGGCCGGTCTCCTCGAAACCCTAACGATTCCTCGCGCCTCGGCTCGCCCGTCCGCTTCCTTGCCGCCGGTCGCCGCCTCCGCCTCCGCCTCCGCCTCCGTCCGATTCCCCGAGTTGAGAGGTCTCAAGATGCTGCCGACTCGGTCGTCGGCGAAGCTGAGGTCAACTCAGAAACTCGCTCGAGGTGGGAGTAGAATCGTCTGTGAGGCTCAGGATACAGCGGTTGGAGGTTTGTGTTTCTGAGTTAGGTCGGAAGCTGTTTAACTAGAAATGCTGTTGATAGAGGATTCAATTTCATGTTTGATTTAATTATGTTTTAAAATTTGAAAATAGTTTCTGTTTAGATTGAAATTCTTCATGCTTAATGTTTGTGGATTGTTTGCTTGTGCTGTGTGATTATTTGGGGGTAGGCAACATGAGTAAAAATCATTCGAGTGATTTAGTGTTTCGATACATGGATTGTAAAATCTGAGAGAGTGAATTAGTCCGTTCGTAATTGGATTGAGAGATGCAGGTGATTAGCAATGGCTCATAGAATTCATTATTCAAAGAAAGTAAAATGAGGATACATACCTAATCGTTAATCGTTGCATCCATTGATTGGGGGATCTTCAACCTAAATGGTAAAATCATTGATTGCATTTTCACATACTTCAATGTTTCTCAACCTTCACTAGAGTATTATTCATTGAATTTGCGTTATACATTGTAGAAAGGAATATGAATTTCTGATACAATATAAGTTTGGGAATCTTCCACCTTATACGATGGCTTATCATTAGTTCCTTTGAACTGCAGTGGTTGCAATTACTGAATCAGAGTGGCAATCTCGCGTGCTTGGGTCGGATATGCCGGTTTTGGTTGAATTCTGGGCATCATGGTGTGGGCCATGCCGCATGATCCACCCTGTCATTGACAAGATTGCTAAGGACTATGCTGGGAAGCTCAAGGTCTTCAAGGTTAACACTGATGACTGCACTTCGATTGCAACGCAGTGTGGGATCCGGAGTATTCCTACTGTCATAATCTTTAAGAATGGGGAGAAGAAAGAATCAGTCATTGGTGCTGTTCCTGAATCTACATTGACGACTTGCATAGAAAAATACTTGTAGAAACTGTAAGTGCATATGTATCTTCTCAGAAATCAAGCTCTCTTTTACTTGCTTCCGTTATTTATTTGGCGATATTCCCTATAAGAAGAAACCTTATGAATCATGTATAGCATATGCATGTTCAAATTATCTTCGATTTTTGATTGTTGATATCATAATATCATTCATACCTGTATTCTTGGCTTCCTGAATTCTCCTGTCCGTTGCCCGATTACCTGTTCTTCGCTTTCTGTCTGCATATGTGAATTATTAGCATTCACATGAACACTAATACGGAGTAAGATAGTATTTACTCGTACATGAACATTGATTCCCTTATTGAGCATTTTGCTAAAACAATTACGAGTATGTGTTATGGGATTCCATGGTGTAGGAAAGTTCATAATCATAACTTGTTGCCAGAATTGCTGGAAAGGAAATTGTACATTTTTAAAGTGTATCTGTTTCGTGTATGATACTCCCTCCGCCCATGGTGCTTCGAATCTTTTGGCACACATTTCAATATGCCGAAAAATGGATGTTACGAGAAAGTTTAGGTCTCACTTCTCGGCACATTGAAATACGTACCGAAAGATTCTAATCACGTATGTCACGGAAGGAGAGAGTATATCTTTGTTGGTGTAGCTTTGGTTGGATGTTGTTTTCCTAACTCAGCTGTACTGTAAATCTTAAATTAAACCATTTGCTGTGGTTGTTGAAGAGACTTTATGAAACATGTTGAATTCTGAAGCAAAAATTCTGTTGAATATATATTTTAATAATTTTAGCATGTTGAATTACGTTGAAGCTGATTTAAGTACTGTGTGCGCCTTATATATGCATCCTGATTTAGATACAGACGTACGACTTTTAACTTATTAATTGTGGCTTTGACTAATCAGTCTACGTACTTGACTTTATGCGAGCATTGCATGTTTCATAACTCCATCTCAATTATATCAAGATTCTTTTTTGTGTAGATAATAATAATAATGCGTCCAATAATTTTGACGATAATACTATCTTTTTTTTAAAAATAATGGAGTATCAAATATTATAACACGTAAAATAGGAAGAAGTATACAACATGAAAGACTAAATCGGTAATATTGAATTAATTAATTTACATTCAAATTCAACAAGACTAATGTAACTACTATTGGGCTAATTAGTTAGGCCTATTCATCAATTCCGTTGAAATAAAGTCACCTAATCCGTAACCAGTCCATCAAAAAAAGAAAAGAAAGGAAAAAAAGAAATGACGTCATCAATATTTATTCAAATTCAAATTTATAGTTCCATTGTTTTTTGACTTATTTCAAAATTTACCTAGTCCTTTCAGATATACGTCGTTCAATTTTGGTTGTCAACCTGTATTAACATTTTCAGAAAAAAATAAATAAATCATTAATAATCTTTCTAAAAATATTAGAGTTCTTTTCCTCTAATAAAAACTGGGAAATATTTTATTTAATCTTACAAAACAGTATTATTATAAAAATAAAAATATTATAAAAATGAATGCTTTATTATCATTGGAGCGGAGCGATTGACGGAGGGCGTGAATGAAAGGCGCGTGCACGCGACGCTAGGCACATGCTCCGGCAAATATCTTATCCTCTGCTGCGCGGTGCACGAAAGCCATTCCTCAATCGACACTCAAGCTCTATATATTTCAAATCGCAGAGCGTTGAGCTCCCATTCACCTTCTTTATTAATTCATCGATTTCTCGTTCCCATCAAACCGCCAATTGTTCATCCGCTTCTCTCTCTCTACAAAGAGAAGCTCTTGTTCCACTCTCTATCTCTACATTCTGCTCTTCGTTGATTTTGGTAAGGTTGCGTGCGTTTGTTTTGGGTTTTTACGGTTTTCTTCAATTTATTGTGCGAATTGTTTGTGTTAATCTTGATTTTTTCGATACCTTGTTTTTAGATCTCAAACATTTCGTTGTTCTGTGGATTTTCTTTTTCCTTTTCCTTTTTGTAAATTGAAGGTGGGTACATTTTGTTTCCTGGTTTTTTTCAGTGATGAAAAAGAAAGTGAAAATAAATTCATTTGTTCTCTTTAGGCATTACTTGCGTTTTTTTGTTGCTGGGTGATGAGTTATGAGCGGTAAAATCTGCCAATTTTATGAGAGAATGTTTCAATTTGATTGGATGATAGCAGGCGAGTTTTGATTGTAAGTTTTTATATCGCTCAAAGCTAGAGAGTTAAGTTTTCCTCTCTCTCCCTCCATCTCTCTCTTGATTCTTGGACACTAGAACAGGTAGAATTTACGATTTTTGACTTGACGCAGTCTGATGCACGTAACAATCATCCAACCAACCTTGTCTGTCTCCCAATGTAGAATGCTTAATACCGGATTTTCTGTGGCCTTGAATAAGGGAGAAGGATTGGACCACCTTGGATGCATTAATGAATGTTTCATTTCTTTTGTTTGATGTTTTGATTTTGTGGATTTCTAAAAATTTACAGAGTGTTTGTTTGAGAATTTTGAAGAACCGAGAGTATAAGAATGGAGAGGATTTGGTTTGGAAGAATTCATGCCTAGTGAAATGTAGAATTAGTTTAGATTATATGGGAGTAAATATTTGTGTTTTAAGTTCCCAAATGAATGCCCTCTCATGACATTGGATTCTCCTTAAGGTTGAGATTTGAGGGTTGCCTCAAGTTCTTACTCATTTTTGTTTGTCTCCCCCCATAAAATTGTTTGTATTTGTTTTCTCGGGCAATTTATTCTATGTTGAACTCATCTTTATTCTACAAAATTTATCGAAAATATCTATCTAAGTAGTACAATTCATTTGACACCATCAGCTCTTGAATCTGTATAATCCCAAGGGAACAAGATGACTTTGTATCTATTCTGTTTGAAATCTTTTGTTGGATCGGTGATTATTTGGCTGTATCCAGAAATTACTAAATTGGCTACTAAATTTAATAAGGAGAATAGGTTGGGGGTCTGCCTAACCCCTCACCCTCTCGGGGTGTTTTGAGCGAGAAAAAAAAAGGCACACTCAAACCTTTGTTTATTATTGTTCTGAATGATCCAAAAGGTAGGTCTCTGTTGATGCTGAATGTGCAAGATATCATATCATATTTCTTTATTTGTTATTCTCTTTATCTAGTTTAATTCTAAACGTAAGTTGGTAAATGATGTATGCATAAATTACTTTTGGGTATTTCTAGAATGAATTATGTTCATAAACGATTAATTTTGCATATTTTGCCTTCAGAAAGTGTGCATAGATGGAGTTGTTTAAATCATTGAATCTTGATATCCTATAACTAAGTCTATAACAGAAGCTAGAAAGAGGAACTGTTGGGGGTAGGGAGAGAGAGAGAGAGAGAGAGAGCATAGTTGATTGTCATCTCTTATTTTGTCTGATGTTGAAGTGATTAGGGGCCTTGGACCCCTATCAGCTATCGTTAACAAAAGTTTGTAATACTTTATGTGATGAGCCAGCCTGGAAAATGGACATGTTTTGGCCTTTCCGCTACATTATTGTTGGCCTTGGCCATGTTATTTGGTAAAAAATTCTCCAATATGATCCACCTGCAACATTTTGGGGGTCCATTCCCTTTCTTCTTTATATTCTTTCCTCTTTTGCTTTATTCCATTATCTTTTTTTACTTGAGATATTCATTTGTGGGGACACAAGCACTCAGCTTGTTTTTTTTATAACATGTTTTTCAAATTTATGTGCAGTTATCATGGCTTATGATCAGAGCTTTGGTGCTCCAACCATGCATTTGGGATCGGAGGGGGGTATCTCACACAAACAAAAATGGAATCCAGTTTTACAGCCGGACAACTCGAACGGATGCTTTGATTGCAATATATGTTTAGAGTCTTGTCACGAGCCTGTGGCTACTCTATGCGGTCACCTCTACTGTTGGCCATGCATTTATAAATGGCTCCATGTCCAGAGCTCGTCATTTAATTCGGACGAGAGGCCTAGATGTCCAGTATGCAAAGCATTCATCTCCAATTCCTCTTTGGTTCCCCTCTATGGTAGAGGTAGATCTCCATCCGAGTCTGAATCGAAGAGACGGCCCTTGGATTCGTCTGTTCCTCCTAGGCCACCAGCACTCGGTCTGAATTCTCTGCTTTCTTCTTCGTCTTCAACATCAGTTTCTCCTGCTTCTAATCAGCAAAACAGTCAAAACCCAACATTCAATCAACAGCAGTATTTTCCTAATCCTTTTGGTTACCATCCCTCGATCCCTCCAACTCCGGGAAGCCCTACAACGAGTTTCTTCAGTCCAACTATCAATATGGTTAGTGAAATAGTGTTTGCTGGTATATTTGGGAGCTCGGATACGAATATGTTTGCCTACCCGTATACGAATTCTTATCCCTTGATAGGAAATGGTAGCCCGAGGTTGAGAAGGCATGAGATTCAGTTGGATAAGTCGCTGAACAGAGTGTCGATTTTCCTTTTCTGCTGCATTGCTTTGTGCCTTATCCTGTTTTAGTTGTACATTTTAGACTCCTGTGTTGTATAGAGCTGTGCATAGATGGAGGCTTTTTCTTGGAGAGGAGTCGACCAAGAGTAAATATGAGTGAGGAAGAGTGAGGTTTATCCTTCTGTACATGATTTTTCTTGTTATGATGGGAATTAATTAAACTCACAATTTTATTTTGCACATTTCTTTTCCTTTTCACTCTTGTTTCTCTCTCTCTCTCGACTTGTTCTTCATACCAGCTGCTGTTTTCTTTACTCTCCTATCACGTTCTATTTGGCCTACATATATTTATTATGTGAAGATTAAATTATACAAACGGGCTAGTTTTCAGTATTAAAAAAAAAAAAAGAAGAAGAAAGAGAGAGAGAGATCAATACTTCATCCGTCTTGTTTTATAAGTCTAATTTCAATTATTTTACTCTCACATATATTCAAGAAGCAAGTTTAGTAAAATGGGACTCGTTTCATTAGACAACATCCATTTCTATTATTTTACATTCACATATATTCAAGAAGCAAGTTTAGTAGAACGAGACTCACTCACACATATTCAAGAAGCGAGTTTAGTAGAACATGATATTTTACATTCATATATATATTCAAGAAGCAAGTTTAGTAGAACGAGACTCACTCATATATATTCAAGAAGTGAGTTTATTAAGTTTAGTAGAACATGACCGAGGGAGTATATATTTGAGTTGATTCAAAGGGGAAATAGACAAAAATAACCAATTTCATATAACAAAGTAAAAAAAATAGAGAGTTAGATAAAAAAGATAAAAAATAACCAATTTTTGTAATAAAATACCAATTTGCCCTTAATGAAATCAATATAGCATAAACTAAAAAGAAAACCTAATCTAGTTTCAACAACCGCCGTCCACCCCCACCCCCAAAATCTCATTCTCTCTACTACTATAGTGTCCAGATCTCTTTCTTCCTCTTTCTCTTTTTTTGCCATTGTTGTCAGCGTCTCCTCCACTTGCTGCCACCCGCCACTTTCTATTCTTCATTCATTTCCTTTCCTAATTTCTCCAATGCTATCGATTTTACCATTGTTGCCCCACCTCCAATTCATAATCACGAATTGAAGTAATTATGAATGAATGAGATTATATCGTGATTTTATTTGGAATTTTTCTTGCCTCCGCCACCTTCTTGCCACTATCCACTATCCATCGCCGCCTCGCTACTTTTTTAAATCACGAGCTGGGGCAGAATTTCACGAGCTGGGATATGCTCTGCTCTTTTTTTTTTTTTTTGGAACTAATCTCTTGAATTCACAGATCGGTGATTTGTTACATTTCAAGTAATTGTTTGAAATAATGGCAAAAGTAATTGGTGTTTTTAAATTAAGACGCCAAATAAATTTACAAATGGGTTGCTCTTATCTTGAATTCACGAGTCCGTATTCATAACTTGATTTCACGAATTATATTCGTAAATTGACGTTCAATGTTTGTGAATTCACGAGTTTAATTTGTGATTTTCAGCATTTTTGTGTTAGAATTCACGAATTGAAATTTTGAATTCGTGAATTGTGTTATCTTTTAAGAGTAATACACGACTAGGTTAAGAATTCGTGAATTCTGAAAAAAAGAAAGGTATTATAATAAGAGTTGCTATTTTTTTTTTTTATCTTTTTTATTTAAGTGTGACTATTATTTATTTATCTCAAAGTAGTTATTTTAATGGTTGTTCCTGATTCAAATGCAAAAAAAAATAAAAATGAAAAATAACAAGTTCAGACTCTAAAACCCTAAACCCTTCAAAAATCCCTAAAACCCCATCTCTCAAATCAATCAATGGCTCAAACCTACACACAATCAATCGCCACTGGGAATCCCACGATGTTTGCAGCGATAAGCAGATCGAATTTCCTGCGATTTTCTTCACGACAAAGAATTTCCATCGCTTTTAGAAAATCATCCTCTTGCAAAATTTCGGCAGCGGCTACTCCAGTTGAAGTTTCACCCAAATTCTCAGCGTCAAGGAGCAGAAACTTGTTTTCCAGAATCAGCCCCCTTCGAAAGGACTACGACGTCGTCCAGGTGCTCGATCAGTGGGTTGCCGAGGGCAGAAAAGTCAATCCATTGGAGCTCCAACGCATAATTCGCGATCTCCGCAGTCGCAGACGATTTTCCCAGGCTCTTCAGGTTCTTCCTTTTTTGTGTATCTGTTCATAATTTCATGAATCGGCGTGTGTGTTTGTACATATCCTTACTTCATTGTTGTATTTCAATAATTATGTTTTAAATTTTAATAAACCTCGAGCTCAATTGGAGCCTTATGCATTCGTGGTTTTTGTTATTTTTTTTTATCAAACATAGCTCGAATTGAGCATGGTGAAAGCCGATTTTGCTTTACTCATGGAATTATGTTTCATTTCTAGTTTCTATAGTTAGAATTTGCTCCATTTGAATGTATGAAAATGCAGGTCTCAGAGTGGATTAGTCATAACAGTGTATGCACACTTTCAACTGTTGATTATGCTATCCATTTGGATTTGATTGGTGTTGTCCATGGATGTGAAGCTTCAGAGAGCTACTTTAGCAGCTTAATCTACGAAGACAAAAATGAAAAGACGTATGGTGCATTGCTGAACTGTTATGTAAGAGAAGGCCTCGTAACGAAAGCCCTTCGCCATCTGCAGAGAATGAAGGACAGAGGATATGGTTCATCAGCTATTACTTACAACAACCTCATGGTCCTGTACAAGAAAGCTGGTAAACTCGAGAAGATCCCTGAGATTCTCTCGGAGATGAAGAAGAATGGCGTAGCTCCGGACAACTTTAGTTACAGAACGTGCATAAGTTCGTTTGGTGAGAGATCCGATCTTGGTGGAGTAGAGAAGATTCTGGATGAAATGGAATCACAAGCTGGCGTTTCCATGGACTGGAATACGTATTCCATGGCTGCATTTCAGTTCATAAGAGCAAACGAGAGGGAGAAAGCGCTTGCTTACATGAAGAAGGTGGAGGAGAGTCTTGATAGAGATGCTGTTGGCTATAATCACTTGATCTCACTCTATGCGCATCTAGAGAAGAAAGACGAGATGATGAGGCTGTGGGCTTTACAGAAATTCGTGTGCAAGAAACAGATCAACCGAGACTATATCACCATTTTGGGATGTTTGGTGAAGATTGGAGAGCTTGAAACAGCTAAGACAGTTCTTGATGAATGGGTTTCGTCTTGCCACACGTACGATTTCAGAGTTCCAAATATACTCCTCATTGGCTACTGCAAAAAGGGACTAACTGAAAAGTCTGAAGAAATTCTCCGGGACATCATCAAAAGGGGACAGAACCCGACTCCTAACAGTTGGTCTATCATCGCTTCTGGATATCTGAATAGTAAGAATCCGGAGAAGGCTTTGGAATGCATGAAACGGGCTGTGGCTGCAAAAGAATGCAATAGTAAATGGATGCCGAAGCCTGATCAAGTTTCGAGGTTATTACAGTGGCTCGGGGAGGAAGGAGGGATAGGAGAAGTCGAAGCTTTCGTATGGCAACTTAAGACAGTGATGCCGGTGAATAGAGAAATGTACCATGCCTTGATCAAAGCCGGTGTAAGAGGCGGGAAAGACACCGGTCCGGTTTTGGATCAAATGCGAAATGATAAGATTGATGTTGATGATGAAACGCAGAAGTTGCTTACAACATGTTGATGATGAACGCAGAAGTTATGAGATTGTTGATGATTTCGATTTTGGAGTGTCATGTATTCCAATCGTGGTTTATGATGAGCATACATCATGTTTTGGTAAAAGAAATTTGTATATATATATACGAGGAATGTCGTTACGATGATATATTTAAGGAAAATTATTACTTTAAAAATAAACACTATAAAAAAAAGACAACTTGATTAGAGAAAATTAATGGCATAATCTACAAATTTAGCCAGATAAATTTAGTTTGTGACAAATTTAGCCCGAATTTACATGTGTGACAATTTTAGCCTTATAAATCAAATTAACGACAATTTTAGCCGACAACGAAGGTTCCGATAGTAAAAATAGATTCATTTAAACTTTATATTGTCTTCGAAAGGAAAATACATTTTCTATTGAGAGTGACGACTGGTGCCAACTAGATCTTTTGATGTCAAAATTCATTAAATGGCTAAGATTGTCACATATTTTATTTATAAGATTAAAATTGTCACACACTCAAAGTTTAGGTTAAATCCGTCAAAAGATGAATTTATCGAGCTAAATTTGTGTATTTTGCCAAAATTAAATTATATGATAGGGATTAAACAATAGTCTAGATTTATAAAATTTCACCAAATGTGAAAATTAGTTACCTATATAAAGTTTTTTCCTCACTCTCACAAATATACTTGTGTTGAAGGCTAGAAAAAATAAGATAAGAAAATGCCAAAATGAAGTAGAGTAGCGTTTCTTTGAGTATAGTGTCGCGTTTATAGCGCGATTAGGTATAAAATGAGGCGAAAGAGTTGCGAAATCTCTCTCCAAATCAAGAAATGGGGAAGGAAAGAAACAGATCCCCCGCAATCGAAGACGGAGCCGCTCCTCCGTCCAAACGGCGGGGCCACCATAAATCCGAATCAGAATCCGAGCCCGACCCGGATTCGGACTCCGATCACGACTCCAGAAAATCCGAAGGCAGCAGGAAGCGAGCCAAGCGCCACAGTAAAACGCGGAGCTCGAGCTCCAAGAGAAGGCGGTCGAGGGACTCCGACTCCTATACGTCGTCGTCCGAGTCCGATGACGAGTCGTACGATTCCGAGTTGGGGTCTTCCGAGGGAGAGGATAGGAGGCGGCAGAGGCGAGAGAAGAGAAGGAGAGAGGAGAAGAAGGAAGATTCCGAGTCGGAAGAATCTTCCGAGGGAGAGGAGAGGAGGAGGCGGAGGAGAGAGAAGAGAAGGAGAGAGGAGAAGAAGGAGAGGCGGATGAGAGAGAAAGAGAAGGAACGGAAGAGGAAGAGGAGGGAGGAGAAGAAGCGGAAAACAAAGAAGAAAGAGGAAAAGAAGAGAGAGAAGGAGAAGGGGAAGAAAGGCGCTGTGACTAATTTGTGGGGGAAGTATGGGATTATTAGAGAGACTGATATGTGGTTAGTTAATTTCCTGATAATTTCACCTTTTTGGTTCCATATTAAGTTCAATTCATAAAGATTACTGTTTTTCTCCTTGTTTGTTTTCAATTTTCATTGTTGTTACTGCAATTCTTGTTGGGGCTTGAGAGTAGCTTTGAAGCTGATATAAATGCTGCAAAATTGAATCCCTTTTTCTTACTGTATAATATGATTACTGTTACTACTATTTTCAAAAGCAATACTGTGGTTAGGTACAAGATGAAGTGCATATAAGGTTAGAGAGTTGATCAGAATGTTTATCAACTAGAGGGCGTGCTTCTTTTCGAATCGAAGATTAACAGCATGTTCCATTTCTTACTATTATAATCTGTTAAGTACCTTCTTGGGTTACTCTCCATGAAGTTTTTACTAACTTGATTTATTGTAGGAATAAACGACCCGAGTTTACGGCATGGTTACACGAAGTGAAAAAGGTATTGTTTTAGATCTGTTTCTTTACTACAGTCTTGTGAGATTCTGGTTATTATATTGCAACCATCGCATTTTAGTAGTGTTTTTTCTTTTGTTTTCTTCACTATATATAGGCTGATAATTTCTTCAAAGTATATTGCATGCTTTCCTTCGTTTATATTGATGTAATTATGTCCGGCAATGGACTTCTTCCAGAGCGACATTATCCTGCATTAAGTATTAGTATTTGTTTTTGGACATATATAGATATTTCATCCATTGCTTTCAAGTGCTTGAGGAGTGTGATTTTGTCGATGATAATTCTGGTTTTTCTTTGAACAGGTCAACTTGGAAAGTCTAGCCAACTGGGAAGAGAAGCAGCTATTCAAAGAGTAATTTCCTGCACTTGAATGTATCTAGATTCCTTTGAAATTTTATATAGAAAATAAGCTTGATATTCAGAGTCAATATGAGTTGACCTTTCTTCCTCTGTACAGTTTCATTTTGTTGGTGGACTAAAATTTCTTAATGTATGTCTTGTCTTTTCTGCAGCTTCATGGAAGATCATAACACGGCCACCTTCCCATCCAAAAAGTAAGCCCTCTTTCATTCTTTACAGTGCTTCCTTAGGAAGTATTTAGGGATGTTATCTTATCCATCTCCGTGTTGCTTTAAATATGTGTATGCTTTGGTTGTGATTTTCAATGAAATTTGTTTGTTCATAACTCTTTGACTTTGCTTCATGCACTGCTTTGTATCCTCTGCTCAGACATGCAAGTATGGTTGTTCGCAGCTTCATTACTCGTTTCCAGTGCATGACTAACTCTTGCTCTATTATGTGCAGGTATTATAACCTGGATGCTTATTTCAAACATAAAATGGAAAAGGAAATGAAAAAGGGATTTGCCAAGGTGCAGCAATCTGAACGTACTGTATTCGATGATGAAGAACAACGAAGGTAAAGATTATTTCCATTGAGTTTTACATTTCCTAATAATTGCTAAATATTGCTGTGCCACAAACTACTAGTTCTAGCTGTCTTTTGAGAATTTTTTTCATTCAACAACTTTCCACTACTTTCTTAATCTTAAGTTGATTTGGACAAAGTTAACTTACTCAGAGTGATAGATGGTTTAAGAGCTGTAGAAGAACTTGTTTGATTTTTGAAATTATGTTTGAACAATTAGTGTCATCGTTACATACATAAAAGTCTCATAAATTACAATTTTCATTTTCAATTTGAGTTTCTTTCAAGTTTTGCTGTTTTCTTGATCCTTAGCCTAAAAGATAGTCCAGGGTTGTGTTTAATAATATCCCTCTTTCATGTGTCCTCTTTTACAGGCTAGAACTGCAGCAAGAACGTGAAAGACACAAGGAAGAACAGGTGCAAGCATTAAAGCAGTCGATGCAGTCTGGGATGGTATGCTAATATTGTTTTCTGTTTTTATTTCTTGCCTAATTCGATACATTATTGGCAATGCATCGGCCTCATTCTCATTGTTGTCACATTCGATATTTTCAGGCTCAAGCAATGAAAGAACAAGCTCAACTCAGGGAAGAGATGGCTTACCAATACAAGCTTGGCAACTTTGAGGTAAAGTAGCCTTCAGAATGTCAAATATGATCCATCCCTACCGTGTCAGTCTACTTACATACAAGGGTTTCGTTTTCTTTAAATTTGTAGGCGGCAGCTGCTATCCAGAGAAGGCTGGATCCTGATGTTGCTATGTAACTGGAAAATGACCTACTTCACCAATTACCTGATGCTTCTTCCACCATCTCTTTTCAACTTGCATTTAGAGAGTTCGAGGAAAAGGGATCTGAAGATATCAAGACAGATGCTGGTGCTCATTTTGCATCTTGATGAAAATTGAGGAAAATGATCCTTTTTTTACTTCCCAGGTGCCTCATTTCATATGTATCTTCCAATTTTTGGGATGTAGTGTTTGTAGATTCCAGTAGAATTTATGACTTGAACTGATGATAATTGAGGATGTATACTTCTATACATATGTGGTGTGAGACCAACTTTGATAATTTTTCAGCTGTTGAAGATCATTTAGAAGCTGGGCGACAGCGTTGATAATGTTTTGCTGTTGATGATATTCCATAATGTTCTTTGCACATTATATTTTGTAATCCGAGGCAAAGATAAAAATGATACGTATATTCGCTGTTTGTTGATGAAGGTACAAATTCCAGAAATGTATGTTCTAAAGGAAGCTACTTCAGTACGATGTGGTAAAAGAAATCCAGCATCAATGCACAGAAAAAAAATAATAATAAAAAAAATGGCTGCAAACTCCTACACCTTTATAGAAATTGAGGCCAACAAATAATTAAAAAGAATCATATATTAGCCTTGTTTATGAGAATTCATTACTTACCACAGAACATGAGGAACTGATATAAGCCACATCCACTTCTAGAATATTCTGCAAGGGTACTAGAAATGCAGCTTCACTGGTAATAACTGTAAACAATCTTACATCATAGAATCTAATTTAACAATTCACCTGGCCATGCAATAACAATCAGATCAAATCAAAGATTCTGTTTATCTATATATTTTGCCTCATGGAAATGCAGAGTAAAAAGCAACAGAAACAGAAAAGGAATGAGGTTTTGATTAATCAAAAGATTGATCAACTATACATATTCCAAACATGCAATCACTGAAAGAGAAGTTTTCCCTGTGAAGTAATTCGTAATTCTAGTCAAAATTTCGAATTCACGAGACATGTAAAACCCTCTCAATTCATATTCAATTGATAGTGCACACAACACACTACTATGAACTCACTAATCCTACAACAAATGTACACGGGGCGCAAAGGCAACACAAACTAGTTCATACCAATCCACATCTAAGTTGGAGAAAAAAGTTTGAAAGAAAAAATAATCAATCAATTATAGTTCTAGAAACTTTCTCCATCCAAAATCCTTCTTCGTAAGATTTGTCAACAAAATCTAGGATCTAGTTGCTCTTTCGATTCCATATCTCTGACACTGTTCATAATGTTTTGGATCTTCTTTCCAAGAGACTGATTGTGTTCCTCAATGTGTTCGAATATCATTTCCAAATGCCTTTTATACGTAGCGACTTTCTTTTTCTCGATGGCCAGTTGTTGTGATAATTCCCGGATTTTGTCATGCTCGTTAGGGTATTGATCATAAATGAGATCTTTTCTCCCTTTCCCGGGAGATAGAGGATGAGTATGATCCTTCACGAATTTCGTAACAGTCCACTTTCCGGAACTTACTTTTCTAACTAAAATCATGGCCCTGCATCCAACCCTCGTCTCAGCCCTCTGCCTCACGATCTTTTCGCGTTTATCAACCATTCTGAAGCCCTCTTTGTTGCAAACTAGAGCTCGACCAATGGCAGATCCATCACGCCTCGATCGAGAAAGCTTACTCACACGGATTACAAAACCAACTCTTGTAGCATATGAGTTATAGAATGCGTGTGCTTCAGCTTCAGACTCAAACTCTTGGCCCAAATATGGTTCGTCAATAGGAGTATTACAATTAATATCTTGCAACTCATCCAGTTGGAACAATTCCCTATCCGAGGAATCTTCGTCCACTTTAATATCTAGTCCGTGCTGGAGAATTATATCATCATCATCATCTGTTCTTCCTTCGAAATTAGTTGAACTTCCTACTACCTCACCATTTGCATCACCATTTATCTCATAATCCATCAAAAAAATATAGCAATATTTAGCTCCTATGTCAAGATCCCTGGATGTTAAAAAACTATGCAAATGAGGCCAGCCTTCAGATGGAAGGACATTAACCAATCACTCAACTTTCTACAAGCATTTCAAGAATACAACCAGCTGGATAATTAGAAAAAAAAAAACCGACTTTGGACATTATATCAACATATAAATACTACTCGATCATATATATACTTCCAAAACATCGATAACTTATTCTTACTTGATGCTCCTTTTGGCAACATAAATGTCAAAAAGTTCTTTTTTCTTTGTATTCATACAGCTCATGATTATGAATCATGCTAACCGCAACAAATAGCCCAACATATTCTGGTATATGTGTAATAAGTGTATATACATATTTGTCGTATACTCGTGTGTATACCTAGAGGAAAAAATCTACTCCTCTAAAAGCTTGAGAAGCTAGCTAAACTATGGGAGGAATCCAACCTACCACAATTTTTTGTGAATAACTCAGTTTTATCAGCACAAGTTAAAACCCTAAACATGTAGACCTTACTTCATATTAAAAAACTGAAACATGTTCCTTCTATTAGATTTTTTTTTATTTTATTTTTTTTCCTCTCTTGAGAAAGATGCCTATCTCCTCCTCGACTCGAGCCAGTTCAAGCTCAAGGGATTAGAAAAATCAATCTTTATATACATAAAAGGAAAAACAAGACAAACACGTTCTCTTCTCCAACCCTTGAAAAGCCTTTTACGCAGTGGTTGCATTAAAATTCCAAAAAATGAGGAGGAACAGACAACATAATCCAAATCACATGTTCAACAATCTCCAACATTTATTAGTAAAAAAAAAAACGAAAATAAGAATCATCCACCTCAACAAACCAAAACAAGCAATTGGAACAGAAGTGATGACGCCGGATTCAGCACATAGGTATATGGAAGATCACTGCTGATCCACGCTAATTCACGGAGAAACGTAATCAATTAGAGGAAAAGGAAGAAGGTACCGTACCGGAGGCGGAAGGCGCGCCGGCGTAGGTAAGGATTGGCGTCGCCGCCGCTGACTTTGAGGGGAGAAGTGGCCACTGTCCGAAATGAGTGGGGGCCGCAGCGCGAGCAATTGAGACTGAGTTTAGAGGGTTGGGATTTGCGAGTCCGCTTTTATATCCGAGGGCATTTATGTCCTTTTATCTTGTCGCCAGCTCAGAATTTGTCGACAATTTTCGAAAATTTGACATAACTACGTAAGTACTAGTAGTAATACTTATTGTCCCAAAATTATTTCTGCTGCCATTGTACGTCTTTACGTACAAAATAATTATACTCATTCCTTTCGTCCACGATAAATGCATTTAGAATCTTTCGACTCGTATTTTTAGATGTCGAATCCCACTTGATGTATTGTTTATTATAGGAAAAATTGCTTAAAATTCTAGTGTCGCACACGAGCTTTAAAATCTGCCTATAAATACACAATCTTTCAATTGTTTCTAATTTTACATACGAGGTCGATTTTTTTTTCTAATTTTGTTAGATTTTGTGCTGATATGGAAGCGAGATTTGTCGAACTATCAGTATGAGGCTAATTTCATTACATATATGATTGACATAATATCAACATATCAAACTTTCTACTTCAATATTAGCACGGAATTTGACGAATTAAGAAAAAATCAACCTTGTGTGCAAAATCAAAAACAATTAAAATATTGTATATTTATAAGCAAATTTTAAAGCTCGTGTGCGAAGTTAGAATTTCACGAAATGTTACAATTATCCCTATATTATATCAAGTGATAGGTAAACTTTATCCTAACATTTACTTTTCGACACCTAAATATATGTGCCGAAAGCCAGACGGAGTATTTAATATTATTATATACACTTGTAAAATACTCCCTCTGTCCCATTTCATTAGCTACAGTTTGACTTTTGACTTTTTGGCACGTATTTCCACCGAAACCTAGTACGGGTTTCAAACTATAATTTTGAAGTATTTTTTCTTTTACAGGATACTACAAGTGTCGTAGTATCCCGTAAAAAAAAATACTTCAAAATTATAATTTGAAACTCGTACTAGGTTTCGGTGGAAATGCGTGCCGAAAAGTCAAAAGTCAAAGCTAATGAAATGGGACGGAGGTAGTACTACCTCCATTCCACCATATTAGACACTATTCATTTGATTGACATTTCTGGCACGCGTTTCCACCAAAACCTAGTACGGATTTTAAAATATAATTTTGAAATATTTTTTTTTACGGGACACTTGTGGAGGTAGTATTTATATCAGATTATTACTTTCTCACAAAAATGCTACATGTTCATAAAATATCGCACTTAAACAATGTTTTGAGCGTAACTTATATATATATAAAAAAATAGAAAATACTAAAAGTACATAAATTAAATTTTTTTTTTATATTATTATTATTTATTATTTTATTTTTTTTGAAGGTACAGAAGTAAAGTTGTGCAAGTTTACTCAACATGAAATTGCAAGAGAAGAAAGCAAAGCATTTAGGCTATTCATTCACTCTATGTAAGATTTGAAGAATTCTAATACAACAACAATTCTCTTGTTCATACCTGATTTCACCTACCAAAGTATATATGCTACAACTACTGCCTGTAGAAGTATTAACAAGGTAAAGATGTTCGTCCCGTCTAACGCGGCATGGAGGAAGATCTCGGTGCCATTTCTTGCAGAATACGGAACGAAAGTGGGGAAGAAACGGAGGCAGAGGGGCGAAGGAGAGGAGTACCAACTCGGGTTGAAGTCTCATTAGCAGCTGGTGGGGATTGATCATCAATGGAGATCGCGGACTGTTGCATCTCGATTTCTCCAGGGGCAAACTCGGGACTGTCTATTAACTGATGGTCGTCGTCCTCAACTGACATTACCGTGCTAGTATCTGTGTGGATAGTGGAATCGTCGTTGTATATGCCTAATTTTCTCCTCCTCCGAGCTGCCTTCCCCCATCCGTGGATTGTCTCCCGTATTGTGTTTGGAATCAGAGCCGCCTTGTAGTTCGTTCCCATCTAAAGAAACGATGAAACCAAACATCAGAACAAAGCATCGTTACATAGACGCACACAGATTTCGTGTGATCGTGTTTCACCTGTGTAACCAATGCATAGAGTGGCAGGGTGCTGTAGCTGCACAAGAACTGCCCTGCAAATCTGGGTGAGAGAAGCTATCATCTTAGTTTTTCAACTTTCAGAATACTACGTAACAGCAAGGCATGTAAAACGAAGGAGGAAAGGAAACGAAAGTATGCATCTAAGAGTAAGGCGTACCCAACAATCAGTCGTAGATACACAAGAAAGTGGTTCCTTATGAAGCATGAATTGTAGCCAAACTGCCACTGTAGAAGAAGGCGAAGATTTGTCAGAACTCCTCGTCTATGGCGTTGAATAATCATTCAAAATGTTTGTGGGAAAACAGAGTTCCTAAACACTAGATACATCTTTCTGGAAACACTAGTGCCCAACTTAGAATTTTAATTAAATGGACTATAAAAAAAATAAATTTAAGGAGGAATGTACCCAGAACCAGAAGAATGATGCAAGCTCGAATGCATTCTGCAAGTGTCAATATAGAAGTGCGCGGTGTTAAATTAATTTTGGGACGGGACAACAGCGTACACACAAAAATTCCAATGAAACTAGTTAGCAAACCTGGAACAGGATGAAATGAATCAAGGACAGCAACAATTCAGGCTTATTGAACCAGAACAGTTCGTCTCGGGGCCTAAACTTAGGTCCAGAAAAACTCCCTGTTATTCCCGCGCTCTCTAATGCCAAAGTTGCTATGATATGTTGCAGCTTCGTTCCGACAAGTAAAACAAGCTACAATCGAAAACAACGCAATATTTAAATGAAGCAATCTTGAACACTTTGTCTCTTGAGTTCTATAAGTCAAATAATTACTATACATGTTCAAGTTTTGAAACTTACAGTGACAGGAATAAGCGCAATCCAGAAATAGAGATTGGATCCTACAATTGAAGATAAACACCACAAATCAGTGAACTGAAAACATTCCATTTAATGAAAAACAAGAAATAGGTGGACAAGAAATCGAGTGAAAAACATAAAGATTACTGCTAGGAGTAATCGAAGACAAAGTGTACAGGGATATGATAGCAAGCAGATCTTATGTTACAAATGACTCAGGGTCAATCTCATAATTTCCTAAACAGAGAGAGAATTACCAAAGAAACTAGTAACAACTGACCTTTTACATTGAACAGCATAAAAGCCACAACGAATCCCCAGAGTGGAGCGCTGTAAAATCCCATAAGAAACAGGTGTCAAAAAGCTTCTAACGATGACCATACAGTTAAAAAAGTCATATATTTAACAGAAATGGTTTGAGCTTTGTATACATTTCAAGCCAACTAGTACGAATCAAGAGGTCAGGATAAGATCAGACAAACAGATAGAGTGTCATTAATGCATGATAATGATTACAATGTGATGTAATCCTTATTTATTGGCATATGACAGTCATTAAGAGTGTTGAGAGTTTATGAGCATCAAGTTTGATTTATTTTGGCTTCACTATCTAAATCTTGTCGAAATTATGGAGCTTGAAATTCTGCAAGTCCAGGAAAAACCCTTTATACTATTGTTTCAGAAGCATACTCAATGCTCGATTAATGAACTATATTTTTTATATCAACCATTCAATAACACGAGAGTGGTCAACATTCGAAATGATAATTTTCCTCACCTGACACCAACTATCCGTTGAAATTCTTCTTCCATAGAGCGAATCATATAGCTGTGGAAATCATACGTTGATGTAAGGTTGTGGTTCTGCCATAAATAAGAAATAGAAAAAAAAGTAAACAAAGAGCATAATTTGTCCAAGTATGTGAAAACTTTAATTTATGCACAACCAACAGAAAAGACCAGAGCAAAGTTGCACGAGCCAATTTTTATATACGGCCAATGATGGTGGAATGCCACTTAGGTTCAAAATAGAGAGATTAGAAAACAGAGTAAATATATTTTACCTGATCATAATCGAGTGAACATTGTGTTGTTCATTATTTTAAGGAAAGCTGATTGTATAAGATGACATTTTCTTAAGAAAATGACATATAAAGGGGATACCAAAGTGATCGAGTAAGGTGCTAAAAGAAAGTGATCAAGTAAGACTACATTTACTACATATGGGCATTTCTAAGCTTGTAAGATAATATCGATTAGGCTAAAACTGTGGAAAGGATCCGTATCCTTGTTATATATTGGATTCAAGTAACTATTACGTTAGAATGAAGTTGTCTACAGCCTATAGACTCAACAATGTTTTGCAATTAATTGTGGTAATTTGTCACCATAGTTGATATGATATCTTGAAGTTCTTCAAGCAGAATAATGCTGAAAACTTAAATCATACATAATGATAAGAAGTTGAGTGTTCACATACCGTGATAAAACCTTGTCGAAGGGTAAGGTAATCGGCACGAACAACTGAACGCCCAAATTGGCGGAAGAAACAAGTCTGGTATAAAAGCAAAGTTCACATATGCAATTAAGTATAGTTGGTAAATCATTCAAGACTATGTTGAAATTTCACAAATAGTAGCAACACTAATACTAAATTTTGCATATAAGATTGCACTGAACGTACGTACCACCCAAACCAGAAAGCTATTCCTCTGCATAGGATTTGAAGTATGGACTCTAACAAAAGTTGATTGCCTCTGCATTGTCATTGCTCTGGTTTTTTCTGCACGTATAAAATTGCACTGATTTGGTGATACTCGGAGCTTGCTTTAATTTTTCCATTTTAGTTCACTTTTAACGGCATGTAAGTTCATAGTAATTCTGATATCATTCTATAATGGGATAGTATGAAGTCATTAAATAATAAAACAAAAGAAGCATAGTTTCAAGTATTCATAATGAGAAAGTTGGATGTTACAGTAGATATGTTATGAAGGTCAAAATACAGTATAAACAAATTATTTTACCACTTAATGAATTATGTCTGTCCAAGTGAGCCTCATCTTCCCATGCTCTCCAACTGTGAATCTAGAAGAAATGTCGAGCAACAAATATTAGAACTCTTAGAAGGATACTCTCCAATTGCGAATGTAGTACAGATTTTGAGCAACAAACATAAAAAACTTTTATAGGGGAACACAAGGTCATGGCTATTAACCTCTGACATTCAATATAGAAAATACAAAAGCATAAATTACTGCTCCTTATAATAAAGAAATTCCAGAATGAACAGTCAAGCTATTCTCATGGGTACAACTTAGATACTGTAAACTTGATTAAAACAAAGAAAGTACTTAATTAATACATGAGCAGTCATTGTTTCTCAGAAGTTATATATACATTTCAAAACTTGTTAAAACTAGATTTCTTCAACTGTTTCCACATTCAAAGTTTCAAGCCAGGCAGTCTTGTTGAACTGTCTATAGAATTTTCTCTAGCAAGCCCTTGAATAGCATAAGCAAAAATAATCAAGGAATCAACGAGCCAAATGAACTGGTACTTTGAATTTGATCCAAAAAGAATCCCCAAAATAAGACTACAATACGAAGGTAATATATCTCTTATTTGTTAAACAAATCGGGAAGAATTAGTGCTATGAGAAAATCTGCCAGAGAATGTGGATACAACTCTCTAGGCTGAATCTTTCTTTCTCTTTTTTGAGAAAAGATTAACATTGTAGAATCACATAACTAAAAGCAAATTTGAAAAGCATCATTGGAAGACCGTATTGAAATATTACAATAGCATGCTTGGTACTTCATTGAGTAGACTGAAACATCAAACACTACCTTTACAATTGCCAGCAACATCGTTAAGCAGCTGTAAGATATATGTGTGATAGCCATGACAAAAATGAATCGATGGAGCTGCTCAAGTCCTTCATATGATACAAATGGTTCATAGTTCTGCATGGAAAGTTAATAGACTTCATAAGTTTGCATTGATATGGTAAAAAGATCAACCACGAGACAACTATGGGAAACAAACACAAGTGCATATAGTGAATCAGAGGGAAAATCCAACTGAAAACTCTAGCCATGATAGAGTTATTCTACATTAAAGAACCAAGGACAGACAAATTTATGAACTTGCCTCTGAACATGTATTCTTATTTAAACCCATCAATACTCTCCTGTGTAACCGAGGATCAAAGAAGGCCATCAAAAGTCCACGCTCTGTTAAATGACTTTCTTCTTTTTCCTCATCGACTTCCTTCCTAGTGCATGGGGCAAATGCACTATCATAAAACTTTGAAGGTATGCAAATGTTTGATATGATGCTTGAAGTTGCTGTGAGGAGAAGGGATATGAACCCAAGAAGCATCAATTCTGCGACAAAAAGTGGAAAAAAGTAAATATCGCAACAAATACAAAAGCAATTGAAGCATTGCATAAGGATAACAATGAACATTCATTCCACATAATCAAACCTTGAATAGGGAATTGTGTGAAACGTAACATTACCTTCCTTCATTTTCTCAACCGCAGCAAGCAAAGGTTTCCGATCAGTTTTCTTCAACCACTGAAAAATGAAATTATAAAAGAACATAAGCTCATCGATACGGTTCACAAAGTGGGAGCCATACATTTCTTGTTTCTTCTCTCCATTATTTATTTCAAAGAAGATCAAAATAACAATAACACCAAAGCTACATCGAATGGATAACTAAATAATTCTGCATAAGAATGATTCCTTGCAACACCAACACCATTACTATTAATAAAACATGGAGCTCTGCATAAGAATGATAAAATCGAACAGAAAAAACAGTATACATATACTTCATCATCTCCATCAACAAACCATCCATTACTCAAATCGAATCGAGTAAATCAAACAAGGGAAACACTTATATTCTGCAATTATCGAAGAACAACCAGCAAATCTCAACATTAAACAGAATGCCACTCACAATTCCCAAACGGTGAATCGATCGCTCCACGAGCAGTGAAACTGCAACAAAAATGGTCAAAACAGAAGCCACAGACCATGTCGGAGTCAGCGCCAAAGACCTCAGATCCTTCTCATTCTCTGCGGCGGCGGATTCCGACATTCTCGCAACTCAACCCTCGAAATCTTCACCTCCGGCAAAGCTCAACCCCTCAATTAGACTTCACTAAAACACATTTTACGAAAGAAAAATCCAAACTCTGTTTCACAGCTGTGTTCAAACTCACACTCCTCCGAAAAAAAAACGCGTAGTTCAGAAACTGTAAATGCAACCGTAGCTTTTGGGTCCCAGATTTCGCGAATAAAAGACGGGCCGAAAATCAAGGAAATGCGAAGTAGTTCGAATTCTTTAATCTTTGCCGCGAATGACGGTGAATTGGAAAATGGGAAACAAACATTGACTGATATTGCACTTTTTCAACACGGAAATGTAACAAGATTTTATGATCTAAATATTTTCAAGAAAAAAAAAAAACAAAAACAAAAAAGTTCTACGATGAAATGGGCTTCTGCAGAAATTTGATTCGACAAAGATGGGACAAGAAAGTTCTTCTTTTTGTGCTCTTTTTTTTTTTTCTCAGAGAAAAAAACAAAATAAATTCATCTGACTAAAAGCTGTCGGAATACTTTAATCATAGTATATAAATCTAAATCAAGAGCGATAGCTGAGAGTGATTTGGTAGGCTGGATAGTGGCTGGCACTCGAGTTCTAAAAAAGTTTTTCTTTTCTCTCTCTAGAATCAAGAATCCAGTTGCATGGATGGAACCATGGAGTAATTGATTTCTTTAATTTTTATTTTAACAGCAATTAATTTAATTAAGAATAGGGCGACCTACGTAATAAATAAGATTCACCTTCACCAGTTAATTTTTTCACCTAACATATTTATAATGAAGGTGGCGCTGAGATTGTGAGACGGCGTCGTTTCTCGTGTACGTACTTACTAGTAGTATAATGAAAATAAGGAAAGCTACAAAAGCTAGATTTTTCTATTTCGAAAACAAAAAAAGAAAAAAGAAAAGGACAAATAATGATATTTTGTCAAATGTTTTGATTTATTTATATTTGTATTTATAAAGCATATTGAAAGTGTTTTTGCGCTCCCGCGTAACTTCGATTATTACGAGGAAAAAGGCGCCCATATATTAAAGTTTTTCAATCTTTTTTCTTGGTTTTATTAAAGTTTTCTTTACAACTTTAGTAAACATCAAGTGATATGAACCTAGCCATATATGGTATATTCGAAGGATCAAAATCGATTTTTGTTCAACGCTAATTGGTTATGGCTCACCAATTCAATAAGGGTCTATTCTTTAGTTTTTAGTATTTCATTTTAGTTTCATTAACTAAAATAAAGTTAAACACTTAAAAAAATCATTTTAGATCACAATTAGACTAATGAACTTAGCTAGTTGATTATTTCAGATCACAATTAGACTAAATTATATAGCATCTTCATTGTCGTGTGCTAAAAATCGGCGGTGAAGGACAAATTTAGTTTTTACTTCTATAAAATGGATTGATTCATATTTGTTTAATCTATTTTGTTTTAATTTGTTCTTAGTTGTTTGGAGTTGTTTAAACTAATGCTTGGAGTTATTACGTTATTGCAAAAGGTAAAATGAATGATTGAATTATCACTTCAATCATTGAGCATAAACTAAAGTTGATGTAAAGAAAAGGGGAAATCTTTAGCAAGTGATGTTCCCAAAAGATGTTGAAACATGTTTTGTTCTTATCTATTTTTCTGTATTTCCATTTATACAAATATCAACTTTTATTTTTTTTATTTTTATTTTTTAAACATGTCTTATTCTTGTATAGCTTGTACTTTTACATGCATGTTGAATAATGTCTCATAGCGACTTTGGTATACGAGATTAATTAGGCATTTAATTAATTAGTATGTATGAATATCCAATAATCAATTATTAGGTTTATACCTCCCTTTCTTTTTCCCTAAAATTTATTGTTTCGAATTTCCAGGAGCAATGCATAAATAGGTCATTAATTTGTTCGCGAATATTAATTGGATTTTCGTTTGACTTTGTTTTCGGTCCCTATTTTTTTATTATTATTTTCGTATATTCTTTATTTGAACACGATGGGGTCATTCTTGAAATAAAATGTTGACATAACAACCGAAAATGTAATACATGAATTTATTTTGTTTTAACTTGGCAATATCAATAATAGAAGGCGGCCATCTTTTATTTATATTGAATTGTTAAGATATTAAAAATGGATAATAGTGGTCAAAATTAGTTGGCCATGTAGCATTTATTAGGTTCACATGGCATTAGTGAATTTAGTTTCAATTGTCAACCACTATTTAAATAGGTAACCTGCAATATTTCATATTCACTATTCTCTACCTTTCTAGTGTAGATACACATACACATAAATGTTGCACATTAATTCTTCAAGTAAAAAATCCTTTCTTCTAAAATGTTTAAAATTGTTGGCACTTATCACAAGTTAGGTAGCTCGAAGCCCAGATACTCAATATTCTCCATTCTCCACATTTCTACAATTAATTCTATTCGTTAATTTCGATAATATTGGTTGGTCGGTATATAAGAGGGGTACTCCTTCCGATTGCAGTGTTTTTTACACTGATCTTTAGCACGAAAATCACAATATGGACGATATAAATTAGAAAATACACAACACCAACAACATTCAACGCCAAGTTCACTGCACGCGTAATTGAGCTTGGCTATGCCACTGTCACCGCCTAGATCAATTAATTGAACAAGATTAATTCAAAGAAGAATTCCAATTAAATGTGAAAATAAAAATCTTCAAAATATATAATTTCAATTTCCAAACATGTCATGGAAATATGATTGGAAAACACTGTGAAACGACGTAATTTTAATGGTTCATGATTAATCATATCGTTAATTGCCTCGCTAACATGAATTTCTTAGCACAGTAGCCTTGTAAACTTAGAAACATTGGATTTTCCCCAATTTTGATGTCCAAGATTACTATTTTTCATAATTTTACATCACAAGTTTGCATTATATATATATCTATACTTATATAAAAAGATATATATATCTATACTTATATAAAAAGAGCCTTGAGTACTTAATATAGATTGTCTATTATATCCTTGTAGTATTTTAATTTAAAGATAATTATGTGATACATAATATATTATATGCATGTTTATTTATATACAACATAACAATTTATCAGAAATAAAGTTTCCCCTATATAGTTAGATTATAAATTTAATTATGGTACATATCATTTTGAATTATGGAAGAAAATTAAATACGAAGAAGATACATAATATATATAAGAAGTTAATTTGTTCCTAGACTATAAGATTTTGAGTACAGGGTGAATATGCCTTTTACATGCAAACAAAATAATAAAACTAAATAGGGATTAAGGAGTTCTTATCCTTTATTATTTTTCTTTTCCTATGAAGTACCTAAAAGTGATAATGTTGCTTCTTTTTTTCTTTTTTTTTGAGAAAATAATGTTGCATTAAGGTATTATAATATTATGAGAAATTTATAATTCGTTTGAACTTATATATATATTCTTATATTTTACATACATATAGGCTCCCTGTGTCCATTCATTAAAAAGTTTCTTATTCAACAATCAAACAAAATCTCTTGTTATAGACTTTTACGGAAGGTACAATCACATGACTCATTAAAATTTTATTTAATAATTTATTTGATTATTATCAAATTGTAGTTCGTACTTCTATTCATATTTTGTACACAATATCTTTTCTTCTTTCTTTAAATTATGCGTTTTCTTCACCATAAATCAAACGGAAGCTCCATCTATAGATAAAGATGGCCGCCGCTTTCAAGATTTAAGAGATGTATTGTTCCATTGGTTCCAGAAGCTTAGTAGGAATCTTGTCATTTAGAGTTTAGTTTTTTGTAGTAAGTTTTAGGTTTTCTTTTTCTTTCTTTTTTTCTTTTTTTGTAAAATTTATTTTATAGGGTCTATTAATAATAATTTTCCGTTGAACATAATACCGCCACGTCAGTCATTGATACAGTAAATATATCCATAATGGAGCATTACTCTGTCCTAATATATTCATAAATATTGATTCGAAATCAACCATAAAAGTATGAAAAGTAAGATATATTACGTCACTTAAATTTAGAAGCATAACGATATAAATTAACATTATATTATAATAAATATGCATTTGTTGTTCATCTAGGAAGAGCATAATACAAATATATTGAGGTACATCCATCTTATAAGGTAAATAAAATATTCAAAAAACACATTATTTAAAGTAAAATTATTTTCTACTATTTTTTCAATTATATTTATGTACAAGAAGTATTCATACGTAAGTCATAGAAGAAACTGTTGATATTTTCCATCAACTATTTTAGTAGAAAATTTACTTCAATAGAACTTTTTAACTTATTATACTTTATAACAATATAATGTTAATGTTATAGTGATTTGTGAAAAAAATGTTGAGTTAAAATGCAAACTTTGATAAATTATTGAATTTTAAATAATGTTACGGTAATTATTGGAAGGTAAACAGATTACGCGTGTTCTTTACAATTAAACAATTTTAACTATTTGATAAATAACCGTAAGAAATTTAATACTATTAGAATTATTAGAGCATCAACTCCTAATTTAGTAATTGCAAGTACTTTGTATGGATTTAATTTATTTAATAACAATTTAACAATACTTTTATAATGATACGCATAAAAATGATGAAGTAAAAATGTTAACTTTAATTACCCAAATCTAGAAATTAACGGGCTTACGTACTATGGCGCTTGTAAATTTTTGAAGACGAATAACACAAAGAAATTGAGAGCACTCTTCCCAATGAAATATTATGACTATATTTTTTTTTTCATTAACGACCATACACAAAAATTAAGAAATTGCAAAATTTTAATGATACTGCCGTATCATAAATCCCCTGCTCCTCTTGATCATCTTCTACTTCCACTGTCGTATCATAAACTCTCTGCCTCATCGGTAAAATGAAATCGTAGTTTATTTTAAAATATTTAAATGCATTTTACAAGAAAGTAATTAGATATTAGAATTAACGTTATTGAAAATAGATTGTACTTGGATATTTTGTGAGAAAAATAATTAAATCGTGTAATTTGAGATATGATATAAATTAAGGATGTTGCTAAAAGTAAAACTAAGATTAGTTTTGTCATGTTTTATACTTCATCTGGCCACAACCTACGCGCGTTATTACATATTCGGTCATCCACAACCTATGTGCTTTGTACAGTTTTAGACGTGGACCCCACATCTATAATTCTCTTTCCACCTCAAAAATTAACCAATATACAACTTTATATTCATTTCACTTTAATACTTCAGTCACACTTTAAGTGGGATCCAAACATTACTTTAACACCACTTATTACAAAAATTAAAAACCATGTAGACCATATAAAGATCGTTACATATAGTTACAACTTACAAATAGTATTTCACAATGTCAAATTTCATCATCAATTATTTTATTTTTAGATAAATCATTATTTTTTAATAAGCTATTTCACTCTTGTTGACAAATGCTGACAAATGCTTCTTAGTATATACAAATAATTCAAGTGATACACCATTACAAAATACTTCCTCCATCCGCCATAATGTTATAAAGTACGCCTTCCATCTGCCATAAGTATACATATTTTTTTCGCACGAGTTTAAATATTTATAATGAGTGGATGTGATAGTGGAGTTTTAATATTTTCATTTTACTTGATTTTTAGCCCTAAATTTGTATCACATGTTCATTACGATCCTTACAACGTAAAGGTGTAAGGAAGTCTTGTGATTTAAAATAATTTTTCTTGATTATCAATAATCTCAAGATTCATTTTTTATTTTATTGTAATAGTATATCTAATATTTTGTGCATATATTTCACGACTCAAGTGCTTCATTCGAAGAGTTTTATGCTAAAACATTTCTTTCTCAATTTATTGTCGCTATAATATATAATTATTTAAGTTTATAAGAAGTAATTTGCACGTATTTTCTTTTAATATGAATCAAAGTAATAACAATGTAACAAGCATAGAGTAGTTTTGATTTTTCTCATTCTTCATAATTGGTTATAAAATTACAAAAAAAAAATCAAAAATATAAATTTACTCAAGTTGAAATAAAAGTTGCACGTGCAACGCACGTTAGATTTGCTAGTATATATATATATATATATATATATATATAGGGAATGGTTCGCATGTAAATAAATCATGACCTGAAAAAATAAAAATAATGCTTAAAGGTAACAAATTCATGCTTAAGTCTGCATAGAATTATGCTTAATATACGATTGTGCTTTCTAATATACAAATTGATGCTTAAATATAATTATGCTTATTGTACCTTATAATCATACTTAAATCAATATCAACTATAGATCTAACTAAGATCAATGGTCTAAATCTGTTCTTATTTCTCATACCAAAACTTATTTACATATGATTCAACATATATAGAGAGAGAGAGAGAGAGGTTGGTTCATATGTTAATAAATCATGGTGTATTAAATAGGAATGCATCTGGACTATTGATCTTAATCAAATTTATGACTGTCATTGATGTAAGCATGGTTTCAAAGGACAATAAGCATGATTTCATTTAAGCATGAATTGGTACATTTAAAAGCACAATTATATAATAAGCATAATTTTATGCACATTTAAACATAGTTTTGTATACCTTTAAGCATTTTTAATATTTTAACACGCCAGGATTTATTAACACACGAACCGTTCCCTATATATATATATATATATATATATATATAAGGAAGAGGCAAAATCCATAATAGCCATATACATCTTAGTGAAAATTAAAAAATAGCCACTAACATAAAAACATATGCATCTGCCGTCATTCGTGCCGACGTTGCTGCCGATCGAGCCACCTTTTCCGGCAGTCGCTTCCACCAATCGAGCCATCGGTCGTGCCCTATCGAACGAGACCACCATTGTGTTGTAATTATAGCTAGCAACAGCCATTCACACCGCCTCACTCCCACCGTCGAACACTGCACGCAGTAATGTCACAGAATGGATCAGATTCCGGTGAAGGAGACAAGATTCCGGTGGACAAAGAGGTATTTTGTTTTCTCCAATTCTCAAAAACCATTCAAGCACGAACAAATCTAAGGATCGATTGGCTCGATTCAGATATGTTCTAGTCTTATCCCACGTGTTAATGCTTGTTCAATCTGGTGTGTCAGGCTCAATCGAGTCAGTTCGGTCTTGATCGAGCCCGAACTACTCGATCGAGCATCCTTCGGATCATTCGAGCCCGAACCTACTGATGAACAACTGAAACTTCGCACCGTAGGGGCTCGATCGAGCAGTTGTGGTCTTGATCGAGCATCAGTAGACACGATTGAGCCCGTATAGTCCGATCAAGCCTTCCATTGAAACTTAGAGCGATCGAGGATCGATCGAGTTGTTGATGCCTCGATCGAGCATCACTGGGCTCAAATGGCAGCAATCAGCCCAAACGAAGGGAATTGTAATAACAGAGGGAGAGAGAGACAGCGAGAGAGAACGAGAGATAAAAATTTCAAGTGCCAAAATTTCCATTTTAAACGACTTTTAAAGCATTTAATTACAACACACTTTTATTTTATTATTTTTATTTTGGTACTATAACAACATTAATCCAAATCTTTTCAGCAGCAATTAATTAACTGTAACGTATATAACTTTGTGGAACGACGTGGTTTTAATGGTTCATACTGAACAAACTTTTTATATGAAATTAATTATATCATTAATTGCCTAGCGAAAATAATTGTGTAATAAATTTCATATGTATTCTTAGGGAAAAAAAAAATTGCCCTTATAAACTTAGAGTATTAGATTTCTCCCCAATTTTGAAGTTCGAGATAATTATTTTTCATAACTTTATATCACAAGTTTACAATTTTTTTTAAGTATAAATAAACTAATCCAATATGATTATGAACATCAATGTTATGAAATGACAAGCAATATTAAGAACAAAAATCGAAAGAACACAAACAGATTTACGTGAAAATCCAAAAATATGAGAAAACCACGGGCAGAGGAAAGAGATTTCACTATGAGGCAAGGGGCACACTCCTGTCAGCCCGGACACATGGTGTGACCGAATTTTAATTGACACTTTTATTCATAAGAATTGTCACTGGATCTAATTGACACTTTTATTCATTCTAATTGACACTTTTAAAAACATCACAGAGATTGTCACTTTTATTTAAAACAATTGACACTTTTACTCACAAAAATTGACACTTTTACTGAAGATAAGAACCCGACCACATGGTGTGGCCGGGCTCATAGGAGTTTTTGCCATGAGGCAAAATATGATACAAAGTACATCACACAGAACCCTAATCGAATAAACGGACAATTTATAAGGTCCGTACCCAATCCCGATAGCCACAACCACATTGCGAAAAAGTCACAAGTCGCACCGTGAACCTTTCGAGCTCGGCCCAAAATATTTCATGTCACAGAATAACAATCAACAATATGGACATATTAGTAATACTAGCAAAGAACACGTGCGTTGCACGTGGATACGTTATTTTTTATATTTTTTTTAATAAAAATAAAATAAAGATAATGCTCCCTCCATCCCCAAAAATTTTGTTCAAAATCTCATTTTGAGTACTCTTCTAAAACTTTGCACCTTCTATTTTTGTACATGGATCCACTATCACAACAGATTTTATACCTGATAAACACGGTTTTTCAATATATTTTCTATTGTTTTGGATTGCAATATTGGGTAGAATTTGTTGTTTTGAATGAAATATTAATTTGTTTCTATCTTTGTAATCCAAATCACGTGTTTGCTCAATCTCATCATTTTAGTAGGTTTCTACAAGAGTTTTAAACCTAACATGGCTTGTGCATTAATGGAGGATCAAACGATCAAGAGAAGCCGAAGAAACCGTCAAGTTCCGGGCATAAGAAGCAGAGCATGGACCGTGCTCCATGTACCACCAAGAGCATGGACCGTGCATAAAATCTCTGTACCTGAGCACGGACCGTGCGCTGAGAGACACTAGAAGCATGGACCGTGCGCTGAAGTCGAAGAAAATGTGATCGTCCAAGTAGCCACGCACGGACCGTGCGTTTGATGTCCAACGAAGCACGGACCGTGCCGGAGAAGTCAAAGGCGGCCACCCTCACTAAATAGAGACGCACGGACCGTGCGTCAACGCATTCTTGGCGCACGGACCGTGCGTTAAATGCAGGCAACAACTTACTTTATGGTTTCTCTATAAAAGGCGTGGAGAATGAGATTTTGAGCAACAACTCATCCGCTTCAAACACACACAACACACACTAGGGTTCTAGAGAGAAGAGGAAGGAAGGAGAAGAGGGGCTCAAGCTTTGGGTGCTTCATGGAGGAGACTTCGTCTTCGATTTGAGCGTATCTTTAGTTTATGTTCTTCGTTATGTACATATTTTGTTTATCTTTATTATGAGTTGCTAAACTCTTAGATTCTAGAGCTTGTATGAACTCTATGGCTTTGGTTTGATGATATAAGTTGATTTTCTTCCTTTCTCATGGTGTTTATGCATTTTATTGGTCTATTGATATGTGTGAATGATTGATCACCATTTATGCTTATGTGTTGATAAATCTAGATTCGAGAGAGCGTGGTTTATTGATATGGTAGAATGAATGCATAACATTGATTTGATGCTAGACCGAAAGGTTGGTAGATGTTTGTGAGGAGACGATTAATCCGAGGGTTTAGGGAGTTAGTTGATTATTCGGAGACCGAAAGGGTATGGATGTCAACTAATCTACATATTTAGCACTACCCGAGAGAGAGGTTAGATTGAGTCTAGCGATTACTCCTACATTCATGAGAATTCAAGTGGTTGATAATATCTTGTATCGATTACCCAAAATGTAGAAGGATTACATGCTCTAGGATCATTTATATTCATTTAGTATTTTTGTTTATGTTTATTTAGTTGTTAGAAAACCCCCACCTCACTCGTTGATTCCGTCTTTATAACGTGGTTGTGTTTGTTAGTAGTATTCATTTATTTAATTACATCGGTCTCTGTGGATACGATACTCTTGATTGCCATTATCTACACCTACACCGTGCACTTGCGGTTTGTAGTCAAAAATATTAGCGAACAATACCCCCGACCTCTTGGTTGGAGGGAAATAGTCTTAATGATTGAGTTGCGCTTCGTTGTCACATTTTATATCCTTTTAACACTACACATTCACTAAAGGTGACCCAATCTCCAATATCGATCAATAAACAAAATACAAGTCCATTGCATTCTTCTTAAAACCCGTGCCGGTCAAACGGGGACAACATTTTAAAGGACGAAGGAAATATAGTTTTCATATTTTGATATGCAATGAATTTTTATTTGCTAAAAGTAAAAATAAAATAATGAGATAGATACCATGTTTGAAAGACATAAAATGAAATCAAGTAAAAACTATAATCATCTCTATTTTGTTGTTCTCCTAAAAAAGAAAAAGAAAAAACTATGTTAATGTTAATAAGTTTAAATGTTTTGCAATGTGAATTTATATTCACATTAAATCTTTTCTTGTTTGATTTTGGTAAATGCTGAATAGTTTTTCTTTTTGCTTTTAGATATAAGCTTGCTCAACATCCCATCCTCGTCACTGGTAATATCAATGCAATTTTCAAACTTCTTTTCATTATTCTTATTTTTTGCAACTCTACATTTGATTTTTTTTTCTTTTCTAATCCACTTGAATAGGCTTGGTGGAATCCTTTGATTTTTTATTCTCTTTGCCTTCCGTTGGCTTCACACTTTTCTTTAAACTTCTTTTTACTTCTCCTTCACTTTCTCCTTTTATATGGTTGCGTTGCATCATTTAGATTGCATCAGCTATAAGTATGAAGTTTCCTTTATCATCATACTTCACCAGCTGGGTTGTGGCCACGAAGCATATGTCAGTTGATTTTATAAGCTCAGTCCTGGAAATAGTATACAGATTCGTATTCATCCTGAAAATATATTATTTGGTAAGATTATATATCTTTAGCTTAATCTAGAATAAATAATAGTATAAAACTAACTTGATTGATTGATGATATATACTCTTCTACAGTGCATCCTACATATATGGCCGCAATATGTGCATTATACATATATACTCATCTATCGTGCATCCTACATATATCCCCTTATATAATATTTAGGGTTATTATGTACTTGCAATTGTAGTAAATAAAAGTTGCTAAATATATATTACTATAATTCTTATGCACTTGCATTTGTATAATTCCTTTGATATTGTTTCAACAGCTTTGTCAATGCATTATTTGCATATTGTATTTTCAGAAGGGAAAGTAACAAAAGAAGTGGATATTGTAATGAGTCATAACATCCATATATAATAATATTTTTATTTTGTATCTCTCCCCTGAATGAGCATGAATTATAATATGTCTCTCATGTGAGCTATTATCATCATCTCTTTCAACCAATATAGCTACGTCTTGATTTGCTGTCGGCAAATTATACACTCGTTGATCTAAATTTACATCTTTGGAGATATAAAGTTCAACAGTATCTATTGAAGGCTTGCCCTTCACGTTTTCAATCTTCTAAACAAATTAACACATGAATTGGTCTCCATAATTTTCATGAGTTTCTTCACTATTACCTCTAATACATTTGAATTTGTCATCTTGTTCATTCTATTTTCAACCTCATTTCCTGTATCAAAAAAGTATAAGTGAAAAATCCTGGATTAGAATCATTCCTTATGCTCAAAATGAGTAGACTCCCGGCCTCACAGATGCAAGTTCTTTATCCAATTTCACTTTAAATGAAGTAAATTAGAATATTTTTCTGAAATGAACGGTCTCTCGTGATTTAGAAGTAATTAAACAGTTCATACAATTCATTGGGAACTTCACCAAATGCAAGTATAATTTTTTCAGTATCATCTTTTACAATAGAAGTAAAACGTTGGAGGTTCGTACTCTAATCTAGCAACAGTACTGCAATGAACACAATTAATGATTTTTTTTCAATTCATGGATTGTCAAACCTAAAAGAAACAATATGAGTTTACATATATTAATATTATAAATATGTAGGTAATTGGGTGCATAACATGATAAGAAAATTATTTACCCTTCAAATCACATGAATTAACATTTGAACTTCTTTTATTTAATTTTGAAATATAGATACAAATAAGTTTACAACATTATTAATAGATAGTGATATAAATATTTATTCAAATTGCTTAATTACAAAAAATCACCTAACGAAGAACTTGACATGGATAATGCTCCGATCCGTCACGAGTATTCATAATACGGAGTATTATATAATGGCAAATGTTTGCTGTAAGTGTTTTAGAAATAAAATCATTATTAACATGCATGTTATTCTCATAAACTACGAAACAAAATAGATTATTGTGTAAAAAACGAATATGAAACAGAACAATATCATGATCGAATGTATTGACAAAAACATTATGAGATCACTCCAACTTAGACGATTGAAAACTGACTAAAATCTAAACAACCTAAAATAAGAGCAATAACTGGCGGAAAATTTAATCTATTCAAAGGGAAGAAATTAAAAAACAGATCTTGAATTAGCCCTAAAACTAAATCATCATCAATCAAGGAGGCATGCAAACTCCACAACTACAAAATCAAGACTCATTGGAATTTGGAAGAATAAAAAACCGTTCAAATATGATAGGATTAGTTTTTTGTACCAAAATTAAAAAGAAAAAAGAAGGTTGCTGCTAATTATGCATGAATTGAAATTCGCAGAATTTGATAGGAAATATTATAAGCATAAACGAAAGAAGTAGAATTAGTAGTTGGATTAGGCGAATTAGAGGAGGTTTAAGTTTATGATGAACATATAATTTAATAATAAATTACATTGTTACCCTTAAATTTTAAATATATAATAGGGGTATATTAGGCAAAGCTAAATTTGTAAGAATTCACACTTTTATAATAGTAATAGAAATAGATATGTCAAATCAATTATATTTATTTATTTGGGTACATATTTGATCTGTTAATTGTCAGTTTTTTTAATGTATAAAACTTAAAATGAATCGGAATCCCGTCTTTGGAAAAAAAAAAAAAAAAAACACACAAAACAAAACAAAAACAAATCATCTTATTCGGTTAACCATATATTTTTGGAATAACCTGAGTCTGGTTAGTCCGTTGTCTCGAATTTTTTGGTCTTTTATGCTCTATCCTAAATAGCCGTGGTACTCATTAGGATTACAGTGTTTTTTACACTCCTTTTCTTTCCAAAAATGACAATATGGACGATATAAATTAGAAATTGCACAACACCACGATTCGACACCGGATTCAAGGCCCTGCTCACTCATTATGCACGTATAATTCCAGGGAACGTCATAGTAACGACCTAGATTAATTGAACAAGATTCAAGAGAGAAACAAATATCAATTAACACACGTATTTGCAAATAATAAATTATAATTATATAAAAAAAATCAAGGTCTTCAAAATATATAACATTCCAAACATCATAGAATTTTGCATCCAAATGAGCATTTGGTTTAACGGAAACCTCTAACTTGTTTAAAATAGAACAATACATATGAAATTTCTTTACCTATTTATATCTTGATACATATCAAAATGAAGTATGCAATTAAATGTAACTAGTTTGCAAGGTGTTAGAATGCACTTACTAACATGAGGAACAAACATGGCAGCAAAACTCATGGTGAAAATAATTAAACACACCGAATAGTAAGAAGCCATTAGTGAGTATCAAGAGAAGAACTTATTATGTATTCCAATTCCAAGTTCTCTCATATTTATAGGATCATTTCCAAGCATGTTAAATTGATGCACATTTATATTGTAACGGTAATATATGGTTAAGAAAAAAAAAACGTTATGTAATTCGTCCCATAATTGGACAAACTTTTATTAGACAAACTTTTATTAAATTAATCATATCATTAATTTCCTTGCTAACATTAGATTCTTCTTTTCTTTTCTTTTTTTCTTTTTTTTTTGAAACTCAGCATGAGATTCTTAGCAGTTAGCACCATAAAAATGTGGTTTCACTAAGCAATAATTATCCTTAAAGAGTAATATTATTGATGCAATTAGAAAAAAATTACGCGAATGATATTTTCTTCTTGTGTTCTCTTCTAAAAAGTAGTGGTAGTTATATTGGTTGAGAAAAAAAAAAAAAGCTTTCTTATTGGTATGAAAAGTACGGCCACAATCATATAGGTTTGGCACGGGAACAAGAGCGTGCCCGGCAGGAGGAGGAATGATAGAGAGAGCTCGCAGAATTGGGCAGCAACATGAACAAATTGTTAGCGTTCATGCAATCTTCTCCAGATTTCGGTAGTATCCAGTCACAGTTTCCGCCCCACTTCAGACATGTAGTTTGGATATATTAGTTGTGTTCTGATAGTTTTTAGAGGCATGATAACTATGTTAGCTTAATTTGGATCCATGGATGATCTATGAAAATTTTGGAAATTATGACATGACACTAGCAGTGATTACGTGCGTTGCACGTATAAATTCTTGTTTTTACATTCTTTTCTATAAAAAATAATATCTTTTACATACAAAATAATTCTAAGAGTGCAATATTATTGATTTTTCACTTCAACGAAATACTTGCAAGTATATAAAAAAAGAAATCGATATGCATTAACTTATCTAAATTTCTAATATTTTCAGTGACGTGATTTTATAAATTATCATAACTTATCCAAAATTTATTATAATCAAACAAGTATGTGGAATTTAAGACATCATATTGACCATCTAATTTTTTTTTTATCATTTATGAAGCTCCTATGAGTTAGACATTTCTCTAAAGAAAAGATGATGCTGACAACAAATATCTACGACGCAAAAACTTATACTCCGTATATGATAGAGTCTATTTATTATCAAAACCTGAGAGCTTATTAGGCAAAAAGAAATCATTGAATATTTTCATAATTTATCACTTTAAATTATATCCCGATCTATTATAATTCTTGTTCAGCAAATTAATGATTTTTCTTCTTAAAAAAAACAATAAAATAAAATAATAATATGTAAACATTAATATCAATCAATACAAATTAATTCACAAATCATATATACCTAATACGTTGAAATAAAACAAAATGAAAAAGAAGAAGAAAACATTACATCAATCAATATACAAATGCATATGTGTCGTGTATGTGTAAAAAATTGATTATATAAATCAAAATATATAATATTATGTATCCTTAATTAATTTTATTCCTAGCAAAGACTTCTAGTTCTATGAAACAACTAAGATAATTATCATACAATATTTTATATTACAATATTTTTTTTAATTAAATTTATATAACGGGGGTATAATAAGCAAAACAAATTTTGTAAACAAGACACTTTTTATAATAGTATAGATATAGATTTGTAACTTAATGCATATCAAATTTCTTAATGCATGCATCTCTTTTCAAACAAAAGTACGAGGCCACATATAATTTCAAGGTGTTAGAAAACAAACATGGTAGCAAAGGTCGAGGAGAAGAATAATGAACAAACAAACTTGATATATGGCCATAAACAATATGGACATATTGGTAATATAAGGCACACAACTAATTAATTATATTTATTTAATAGGTACATATTGTTTATTTAGCTCATGTTTGGTTCAAGTTTTTTTTTGTATGGAAAGGGAATCAAGTAATTGATTCCATTACATTTTGTATGATTTGAGTAATAGGTTATCTATTTTCCTTACTTGGGAGTAACTCACTCCATTACATTGTTACCCCTCAAGAAGGAGGAGAAATGTAACTCCTCCTTACAAGTGACTCTCTTTCTACTATTGAACCAAACACTCAATAAAAGTAACCATTATTGTTACAATTCATTTATTTGACTTGATTCTATTCCCTTTCTATTATCCAACTTGAATCAAACGAGCATTTAAAATGAATCGGAATCCCATCTTTGGAAAAAAAAAAAAAAAATCATCTTATGCTCGACTCGATTAACCTGAGTCTGTTTAGTCCGTCGACTCGATTTTTTGGTCTTTTATGCTCTATCCTAAATAGCCGTGGTACTCATTAGGATTACAATGTTGTTTACACTCCTTTTCTTTCCAAAAATGACAATATGGACGATATAAATTAGAAATTGCGCAACACCACTTTTCGACATGGGATTCAAGGCCCTGCTCACTCATTATGCACGTATAATTCCAGGGAACGTCATAGTCACCGCCTAGATTGATTGAGCAAGATTCCAAAGAGAAACAAATATCAATTAACATATATGCAAAGAATAAATCACAATTAAATAAAAGTAATCAAGATCTTCAAAATATATATATTTCCAAACATCGTAGTATTATGCATCCAAATGAGCATTTGGTTTAATGGAAACTTCTAACTTGTTTAAAATAGAACAATAATAGATATGAAATTTCTTTACCTATTTATATCTTGAAACATATCAAAATGAAGTATGCAATTATATTGAATTAGTATTTTTGCAAGGTGTTAGAATGCACTTACTAACATGAGGAACAAACATGGCAGAAAAGGTCATGGTGAAAATAATTAAACACACCGAATTGTAAGAAGCCATTAGTGAAAAATCAAGAGAAGAACTTATTATGGATTTCAATTCCAAAGTCTTCTCATATTTATAGGACCATTTCCAAGCATGTTTAATTAATGCACATTTAATTGTAACGATAATGGTTAAGGAAAAAAAAAGAAGAAAAAAAAAACGTTATGTAATTCGTCCCATAATTGGACAAACTTTTATAGTATTACGTTAATCATATCATGAATTGCCTTGCTAACATGAGATTCGTAGCACCATAATAATAGGGGTGAGTATTCGGTATTTTGGTTTGGTTTTGATAAAAAATCGAACCGAACCGAATTAAGTAAAATTTTAAAATTACATCCGAACCAAACCAAATGTATTTTGGAAACCGAACCAAATAAACCAAATTAATCATTTAATTATTTTGGTTTATTCGGTTATCCGAATTTTTCTAGTTCGTTTAATCAAAAGTCTGATATTACTACATGAAATTATAATCTCAAACTGTAGAACGCATAACAATAGTAAAGTTATGAAATATATGTACGACAAATGAATAATTAAAAGAAATTCAAATAAAATCCCATGGGAATCATAATGTCTTATCACAATACAAGAGTTGGGCGGGAAAGAAGATGACGACGATTGACAATTAAAGCTTGTGTAGAGTGAGAGAGAAGCGGGAAGTACCATAATGATACTGATATTATATAGGGGTTCGAGTTAGCGTAGTTTTAAAAAATTATAGTAATAGGTAAAATTATAAATAATAATTATATTCTCAATACAACAAAAAAAAATTCTAATATATATATCGGTTTTTGGTTTTGTTTGATTTTTAAAAAGTGAAACCGATCCAAACCAAAAAACCAAATAAAAATTTGATTTTAACCGAATTAACCAAATAAACCAAATTACCCGAACCAAATTAAATATTTTGGTTTGGTTCAGTTTGGTTTTCGGTTTTTGGATATATTTGCTCACCCCTACATAATAATGTGGTTTCACTAAGTAATACAAAGCTTTAAAGAATAATATTATTGACGCAAATAGAAAAAAAAAAATTACATAAAGGCTAGTTTCTTCTTGTGTTCTGTTCCAAAATTAGCGGATAGTTATATTGGTTGAGAAAATTAAAAGCTTTCTTATTGGCATGAAAAGTATGGTCACAATCTGTTTGTCAAAATGCCGCAGAGAAATTGTGTTTCTTTTCCAACACCCACCACTTGTTTGTGAAAATGCTGCTGTGAAATTAATAACCGCGGTTAGATTATATCCAAGGATACGATGAGCAAATGTAGCAAATAACATGGGCTCATCATTCCATCACACTACTAGATATCGAGAATAGAAGTTTTTAACACTTATACTAAAAAGCATGCATAATAGGGATGGTTCTAGAGACGCTCAAATCTTCAACCAAAAGGTGGCTACATCTCCGTCGTGCGGTACGAGACTAAAATTTGGGATCTTGTAGCTCCGTCGGGGAGAGTTACGGTGACCTCGTATACACCGTAGAACAACGAAGCTTCAAACACCCCATCGAGATCTGTTGCTCCCTTCGTATCAGCCACAGTGATAAACTCGCCCATGAACTTGTCCACAATGTCGCCTGAGGGCAGGTTCTTGTAGTCCTTGTCCGTTAAGCACATCGAATAGCAAGTGTTGTCATTGCCCACTGCCGACCAAACGATAATGCCCTGGACAGCTGGATGAGAGTGGAGCTCGCGAAGGAGTAGCTCTAAGTATTGGGTCTACAATTAAAAATAAAAAAAAAATCAATTAGAATAACATGAGTCAAATAATTTTTATCATCTCAACACAAATTAATGAATGAAGAAACTAGCACCTGATTTGGCAGGTCTGTGTCAACCGTGAGTTCGGTTATCCAAATCGGCAACCCCGTGACGGCCAACACGTCGATAGTAGCCCTAACGTAGGGGATCATGGGAAGAAGACTGTCGAAGTGGCTCTCGAGACCAATCCCGAGAGGACCACTGTAACCTTCGCTTCTGAGCTGCTCTATCTTTTGCAGGTACCTCTGTGGCGAAGCTTGGCCGACGAGACTGGAATCCTCGATGACGTTGTACTCGTTCAGAAACGGGATAGGGTGTGGGTCGAGACGGTGGACCAGCTCGAAGACTTCGGTGCCGTTCCCGGTGACACTGCTGATGAAGTCTGAGTGCAGATTCTCGTTGATCACGTCCCAGTGTATGAAGTCTCCTTCGTACCGCTTCACCACCGAATCGGCATGGCTGATCGCTGCCATATGGAGGTCGTCACCGGTCAAGTTCTTTACCCAATTCGGTTGAAACTTTTTGTCGTTCCACAGTACAATTGCAAAAGTCGAGCATGGCGTCCGGCTTGGTGTAATTCTCCACCCCGGGTTTCATCTCGGTGAGTTGCCTAAAATCAAATGGAGGAGAAAGTCAGTGTATTTAAAATAAAATAAAAACTGAGTGATTTTGTGAAAATTAATAAATTAGGAAGTTACCATTTGAGCTCATTCTCGAATACAGTGTATCGGAAGCCCTTCTCCAGAAACCATTTCTGGTACGCCGGCTTCTCGATGATCAAACCGTTCATGACACAGCCGAATGGGAAATAAGGTTGGAGTTGTTTGATAGAGATTGCTGCGTTTTCATCACCTACTTCCAACCTCACTCTGCTCTTTCGAAACTGCACATTATATATAATTAATTGGCAATACTCCGTACATTATATTATGTTCAAATGATTGATATGCAATAATCATAATTGAATCTCTAATAAAATATTAATGAGATTAGTAACCTTATCCACGCTGTTGGCTTGGTGGAGTGCCCATTCTTCCTTGGTGAAGGACTGGAGTGATACCGAGTCCATCCAAACATCAATCCCCGGAGCGTTGGTCTGAACGTTAACACACATATATGCAGCACCAACAATATTTCAAATATCATATACTTCAAATAGTAAATTGCTAATTAAAAATTATCAACTCACTAATTCAAACTCATCACCATCACCAACAGTGCATAATAAATAAATGAAAGCACATAAACAGAGAAAGGCATGAAAAAGCAAATACAGATCATAGCTCGCAAGTTTTTATATACAGGTTTGAAGAGTCATGGCATCTACAATTTAACTCTTATCTTTTCTTATTTTTGAAAAGTAGACAGATAGTTCAAGAGATAGAGGGGAACCTCAAAACGCAGCTCGACAAGTTCGGTGACGTTGCCTGAGAAGCCTCCCTTCAGCATTGTCCAGCACCCGCATTTTGCAGTGATCCAGCCGGCGGTTTTTTTCCCGGTGCTGGCCACCAACTTGGCTTCGACATCCACGCTTCCTTGCCCGCTAGCTTGGAACCAGGCTGCATCAAGTTTTCAATTTATATGTTAACTTCACAAAAAATATTATAAGATTAACATAACAGAGATCTTAATCTTCATTCTATTTTCAACAACATATAGCACTACTGAAGTAGATCACATCCACCATTCATATAATTATAAGTTGAGAGCAGTAGTTATCGATGCACATAATATACCAACACATCATATAAGTTCTCTGTCTATAGCCACTGATTTCAGATGCAAAGAATGGGAGATTGAAGAATGATTTTTTTTTTTTTTTTTTTTTTGATAAGAGAATCATGGAATAATTATGTCAAGTCCTACACTAACTTCACAATAGCAATAAATAAGGGTGCTTAACTATATCTTAATTAACATGATCTATAAGTGTACGATCTTGACTAAACTATAGTTCCTTTTCTTTCTTCCAATTTTTCATAATAAGTTCATCATATAATTTTGAACTGGAAACTATGAAATCTGAAACAAATTCAGTCGCAAAAATGTACAACTCATCGAAAATTGAATAGAAGTAGTCATACCAAAATTAATTAACTAAGATTAACATAATTGAGTTCTTCTTTCTGAATTTTTCAACATAATAGTACTGAGTCCAACTAAAATTTACTATATATAGTTTTCAGTGAACATTGAAATAGGAAAGCAGCTATATATAATTATACCAGTTAGGTGATATGCAAATTGGAGACGCAATGCAAGAATAATTTTTCAATAAGGCACTGCAGAATCATTATGTTAAGTCCTAACATTATTTGATTAATTTCCTTTGCGCCGATAAATTCACGGTGCTTAGCTAAATCTTCATAACATGATCTCAAAAAATTAAGTTTTTTTTTTTGGGTGCAGAGAAAGAAGGATTATGCAGCGTACTCAGTGCATGCCAACTAATTAAATTAAATGTCCATTTTTTTAATTTTTTTTTCCCATAAAAGCTCATCATCAAAATGTTTTTGTACGAAATATTAAGAACAGGAGCAAACTCAGACGCAAAATGAAAACTCATCAAGATATATCGAAGTACCAGAAACGACGTAGAACATGTCCTTGTCCAAATTGAAGGACTGCGAGGCGCCGTCCGACTCCGCTTTGAGAATGTCGGAAATCTCGGCATAGTAGTTGCCGGAGGATAATCGAGCACGTGCTAGTTCGGCATTGCCCACTCCGATCCATCCCTCCAACCCGCCGTCAAACTCCGGGTTGATGATGATGCCTCCACAGTACTGAGGCGCAGCAGGCTCGGGCATGCACTGATCGAAATTTCATGCGTTAACTACTAACTAACTAACTAATGTGTAACTAGAAAAGAAAAAAATTAAACTATATCAAGTTAATAATGTATAGCACTTACACCGAGCGTATAGGAGTAGTCGTAGGGTACCCGCGCACACGCTTGGAAACCTTTACGAAGGAGAGAAAGATTATTAGTACAAAAAATAATGTAGAGATGATAAATTTTGTGTGTGTGTGCGCTTGTTTCATGGAGACAGTAAATAAGTATGGAGAAATGCCTAATTTTTTATTCTTACTCAAGAAAAGATACAGAGCGAAGATGAAAGTAGCCAATCGTATCATCATCGGAGCCATTGCGTCGATCGATTATCAGTGAACAAAATGCAAAAGTAGAGATGACTTAGAGAAAGGAGCTGGAGAGAGTAAATGCAAAGAGTATAGAGGAGAGAGTGAGTGAGAGATGAGTTGAGACAACGTGAGTTGATTGAATATTTATAATAGCCTAATAGGTGAGGTTGAGTAAAAAATGTTGTGAAATAAATTTGTGGTGCCACAATATACTTTCTCGATAAGATGCAATTATTTAAAAGTTGGGAGTGGGGAAAAAAGGAAAATAAAATTTGACCAAGAGAGAGAGAGGGGAATGGGTTTTTTTGGTTTGGCTTGCATGAGAATGTGTGATGAATTATTTCAAAGTTTATTCCTCTTAGTACAAAAATAACCAATCACATCAATTTAAAAACTAGTTATTGACATGTGGCATGTATTTGACTACCATCTTCATTTTGTGAGATTAATCTATCTAAGACCATTTATGTAAATATTTTAATGGATCAAACTCTATGGAAGAAAGTTGGCATGTGACATCTAAAAAAAATCAATATACTATATTCTAAAAAAATCAAATATGGTAAATTAAAATGTCGTCTTAAATTTTCTACCAAATATGAACCTCAAGTAAAAATAAATTCTCAATGATTAAAGAAGAAGAAGAAGAAGAAGAAGAAATAGAAATAAGTGTATTACTTTTGACTTGGCTTTTTTCTTGTCCATGTTCTAACATTAAGTTTGGAGTAATTACATGCAAGAAATGACTAAACCTATGTCTGTGTACTCCTCATTGATTGATCTCATATCAAGAAAGAAAATTAACCTTAAGGTAAATAATAATTCTCACCCCTTCCTGAAAAAGATTAAATCATCTACCAATAAGCCTCTCATTTGACCAATCCTACATTAATAGAATTATCACTTATTTACATCCACAGAAGAATTACTTTTATAGCAACATTTTTTTGTTTTTCTTCTTCAATTCTTGCAGTTACCAGTCTCAATCTTGTGGACCTAAGAAATGGAGACGAAATCAGATTTGAATATTTGGAAAGAAATTTGAAAAATATCAATTATCAAGAACTGATTTCATAAATGGATCAAAATGCATAAAAGGAAATTGGCATTTGACATTTATTTATTAGACACATGGTGTGTTCTCTTTCATGTAAAATGAGGGAAAAGAAAAAACTTACATTGTTTTCCCTAAACATTATCCGTGCGTGACTTGTTTTTTAGACACGTTTCAATGCTTCTTGACGATGGTGTTTAAAATGAATTTTTTAGTATTTATTTTTTTACAGGATACTATGATATTCGTACGTAGTAACCTATAATATAAATAATACTCTAAAAATTCACTTTAAAATACATTGATATCATAAAGCATTAAAACGTGTGCCATAAAAACGAGCCACAATTTTCATGTACGGAAGGAAAAAAAAAATATTGTTGTATTTCTTAAAACAAGGAGAGTACACCTAAGAAATTCCCTTGTATCTCAAAATCATTCGACACCTATATTCAAATAAAATGAAATTGTTGAGCAAATATACAATCAATGTACAACTAGACGAATTAGGGGATTCGTCGCATATCATTGAAAATCTATCATTCTAATATTCTTATTTGGAATTTGATACATAGACAAAAGTTTCAACATCCACCTAGATACCTTTTCTTTTTTAATATTTATCACGGTTCATTTGGTAGAAAAATATCACATGTTCATAAAAATTATAGCAATAGTCTGCTTTGGCAAATTGGTGCAATTTTTTTTATCCGAATATTACACGTGGCCTCAATATTGTCCACACACCATTTATGCAAATTCATTTTTTTAATCTTCTCTTACTATATACTACTTATTTACACATAAACGCTCACCGCCCACCGTAGATACATTTAATGTGTTCATCGTTGATATAGCAGTGCCACGTGTATTTAGTTTCTTAAGCTAAAGTTTGGTTTTGTATAGTAGGGTTTAATTAATTTTTATAGAATTTTTATTAGATATATCATTGTCACGTCATATACGGGCACATTAAATATGTCCACGGTGAGCATTTGAGCATTACTCCTCATATACACGTATTTAATTTTTTTTTATTTCTTTTGAAGAAAATAGTGTTTATAATATAAGAAAATTTCACCACCCTAATTCAATTAAATGGCAACAGTTCATGCACTCTTCCAATCCTTGTCATTTCTTATTATACGATAGCATATCGTATCTTGTATAATCAATAATTAATATTCTTAGCCACCTAAAAACAACATTAATATCTTTGCAGCTAGTAGAGTAGATTATCCACCGTAAATTTTCTCAATTTTTTCTTCATTTCTATAATAGTTGAGATTAGGTGAAAAGCTAGGAGTGGGAAAAAGGAGAAAGTAAAATTTGAGAGAGAGATAGGGGAATGGGTTGCATCTCACTTTCTTTACTACTCCCTCCGTCCCAATTCAATAGTCATATTGCTTTTTGGCACGAGATTTTAGAAGAATGTGTTTATAGATAAAGTGTAATGTTTTATATTTTAATGCAAATTTCATTGTTTTAAAACTAGAGCATCATAGATGCATAAAAATATATTGATGTCTCGTCTTAAATAAAATATCTTATCAAGACCTTTAATTTGGTATAAAAATTATAAAAATCGGAGAACAAACAAGCAAGTTATGATAGTTTAAACGTTTAAGATTTAAATTATATTGAGATACGTGTTGAGAGGTGAGTGGATGATGAGATGATTAGTGGTGACTAATTTTTTCCATTTTAGGAAATATGACTACTGAAGTGAGACGGCCCAATATAGTATACAAGACTAGTGAAGTGGGACGAATGGAGTAATTGATAATGAAATTTATTGTGAAATGATTTCCCTTAAGATTGGAGATTATTTTTAATACATTGTTAGTTGCCGATCAAAGAACAATTTCAGCAAGTAGGAAATAGATGCTACAGATTTTAAGTTCTTAGAATTATTTCTAAAGATTTGCAATAGTCTAAAATAAAAGGATTCAACTCACTTTTACTGCGGTAGACATTAATTTTGAGAAGTCGGATGATACTTTTGTCATTTCCGATCGTCCGAAGAGTGCAGTGTTTTTATTTTAGTCTAAAAGTATCAAAACTTTATACCTTAATTTGATCTCTAATGGGCCGTAACATCTACTTAAAATATACCTATTTTACCACCACGAGGGAGTACAATATTTGGACAATTGACACTAACTAAGCCCAAAGCCTACATCAATTTGAACGGTAAAACCACCAATATTATTATCTCATTTCATCCAATTTGGGCTTTGCTTTTTTATTCTCTTATTATTGGGCTTAATTTAATTTAATATGTGGCGGCCCAGTAGCTCACAAATCCAACTTGGTAAGTGGCCCAATTTCAATGCAATTTATTTCAATGTTTACTTGTTTAGTATGATAAAATTGAGTTAATATATATATATATAGGGATGAGATCACATACAAATCTCATTTAATGTAAGAAATAAGAAGCACCCTTAGCCTTAGATTAACACAAATTAAACGATTAAAATTTAATCTGCATCATGGTTAGTTTCCGTAAAGTGCTCAGATGTGATAATGCACGAGGGTAAAATGGAACATTTTACAACTAATTAATTATGGAATAATGAGATTATGGCAGATTTTTAGGGGTTTTGTTGAATATTTTAAACTAAATCATAAATCATTTCTATTAATCAAAAGACAAAAACGAGCCGTCATTATTATTTTTGTTGGAAACATTCATTTTACGATGCATGCATCTTTCCATAATTGATGTTGATGTATATTGTAGATTAACTGTTGAAAGAAAATCCTTGATTCCCTATTTGTTATGGCATGTGATAATGCATAGGTATTTACTTCACAATGCACATTTAAATATTATGTAATGCATTATGTGAATAATTCATCCATCTCCTTTATGTTTTATAATGCATGAATACTAGTTTATTTTTTTATGTTTTATAATGCATAAATAATGATTTTGTAATGAATAACAAGTGTAATAATACGATAAATTGGAAGGAATATATTCAGAGAATTTGCATGATATAAGGCATTACTACACTATTTGTAATGCATAAGTGAAAAATAATGTAATTTATTATAATATTATATGCTCGAAAATACTAAGGCTGCGTTTGGTAATCATCTCAAGATGAAGAATGATGATTCATCTCAAGATGACTCATATGAATAGTGTCAAGATGAATCATTCATCTCACCATTTGGTAGCAAAAAATTCAGACCCGGATGATATCATATTGTGTTTGGTACAAATTGCAAAACTCTAGATTAAAATTTAAATTGACTATTTTACCCTTATTAAATACCCCTACCGATTTCACTTTTTATCATTGAGATTAAATAGTACCATTTATTATTTATTATTTATTACTCTGTATTATTATTATTATTATTATATTATTATTATATTATTAGTATTATTATTATTATTATTATTATTATTATTATTATTATTATATTGTTGAGTTATTATTGTTATTCTCTTGTGTAGTATTATCAATATACGATTATTGTTATTATTTATTATTATTATTAATATATTTATTATTATTATTATATTATTATTATTATTTTATTATTATTATTATATTGTTACAGTTATTATTTTTATATTCTTGTTATATTATAATTATACTATTATTGTTATATTATTTATTATTATTATTATTCTATATTTATTATTATTATTATTCTTGTTATTATTATAATTATTACATTATTATTATAAATGATTTTATATTTATTATTATTATTACTATTATTATATTGTTACTATTACTATTACTATTATTATTATTATTATTATATTATTATTTTATTAAATTATTAATATTTATATATTATTATTATTATACTACTATTATTGATATTATTTATTTATTATTCTGATTATTTTATTACATTAATCTATTATTTTTATTACATATTATTATTATATTGATTTATTATTATTATTATTACTATTATTGTTATTATTTATTTATTATTATTATTATTATTTTATTACATTATTATTATTATTATTTTATTATATTATTATTATTATTATTATTATTATTATTATTATTATTTGAAATCGTATAAATACATAAGGATAAAATGGTAAGAGAGAGAAAATATTGTGTTACTGTTTGAATGAGTTCACCTCATCCGACCAAAATGTGAGATGACTAAACAAGGCGGAACAGTGAAATATCAACGGGCCTTGTATTCATCTCGGGCCCTCCAGTTTATTTTAGTTGGTTACCAAACAGTGAGATGAACCAAGATGATCTCTCTCATCTTGGTTCATCTTGGTTCATCTTCTTTACCAAACACACCCTAAATACATAGCAATACAATATTTAATGCATTACAAAAGAAAGAAGTAGAATATTATAAAAATATTATATGAATATATGCATTTACTTATCTTTTGCAATGCATTGATTGAACTGTGATAATGCATTTCACATAAAAACATAAAAATGGTAAAGTACTATGCATCACTTTTATTATTTAATGCATTACAAAAAAGAAAGTAATAGAATATTATAAAAACAAGTTAATGAATAAAGCATATTAACAAACATATAAGATTGGATACGAAAAATAAAATAAAATAATAATATAATAAAAGGAGAAGGAGACTTGGTGCTTGATATTTTGTGCATGTTACAAAGAAAAAGAGTCGCTCAACAGGAAAAAAAAACGCGGAAGTACAAAGGTAAAATTTTGATGAAAATAATAAATGTTTCAAGTGATTGTATATTAATTATTGTAGGAAAATATAGTCAAGACATTCGAATCCATAATTATAGGATGTAACCGTCCACTACTATAAGAGAAAAATACAAAATTAACCCCCCACTTATAAAATTGGATTAAATATTCTAATGAAACTAAAATGAATATTAACCATTGATCTACAAATATGGACGGTGGGATTTTCTTCTTATTTCTTACAGAACTACATATTTGCACATGATCTCCCACATATATATATATATATATATATATATATATATATATATATATATATATATATAGGAAATATATCGTGTATATAACCATTTCATTTGAAGATAATTTCATGTTTTGCTTCTTAAACAAAATCCTTCTACTTCCTAATTAATTTGATATTTGGATATGTAACATGCATTATACGAATTCCCCACATAGAAAATGTGGTTTGTTTGTTTGTTTTTTTTTTTAATTAGATATTTGATGCTTACTATTTCTCATATGGAAGAGGATCATGAATATTTTGCAACACCTATAATCATCTTAAATATTTCTTTCAACCCTTATTGTGTATTATTGAATTAGGTTATTATTATGGTCTTGTCCCTTGTGTCTCTCAAATTTTTTTACTAATAATGTTATTCTTATTCAGTTCTGAAATATACATAGAGACCTATTTAAATATACGAAAACTATAATAATAATGAAAACCGTCTTAATTATTACTTTTACGTTTTAAAAATAATCATATGCAAAAAACTTTTAAATTTTGTAACTGAAATATATACTCATATTTACTTATACATCTTCTAAGATCACTTAATATGATTGATTATACATAATAATATTTAAATGATGATTATCAATATTGTACGGAGTATGATTTAAAAAAAAAAAAACGAGATTGAGTCATTATTCTTGCAAATTAAGTTTGCTTTAGGTGAGTTGTTCTTTCACACCTAATGATAAGATTTTTAGCGACCATTTAATTATCATTATCTTGCAATTAATGGAAAATGCACTTATTTTTTCGATCTCTTAAATTTGTTAACTCCACTGCCGCATTTCGCTTGTTAATTGATTCGGAATCTGAACTCCGGGGAGATCTCCGCCATGGATCGAGCCGCCATGGACAGAGTGCTGAAAGCTGCGCGCTCTTCCGGTTCGCTCAACCTATCAAACCGCTCTCTCAAGTCAGTCCTCCATATGCGAATTTTCAATTTTACGTTTAGATTCTGTTTGGCTCCTTATTTCGACCTTACTGCGATTTGATTTTTCCCGCATTTTGTGTGCTATGCTTGCTGATTGCAGATTAGTACCGAATGAAGTCTACAACATTTTGGATGCTGTTGGCGGAGATGAGAAGTGGTGGGAGGTAATCGTTGTTTCTTCATTTTTTTTACGTATTTCATGGAATGCGTTGATTGCACTGCCACTTATTGTTCTTATGGCGAACTTGTAGACTGTGGAGCTGCAGAAGCTTATTCTAGCTCATAATGATATTGAATTGCTCAAGGAAGATTTGAGGAATTTGACTTCATTAGTTGTACTGAATCTAAGTCATAATAAGCTTACGCACCTCCCTGCAGCTATTGGAGAGTATGATTTGTTTATTTTTTAATCTCTTCCTCTAGCAATTGTTTGGATCGATCTATACTTGAGCTGAGAGCTGAATTTGATCTTGATTGTCAGGCTTCAGATGCTTAAGTCATTAGATGTGACCTCTAATTCAATCACGGAATTACCTGAAGAAATTGGATCAGCTGTTTCTCTGGTGAAGTAAGTGTCTAAGTTTTTCCTTGTTTAATTAGCTTTTGTAAGTAAGCTCAGCCCCCTCCCTCCAACTTTATTTCAATATTTCCCCACCAATTGAACAATTATAGTAACTATTTTCCTAGCATTCTTTCTTCTTTGCCGCATAAGCAATGGCCATCATAATACGAAGCTATTTTCATGTGAACTTGAGTTTGTCCTCGTGAGTCATGGTGGCTTATGGCACTGTACTTTCCAATAGAGTGGTGAATTTGCTTGCGCAAGCTTGATGCATACTTTGATATGCAGGTTTGATTGTTCGAATAACCGATTAAGCACTCTTCCTAGTTCCCTTGGACATTGCACAAATTTGGCAGAATTGAAGGTGATTTTTTTTTTTCCCCAATATTATCGCATTATTCTGTTGCCACTCTAACTTGGTATTGCAGTATTATAAGCACCGTATTGGATGGCCCACTCGTGAAGAGGCTCATTAAGGTCTATGCTGCCTCATAAATGTGTATAAAACTCACAATTGAAAAGCATTAAAAAGTAACTATGATTATGTTACCAAATATTTTTATAAGCTCTTGAACTTCAATCTGGCATATCCTTTTTCATTGGTAGGAAACACTGAAATAGCTATTATGTTTTTTAAATTCAGTTTCTATTCATGTATATACTGCGAGATATGTTTAGTTAAGGAGGACCATCCTAGTTTCAGCCCCTTCACTAGCTTCCCTTTGTAGCTATATTGCTATCAGCATCAATAAGTTTGTTTTTGTTTCAAATCTTGGTTCATTCCTTGCATCATATGCTTTTCTAATTTCGCTTATTTTTGTGAAGGCATCAAACAATATCATTTCCAGCTTGCCAGAAGAACTAGCAAATTGTTCAAAATTATCGAAGTTGGATGTGGAGGTACTGAGAGCCACACCTGAACTATGTCATGGATCTATTACATGCTCCCCTGCTCCTCATACATCCATTGAGATTAGTTACCTTGGATGTCATGTTAATTATCTCGTTGGCAGGGAAATAAGCTTGTGACGCTGTCACATAAATTAATTGCATCATGCCCTATGCTTATGGAACTCAACGCATGTAATATCTTGTGCTCAAATTTAGCTGTTATCTAGTTTATTGATGTTCAATGAAGTTCTGAAGTTTTTCTACTTTTTACTTTTCAAAGCTAAAAATTTACTAAGCAGCCTGCCGGAGAGTATTGGCTGCCTTACTCGTTTAATTAGGTTGGATCTTCACCAAAACAGTGAGCAATCTTATTTTCACTATGCCTATATTTATTTTCTCTAAAGTCTCGTTGGAATGTTAACGCGTATCTATGCTTCTATATACTGCAGGAATTTCCTCTATTCCATCATCAATAAAGGGCTGCGTGGCTCTTATAGAGTTATACTTAGGGTTGGTTCAATAGCTTGCACGCGTATAGTTTGATTGAAATCAGGGCTAGCCCTTCAATTTGTATCTGAATATTAATTACCCTTTTTTCTTGTTTTTGTGTCTTCTTACAGGAACAATGCACTGTCTTCATTACCCGCAGAAATTGGATCATTGACTCAGCTGGGGACATTTGATCTACAGTCGAACCAGGTGATTTCCCAAGTTTATAATTAAAGTTTCTAAACCATAAGTTTCTATAAAATCTCCGATGTGATCCTTCCCTGTATTAGAGCTTCATCGAGTTTGATCACACTATAAAGTTATCTATCATGAAAAATCTCATCTACTAACTGGTCCTGTTGCTGTCAATTGTATCTTTTCTGGATGCAGTTGAAAGAATTTCCTGTGGAGGCTTGCAGTTTGCGACTCTCATTTCTCGACCTGTCTAACAATTCGCTGTCTGGTCTGCCTTCTGAGATTGGTAAGGTTATATTGTTCTTTTGCACCAACTTTTGTGCTTTGTGCTTGCAAATGTTGGTAGCATTTTTCTTTTCTGTTGATCTGGCCAAGGACTTTTATTTACTGTTTGTCAGTAATCAGCATGTTAAAATTTTCATCACTGAGATAAGTCAGAAAACTATAGAATCCAGATTAAATCATGACATTTGATTAAAAAAAATTATCCAGCTAATCTAGAACTATATTAATATGTCATTTATCCCTCCACTTTCGTGTCTGGTGCTGTCTTTTGAGGAGGGTTGTGAAAGCCCTTCATTTAATTTTAGAAAGAAAGTGATGTAGTTTCGATGATGAAGGGGCGGTTAATGTTACGATGATGCATATCTGCTAATATTGACACCTGAAAGGCTGAAAACCCATTATGTACTTTTGGTTCTAGAGTAGTTTTACAACTGTTGATGGGAACCATGTACATATTTTTAATGATACAGATCCATTTGTACTTGGTTAATGCATATAATAGGCTGACATGAGCTATGATGTCAAATCTAGGCTTGATGACAACACTGCGGAAACTTTTACTTGTTGGTAATCCATTGCGAACACTTCGAAGGTCAGATCCGCTTCTATTCTGATATAAACCTTCTGATTTAGGATTTTACTAAAGAACGTTTTCTCATTCAGCTCACTGGTAAATGGACCTACAGCTGCTCTGATGAAGTATCTTCGAAGTAGACTCCCAAAAGATGAAGGTGAAGTCGGTCCTTGTCTCCTTGATACTTGTTGAGGCTATGACTTTATTTTGCATTGCTAGAACTATATAAACCAATAACCACAATATGGAATCCTTGACCATGTGCATTTTAAGTTTTGTAGCTATATGGCTGTACTCATATTGAATTATTTCCTAATTGAAATGGTGTATTATGCATCAACTTGGCGCCTATTTATTTCTGAAACTTTATATCATTTTTGCATGCAGAGTCTCCAACAACCTCAGCTGTGAAAAAGGATCCTTTTGCAGTGGCTGCTCAGTCATCTCTGACTTCAAAGGTAATACCCATGAAGGATAGGTAATGATATCCAAGTTGGTATTTATTTTTTCATAAGCAAACATCAGGATATAATTAATGCATTGCTGCTCCTTCTAAACTTGTGATTCTGTTAACAAGTGGAATGAAGGATTTGCAACGCTATTACTTTTCAGGAATTCTCTTTAGCTGGGCTAAGTTTGAGTGCTTTCCCATCAGAAATTTTGAAGTCAAGTGATATCACGAAAGTCAATCTGACAGGGAATTCAATAGAAGAGTTACCCATTGAGCTTGGATCTTGTGTCTCCATCGAGGTAAACATTTAATAGATTGCATTGTCTTTCAAGATTAAAGGCTTGAATGGAGGAAAAAGAAAAGGTATGCGACTTCTTAATGTTGTGGCACCTGTTCCTATATGGTTTCCACTTTTGTTTAGTAGCTCAGCTTAAAAGGGTTGGAGTTTACGACTGAATGCTGACATTAGGTTCTCTTGTTCTCAACCATATTTTCTTATGCGGCAATTGTTGTTTGGTTGAATGCCTCCATGCTGAAATCTGGCGGTCGCTATTATTATATATGTATTGAACATTTTTACGTGGTCCCTAAACTAAATCTATTTTATGATATGCAAAACTGCTTCTTCAGGGGTTAACTTTATCTGAATGTTGTGTAAGGATTGTCTCATTCTTCTTAAGTCTTATTTCGTGTTCCTTATTATTTTGGAAATGTAATGACTAAACCGGTGGTATGTGCTAATATTGGAACATCATTGACCAAAACTTGTCTTACTACTTGCAGACTCTTATTCTGACCAAGAATAAGTTAAAAGAGTGGCCTGCTACAGTTTTGGCTTCCCTTCCTAAACTATTGTGCTTAAAACTTGATGGTAATCCAATCAAAAAGGTGAATATAGTCTACAGAGATCCTTTTCCATTCCATACTTCTTTTTTGGCTTTGTTCATTATGCTTTAACTTCGCATCATGATCTTTTGTTATGTACCTGCTTATCGCATTAGATCCACTCATTTATGACCCTTCATTATTGCTGAACAGATCCCCTCAGACGGCTTTCGAGCAGTTCCTAAGCTCCGGATTCTTGATCTAAGTGGTGTTGCTGGTTCACTTCCAGAAAACCCGGCATTTTCGAGCTTGCCGGAGCTGGAGGAGCTTTACCTGAGGTATGTTTTAAAGATAGGTTTCACAAATCCTTCTTATAAATGTTATTGTTGGCACTTACCACATGATTTGGACAGGCGGATGCAGATTTCAGCTTTTCCCTTGGAAATAACGAATTTACAGAAGTTACATATACTGGACTTGAGCCAGAATTCTCTTCAATCAATTCCAGAGGTTCTTTCTCTCTCTCAGTCTCAGCCCCCTGCCCCCCGACACACACACATGCACATAATTATAAGTTTTATAGCAAATTAGTTGTCCATGAGCTTGAATATTATTCAACAAATTAATTAGTCTGTCGCTCTATTTTTGTCTTCTCATTCTCTCATTTGGTGTAATTATTGCTTTATGCTTTATTGTTTTAATTATTGGGATAACTTGTAGTTAAAGTGATTTCTCATATGGGAAATAGTATTATAAGCACGTTCTGGTTCATTTGTCTTAATTTTAACAGAATATAGGGATTTAATGTTTCATTTTTCTGTTATCGAGCTCATTTGGTCATACTTACTGCAACTTTCTTTTCTTGCAGAGCATCAAGGATCTATCCTCTCTTATAGAGCTTAACCTTTCAGACAACAATATTTCTTCTCTTCCACCAAATCTGGTTGGTCCAGAGTTTTCTTTTGTTTCCTTTTTACTGTTCTGTGTTTCCTTTCAATCGATGAATAACTGTTGCGTGCTCATAAGTTCTAATTGATTGTTGGAAATTGTTCATAAATATTATTCAAATGTAGCACTTTTTGGCTAATTGTTTGTTGGAAACTTGATTATGCAGGGTTTGCTCGAACCCAATCTGCAGGTCTTAAAAGTTGACGGAAACCCATTGAGAAGGTATGTCAAATCTTCTGTTCCGCTTATTGAATTTAACATGAGAGACTGTTGCTAAATTATTGAAAATTTTACAAAAACCGATTGGCTTCATAACTACGTGGTTATTTCATAACGTGACACTGATGTGGTGCGATCTCTCTATATTGGAGTAATAGTTTTAAAACATCTCTCCCTAGTTGAAATGAAGAAACTGGACAGCATAGAATGCTCATTTCAATAACATCTCTTTTCAACCATTGCTTATGCAGTATCCGAAGGCCAATTCTTGACCGAGGAACGAAAGCAATCCTCAACTATTTGAAGGATAGAATCGTTGAGTAGTAAAAGTTTGCATAAACTCTTTTAACTCCTTTTCTTGTGTCAATTAATTGTTTGTTGTTGTATAATTTATCAATGTTTTCAGTTTTGTATAAAATCATTTTATGAAGCTGGAATTTGGTCCCAGGTAAGCTTCAAACTCATTTTTATAAGTTATGTGAACCGCTGCGGTTTCCATCTCTAAAAATTGTTGTTATGATGTAACAAAATAATATTAAAATTTTCAATTGATACTCTTCATCTACGAGCCAAGTATGATTCCAGCATTAAACTATATACTACAAGTATGGTTGTTATTTTTGTTACAATTAATGTACACTTGATGTGAGACGGAAATCATTTAGTTTTCTATAAAAACAAATAAGCTCAAAGTTGCAAAAAGTGACTTTGCAATCGAGATTTGTACTTTCTGACCGAAATAAAACAAATACTCCATATTAAAGTAAGGAAAAACATATAATCATTCATTCATTCACATCTTTGTCCTTTTCCCTTTTTGGCTAATTTTGCTGGGTCCGGTTATAATTTTCCTAATGATCAATAATAATTCAATTGCAGTGAGATACAACTCACCTGTGACCTGTCTATCGTTCAATTGTAGAAGTGCAAGTAAGAATTTAAGCATTAGATCAATTAAATTAATCAAATAATAGCCTAATTAAATGCTAGATTATCTAAATCATTATCAAGGATCTATAATAGTGAAGATACTACACTAAATTAGATTATGCAGTCATTATCTATCCATTTTTTACACTCTTCTGCACACAAAACCATTCTTAGTGGCCCTGGCTTTCACCCACGCTTCTCTAAACAATAAAAGAAGCAAGGAAAGCTAAAAAGGCGTAAAAAAAGGTAATCCAACTTACCAAAACCAAAAAACTTATAGTAGTAATTAAATGAACGTTATTACTTAACTCTTTATCTTGGCTCTTTCCTACACGAAACTATGAAAGAGAGATAAAGTAGTTTACCCATAGAAATAAGTAAGAAAGTTACCCATAATAAATAAAGGAAAATTCTCCATACATTAAATTTTTTTATTTTTATTTTTCAAAAAAAACGGCGGCATATTCACAATAAGCTCTTCAGTTTACAGTTTACTGATCTGATGACTCTTTGAAAAAAAAAGAAAAAAAAGAAAATCAGATCAAAGATTCTAAGTGTTCCCGAAAAACTTCAAGCATGTTAGCAAACGTGACGATCCCAACGATGCTGCAATCCTCCTCCATCACCCACACGTAGTTAACGCGCCGCGTGATGGCTTGGATCATCACCGCCACCAGCGAGCTCCCGCGGTGGCACACCACCGCCTCCGCCTCCACCCGCCTCGCACTGTACTGGCTGGCCGTGGCCATGATTTCCTTGAGGAATCCGTCCAGTTTCTTCTCCTTCAGCCTCTGTTCCACCACCCTCATGATCTCCTCCGTCGGGCCGCCGCAGTCGATGTAGGCCATCAGATCTCCGGCGGAGAGTGTGAGGACGGCGGCTGCGGCCGTCTCGTCGCAGCAGGCGAGGGTCAAGGGGGAAATCTCCCCGATCAAGCTGCCGTCGTCGTCGACCACCGCGATCGATGTTTGGTCGGTTAACGAGCGCGAGATCGCGGCGATTGCGGAGGATGCAGGGCAGTCGTACTCGACGGAGAGGAATTCAGTGGTGATGAGGCCTAGGGTTTCGATTGGGAGCGGCGCGATTGGGGAGAATAAGCCGATTGAGCTGAGGAGGAACCTCATCACATCCTCTTGCGTTAGCCAGCAGAACTCCTGGCCGTTGTGGAAGGTTGCTGATGATCTCTGCAGCTGCTTTCTCCTCGAAATGCTGCTCTGTATCGGCACCACCAGATTCTGCGCTCCTTGGATCATCATATCAATGGCTTCCAATAAACTGCAATTCACAAAATCACGAAATTAAGCTTCCAATTTTGCTGAATTAGGTTAAATTTCCCCAATTCAAAAACAAAAAAACGGCGATTGGAATTTTGCAGTTTATGAGAGAGAGAGAGAGAGAGTGTATGTGTATATACCTGGCGGATGGATCGAGGTGCCTGACGAGGCCTTTGACATCTGGAAGTAGGAGAGAGAGAGGGGACTTCAGAGCGAGAGACGGAGAAGAAAGGTTCTCTTTTCTGCAGAGGAAGCAAATGATGTCCACCATGCAAATTTTGCCGATGCAGAGGCAGTCGCAGTCGAGGTTTCTGGCGACGGAGTGGTGGTCGCAGCTCCAGACGCTTAAGAAGGTCTCGTCGGAGGACTTGAGGGCGGCAAGGGCGTCGGCGACGGTGGAGGAGGAGGAGAGGGAGCGGAGTGGCGGCTTGCCTAGGCAGAGGTCAGCCACCTGGTAGGTCGACAAGCCGAATGCCATACAAAAGAGCCGGAGGGACGAAGACGACCGAGTTTTGATCGGAATTAAAGGAAATGTGAGAGAGAAATGAAACGAGAGAGTGTGAATTAGTGAGAAGAGGAAGAAGGAGATGTGTGTGTATTTATGGAGGCTCCAGTCTTGTCTGTACTTGGCTCTGTGTATTAAATACATATAAATAATCATACACACGTAGTAGAGGTCGTGGTGTCCAGACTGTCGAGTGTGAAGATTGCAGGACTTTGTGGACCCCACTTACCCGTCCTTTTCATTTATTATTTGATATATTGAGAATGGAATAAACTACCCACATTTTATAAGTAAACAATTAAATATATTAACTTTTTCTGATATCTCGTTTTAATCACCAATTTTTAATTTTTTCTGATAATTCACCAACTTTCTTTGACATCCCATTTTAATCACCAACTTTTAATTTTTTCTGATAATTCACCATCTTTCTTTCGCGTTCAATTTTAACACCGATCGCATATTCCGGCTATTACGTGGCAATTGAAAATGACGAGGCATTATACGTGATAATGTTAATTAAATTATTTACTATATGGTGATAAAACGACGCCGTTTCTGAATAATTTATACGTTTTCGAATAATTTATTTACTACATAGTGATAAAATGACGAGGATTTATACGTTTATTTAGCTTCAGAAACGGCATCGTTTTATCACCACACATTAAATAATTTAATTAACATTGCCACGTATAGTGCCTCGTCATTTTCTATACGTTTCTGAATAATTTATTTACTACATAGTGATAAAATGACGATGATTCATACGTTTATTTAGCTTAAGAAATGGCATCGTTTTATCACGTGTAGTAAATAATTTAATTAACATTGCCACGCATAGTGCCTCGTCATTTTCTATTGCCACGTAATTGCCAGAATATGCAATCGGTGTTAAAATTGAACGCGGAAGAACGTTGGTGAATTATCAGAAAAAATTGAAAGTTGGTGATTAAAACAGGATGTCAGATAAAGTTGGTGAATTATCAGAAAAAATTGAAAGTTGGTGATTAAAACAGGATGTCAGAGAAAGTTGGTGTATTTAATTATATTTTTTCCTAAGTAAAACTTGTAAAATACTCACCTTTATAATTTGCCTATCAAACTATCTACTTTTATAGTGATCTACCAATTTTGCCCTTAAATGAAGACACAAATTCATATACGATGTTGATCAGTCTCTTACACAATTGTACTTATGTCGCTTTTTTATCGATCAAAATTTATCATATAGCGATAAGAATTTATTTCGTCGACCGGAATTTATCATGCAGCGACATGAATTTCCCCCAAAAAATCTCCCACGCGAGAGAATTCATGTCGTTGTATGATAAATTTCGATCGATCGACGTAAATTCCTACCGCTGTATGATAAATTCCGATCAACGAAAAATTACATAAGTACAATTGTATAAGAAGCCGATCAACAATACATGAGAAACCAATAATTTTTGTCTTCATTAAAGAGCAAAATTGAAAGATCACTATAAAAGTGGATAGTTTAACATGAGAATTATGAAAATATGTATTTTGCAGGTTTTGTTATGAAAAGTGAGTATTTTGTGACAGTAGTAATGTGGACATAAGCATATGATAGCGTGACAGCTGATAAATAAAGGCGAAGGGCCAACAACCAAAAAGTGTTGATTAATTATATATGTATATGTTTTAATTATTATCAAACATACTTGACTTGATTTGATTTCAATTTTCAGGTGTGTAATCATTACTACTGCTTAATTTTTTAATTGTGGTAGGCGTTATCTTATTATCTTCACTCCTTTTCAATTACTTGTCTAATCTTGACTCCCCTCCCTCGTTGCCTTTGTCCTACCCCTTTGTAAATTTGTGTCGCTTTGTGTTTATATTATCATATTCTATCAATAAATTACTTGCTGTAAAAATGAGAGTACCTTTTATGAGTAAACTTCACCCAAAAACCACTATAATGAGCGGGCAACCATATATATAAATTCACCCAGATTGTATATAAAAATTAAAAAGCATCCGGTCAAAAGTTATTTAAAATAATAAAAAAAAATCATATACTCCGTATGTTCAACTCCTTCACATTTCTCCTTCCACACGATAAATTCAATGTGTATTTTCATATTTTAAATCAAGATTTCACCAATCCCAAAGAAAAAAATATTTTACCAATCTTTCATCAGTTCATCACGTGAAAACAACATTATTCTAGCTTTGAAGTTACCATAAATAAATAATGTATAGGTCGTGCTCAAAACTCGCTAACTCCTAGTTAGGTGGTGCATGGATTGACTCCTATTGCTTATGCTTAAAAAAATATAATAATAATAATAATAATAATAATAATAATAATAATAATAATAATAATAAATATATTACTATTATTATTATTATTATTTTTATTTTTTTTTGTTGATGGATTTATAAAATATTCTCTTTGTCCATAAAAATAGAGACGCATTATTCCGTTATGAATTTTAATGTTTTGTGATGATGAATTTTAAAATGGAGTTTTAGAATACAAATCATTGAAACCCATGCTCTAGGAAGATGCAAGAATGTTTATGGGCGGAGAAATATGTGTTCTTAAATTATGCTATAAAATTTATCCTAATACTACGAAGAAAAAAGAAACGAAGAGAATCAGCCCCACGCTTAAGTTGACTCTCTAGGCCAAGATCATGCCTGAAGATCTTCTACATATACATTAATCTTCTTACAAAATACTACAGTAGTATACTTATATAGTGTACTCCCATTCAAGAAAGTGGTTTAGTTGAATGGGACAAAGAGAGTAGATGTTTTACAAAATAAATAAAATTTCATTTATTTGTAGAAATATGAGAATCACGTGCCACATGCAAATCTCAAATGATGATGCATTTTGTTCGACAATGAAACATTTAGCATGTGCAGAAACAGCCTCGTTCACGCAGCATGTATATTAGTTTGTTGACAAAAACTGAACGCGGATAAAATAATAGAGAAAAGAAAAAGAATTTTTTTTTTTTTTTTTCTTTTTAGTTACAACTACTACTACTATATGTTTGATTTAGCTGATCTTTTAATCATAGAAAACATATTCATGGGAGGGGGGACCCACGTCATTAATGACGCAAGTATAAAACAGTTTAAAGAAGTTTACGAAGATGTTAATTGCATGTGATATGCATGCAATTAATAAAATTCAAATTGAATATGTATTCATTAAAGTCTTACCCTCCAATTTATTTTTAGGGTTTTGCTAAATGGCCATAATATGGCCATCCATAAGAGGGCTTTATTGTCATTATGTAATTCTTAAATTATAAGTTTACATGTATATCTTTATACTTTATTTACGGAAAGAGATGTATCTAAAGTAGTTTCCAAATACAATTCATATCTCTCCACATTAATAAGAGTTTTTATTTCCATAAATAATATGTAAATATAATATAATTAATACATTGCGTAAATAGGTTTAGATATATCACATTATTTGGTCAAAACATTTTCTATACAAAAATTACGTACATTAAGATACTATTAATAAAATAAATAAATAAAATAAGCTTACAATTAGAATGGTTTAAATTAAGTAATTTAAGTTGCTAAAAAATGGATTAAAAAATTAAAAAAATATTAGAAATTCATATAAATTTAATTTCATTTTTTACTATAAAAATAAGTCAAAACAATATTTACTTATGAATTGTTATGACACTCCGTCCTCAATATTCGTGTTAAAATTTTCTTCTTATAACATCTCCCAAATACATGTTATTTTCTAATATGGAAATTATTCTCTTACACACTCTCTTATATTCTAAACTTTTGAAAGTACACTTTATTTACACTACAAAAAAAGTGTCTAGTAGTGACACATTTTTAGTGACACCCAAGAGATGTCACAAAATTTGCTACATGCTTAGTGTCACAAAATTTTGTTACACCTACACATGCATCTATATACTTTTGTGACAAATGTAAGTATTTGAAAATTAACTACACTAAAAAATGCCACTAAATTTAGTGACATTCTTTTATTTTTGTGACACGATTAATAGCTACTCATTCAAATGTGTCACAATTTTTTTTAGTGACATTTATAAGTATCAGGATTCTTCTAATTTTATGTCACTATTAAATCTTTTTGTTGTAGTGTTTTTAAAAAAAAATAAAAAATTGAACCTACCACATTGTCTTCTTCTAACAATTTTATAAAATTTTGGATTGAGTTCGTTTCAAATTTGTAAAAGTTAAAAATAAATAAATAAATAATAATAATAATAATAATAATAATAATAATAATAATAAAATTGATCTTTATTTTTAGGGTTTTTTTTTTTTTTTTTTTTTTTTTTTTTTTTTTTTTTTTTTGGTCTTTAGTTGTTACGTAGTATTACATATTGGACACGTTATTTTTTATATATATGTATAAATCAGGCAAACCACATTTATAATAAACTCCATCTATTTTTATTTTTTTTATTTCAGTATATCCCAATACAACATTCTATATGTTTGACATCATCAAATCCTTACATACAGAAATTGCAATTTGTTATATTTCGATATTAAAATGAAGTGTTGTTGAATATATACAAAATTAAATTCCAAAATAATCTTAATTTGAAACCTATTATGAAAAATCATAGTAGTACATTTTAATCCCAGTAATGGAGGCAATTCGATACGATCTCTTCTTCCTTCAAATATTTCTCTGCATTTTTCTTCCTATAATGCATATAATTTTGTTATATATTTTTAATGCAAATTGTTGGTTTACTATGAACTTTTTGTAATTACTAGTAATTATAAACATGTAGTTGGACTATTTTTTAATATCGAGCTAGCATAATACTGTATTAAAATATATGTTGTAATATTAAAATGTAGTTGGACATTTTTTAACAATTAATACCTTCAAAAAATTTCGAAAATAAAATAAAATAAATACATGTGTTATTAAGTGTTGTATGTATCATAGAGTGCCAAGTATGTTTGGCTCTTTCTAATATTTATTTTAGATGACTATCATAAGTATAAATTACTTCAATTAAGTATAAGTATATTGATTTTATTTACTTCAATTAAGCTTTTCAATTATTCGTACAAAATAAAGGACATTTAATGTGATGGAAGACTTAGTTTAATGATTCTACTATATTTAAATTAAGGGTATAATAGGCTACAAGAATCAAGCAAGTTACCTTATTTATTTTTGGATATTAAAAGGGGCATTATGGCTGGCCATATTATGGCCGCCTAGATTAATCCTTATTTTTAATAGAGCGAGAAGAGTTGGTAATTAGTAGGTTGAGAAATGAAATATAGTTTGAATGGTAAGTGTAACTGTATACTACTATACTAGTATTAAAAAAACACAGTATTTTTTGTTAGTCAAATTATTCCCTTTCACAATATGCCTAGTATATGCCAAGGTTAGTATACGGACTAATTAACTTAGTAGATATCAATTTTAGATTATTTAACTCCAATTTTTCAGCAATGGTAATAGTATATGATACGAATATATATATATATTTTTTTTATACGAATATTAATTATTAGTATTCTATAGTATTTCTATTAAATAGATTAGTAGCTAATAAATTGTAATAAACGGGTATTGCGATGTTTATCGGCCCGTAGTCGAGTTGAGCCCATTAGGGTGCGTCTAGTTTATCTATTTAAATAGTTGTAAGTTAGGTTTTCAATCAAGGAAGAAAAAAGAAAAATGAGTTTTCACTCAAAGGAGTCGCGTTCGCTCGAAGTGACACAATCTTATCGATACGAGCAATTTCGTTCGTATCAATTGGTGCTCTCGTTGAGAGATTTTGAAGTGAGATCTCTTTGAAGGTATCAAGTCTTTATCCTTTTATTTATAATTAAAAAAAACAAAACAAAAAAAACAACTTAGATCGAATCTGTGGTCGTAGTTTTTATTGAATTCAATTGTTTGAATTCGTATATTATTGGAATTTGTTATAATTGTGGTTTTGAATAGCTGCGGTTAGTTGTGACTTGTGAGGCTAGGGTTGTTTTATTTCCGTCGTGTTATTCTTTAGGAGTTAGTATTGGGATTTGTGGTGTGATTAAAAAAAGAAAAAAGAAAAGAAAAGAAAAGATATTTGGGGTCTTCAGGATTGGAGGCGCAAGTGAATATTGGAATATATATATATATATATATATATTAGTTTGGCGTGAGTAATTTTAATTTGGTGGTTGGATTGCTGTGGATAATTGTGAGAGTAATTTGGGGTAGTTATCAATTGCCATGGAAGACGAGGAGAAATGTATTATGATCAAAATGTTGGAGGAACAGTTTTATAGGCAAACCATCTTACAAAATGAATTCAATATAAGGATGCGGAGTTCCTTGGAGGAATTAAAGAATATGTTGGGGAAGGCTACGATGAAATTGGATGGTGGCGAAGGGCAAGACTCCACTATTAACGAAAATATTGTTGCTAAAGTTTTATCTGATTTTATGCAACCGACTCGGACGGACAAGCTTGAAGCACCAATGCCCAGTTATCATGTGGATTTGCCGTAGTTCGATGGAATTGATTCAAATGGATGGATAGATGCTCAAAATTATTTTGATTTTCATGAGACACCCGAAGAGAAAGTAGTTGAATCATCTTTCGAGTTTGAGGTTGATTCAAAGCTACAATCTGAAGTCTTAGTTGGACAGTCTCTACTTTTGAGTTGTGATATAGAAGAGAAGGAACAAGAAGACAAACCACTTTTGGAGCATGATGATGAATTTAGGGATGTCAATCTAGCCCGGAACCCGCGGGTTGGCCCGAGTAACCCGAAAAAAATCAGGGTTAGGGCCGATTTTTTCCAGCCCGTATTCATTTTCGGGCTACCCAAGCTGACCCTGTCGGGCTTTCGGGTTGCTCGGGTTGGCCCGGCGGGTTTTTGGGTCAGCCCGCGGGCTATAACTAATTTATATTATATATTATCCATGTATCCCAACTTACGAGTTATGAAAGTGAAAACTCCCCCAATTTTTTCCCCCCTCTTCCCACCCACCTTAAAGTCAAAAGATAAATAAATAAAATAAAAACAAAAAAAAAGAAAACAGATTCGCCCCGTTCTGCGACTCCACCTCACCGACGCCTGCCGCTACCGCCGCCGTCTCCTCCTCCGCTTAAGTACGGAGAGGTATCGATTTTCTACTCAAGGTATGCTCTGTGCTTGTTTCTTTGATTAGTTCTCGGCTCATGTAAAAAGAGCTTGATCCATTAGATTAGATATTTTAGGTTTACGAATGAGAAAAATTGAAAAATTATGTGTAGAAATTGAATTGGGATTGAATACTAGTTGAGTATCATTTTTCTGATTATTAATTGGTATCCTATAATTATTATAGTTTTCTCCTAAAATGGCCAACATTAATTTCGCATGCAACAGAATTGTTTGCTATGCTTGAATTTATACAGGCCACAGTTTTGTGGAGGTTTTTGTGTTTAGGTTGGACAAAGAAGCATGATTATTTATTAAGAGATCTTATCGGGTCATTCTGCCCGACTGCCCCTTAATGTGATAATTGTGTTGTACCACTAGAAATTAGTTATTCTTTGCATAATATATTACATTTTTTCAGATTGCCTTATCTTGTAAGGATGGAAGAATCGGCTCCAATTATTATCGAAAAAAATGTGAATGATCCAGATGTGAAGATTGTAGGTGTTATTCAAGTGTTTAATTTTTTTTGTTTAGAGATGAACTCGATGATTGCTGTTTGTGTTTTCTAGTTTCTTAAGATAATAGACATGCAAATGAAGATGCTTTGGTGGTTATTTAATATGGTGCACTTAGTATTGTTAAAATATATGCAGATGCTATTGTGGTGCTATAAACTTTTGTCTACTGATCTATTGGTTTAATTATTCTCTAAATTTTGAGTGCTCTTTAATTTTTTTTATTTTTTATTTTGAAAAAATAGTGTAGCCCGACGGGCCAACCTGGGCCCCGGATTTTAGGGTTAGGGTCGAGATTTTTTAGCCCGAAAAAAAATCGACCCGATTGAGCCCGGACCAAATAACCCGAAGCCCGACAGGGCTGACTCGAACCCGCTCGGGTTGGCCCGATTGACATCCCTAATGATGATATATTTTAAGACCAGCATGAGCGGTTTGTTGAAAATCTCACAAGAAATTTGTGCCTCAAATCAGAAGTTAGATATGTCTTTCATTGTGAGGAAAATATGGAAGTTGTTCTTGCTCCCAAACACGAAGATAATGTTTTTGAGGCTATTTGGATCGAAGTGGTAGGTACCACGAAACATGAATCAAATGTGTCGGAAAACAATGTTGGAATGAGAATTGTCAGCAATGCTAAGCAGAAGATGGTGATGAAGTTGTATGCTCTCAAGGAAGTGTTCAAAAAGTTGTTTGAAGACTTTTACATGCTCCACCTTGAGGACAAGGTGGTTTTGAAGAGGTTGGGAATGATACGAATATTAATTATTAGTATTCTATAGTATTTCTATTAAATAGATTATTAGCTAATAAATTGTAATAAACGGGTATTGCGATGTTTATCAGCCCGTAGTCGAGTTGAGCCCATTAGGGTGCGTCTAGGTTATCTATTTAAATAGTTGTAAGTTATGTTTTCAATCAAGGAAGAAATAAGAAAAACGAGTTTCACTCAAAGGAGTCGGCGTTCGTTCGAAGTGACGCAATCTTATCGATACGAGCAATTTTGTTCGTATCAGTATATATTAGTATTAATTTCATGAAATTTATCGTTCGTGAAACCAGAAACTTATACAAACCGACGACCGTTCGGATTTACAATATATTGGTCATGTTTAAATCTAATTAACCTCATGCACTTAAGGTGATATGTTTTCATAGAAGAAGAATGTAATTTATGATATCGAATATCCTGAAAGTGTGTTATCGTTGATAGAAAATAAAAGTTTTTTTTTTTACTATTTTATTTTCTTATTGTGTTTGGAATTTTTTTTTTGGTCATAATGGTTTTTGTTGTCCTAACAATATTTTATTTTACGGGATTAGAATTATACTACCTCCATCCATAATATACATGCCTCAACTTTTCAGGCATGAATTTTAATATTTTATAATGATAATAAAGTAGTGTGTATATATATATACTACCTTCATCCCATTACATTAGTCACATTTACTTTTTGCACGTATTTCTACCGAAACTTAGTACGAGTTTTAAAATATAATTTTGTAGTATCGTTTTTTTTACGAGATACTATGACACTCATAGTATCTCGTAAAAAAAATGATATTACAAAATTATATTTTAAAACCCGTACTAGGTTTCGGTGGAAAAGCGTGCCAAATAGTGAATGTGACTAATGTAATGGGATGGAGGTAGTATATATTAAAGTGGAATCAGGATCCCATTTAACGTAGTGATATACTGTATATGTATTAAAGTGGAGTTTTAGTCCCATTTAAAGTGTAAAATTTGGGTTTAAAATACTTTTTTATAAATGGTCTACGTCCCAGAAGAGACGTGCATATTTTCATGGATTGACAAAAATAAAAAATATGTCCATTTATCGTTGACTGAATTAGTATATTAATATTTTTTTACGTGTTAATTCTTTTTTTAAACTTTTTTCATTTCTTCTTATCACTCTATCCTCTTATAGACCGAAGAATATACGATCTTATACCGAAAAAAATTGCACTACTCTATTCTCTTATCAACCAAAAAATATATGCTCTTTTATCGAAATAAATTGCACTACTCTATCCTCTTATCAACCAAAAAAAGATACGATCTTTTACCAAAAGAAATTGTACGATCGTAACAATTAAATTTAACCAAGACTTATTAGAATATACGTAAGCAATAAGGATCAAGTATAAATAAAAATCCACAGCATTCGTTTTACGAAATTAGTAGTACCAAGTACATGAACTCTCTCTCATACGCACATAACATAATGATCAGGGGCGGATCCAAAAAAATTAGTCAGTGGGGGCTGAGATTTTTAAATTTTCAATGTCGACACAACAGTCCTAAAATTCAACTCGTTGGTGGGGGTTTTAATTTAAAAAATTATTAAAACTATCAATAATTTTATAAAATTTTAAATAGAAAATACGTGGCTCCGCCACTGATAATGATTGAGGTTGCAAGTTGATGATGAGGGACAAAAAAGTACAAGATTCGCAAGCATCCAAGTAGGAAGATTCCAAAATCGGCGCACATGATTGGGGGCCCCACCCCACCACCATACGTACAGCTCATTCGTACTTATGATAAGCAACCGCAGCCGTACAAACAAACGAAACTTCTTGATAACCTCACCGCTACTTATCCATACGCCATACTCCCTCTCTCTCTCCCTCACCTCTTTCAATTTTTTCTTTTTCCTAATAAGAATTTTCATGAATGGGCTCTCTGCAGTCAGGCCCAGTACTTGATGGGCTCCAAACCAATACCAGGAAGGCCCACTTCAGTTTGGCACCATTTTCTCATTTACGTACTGCAAATGCCATCATTTCATTTCTCATTAGAAAAGAAAAATTATTAATTTAAGGGTTATTGGCAAAAAAACCCCACGAACTTTGGGGTAGTTTGATTTTGCACACGAACTCAGACTCGTGCCAAAAAAATACATCAACTTATAATATTTTCCAATTTCGAATTTCCGGCGAAAATTGAATCCTAGGTGGCACCGGAATTTGTACGCGTGGATTATGGCCGCTGATGTGGCGAGATGATGTCATTAGGGTTTAATGAAACGACGTCGTTTCATGTCGTTAGCAGCAGATTTATAAAATTACTTAAACGAAACGTCATTGTTTAGTTCCTAATTAAATAATTAAAACCCTAATTACGTAATTAGGATTAACAAGCGAAATTGAACAAAATTAAACAAAATCCACCTCACTTCATCTCTTTCACCTCACCCCACTCTCTCCCTCTCTCTTTCTCTACTCGCTGCTAGCATCTCTGCAGCCCTATTCCTCCACCTCCACTCCCTCTTCCACTGCCGCACTCTTCACCCACCATCTGCTTCTCCCTCCGATACCATAACCCCTCTTTCGCCTTTTTCTCCAGTTCTAGTGAAATACCCAAATTATATATTCCCTCTTCATCTCCTTCTCTTTTAGAGTGAGAAAGAAGTAGCCAGTTGCTTGATAATTGGAAAATGAGTTAGTTACCTTGGTTGAATCGATCTTTCTTATTTTTCCCTCTGGAAATCGTCTTACTTTTTTTGAGGATTCATCTCGTTCAACGCCTTCGATCTCGTTTTGCTGCTCGGAATCTGCTCGGAGACGGAGGATGCCTCGTTCGAATTGGCACCGGACCCCGAAAGCTTGCTCTTCTTGTCGGATCCGCCGTTGACGGGGCGCATTCCGAGAATTCTTATTTTCTTCGCCGGGGTCGTATACTCCTTCTCCCATCAATCCTCCTTGTCGCTGCCACCCTCCACCGCCGCAGCTCCTCGTGAGCTTGTCGTTTTGTCCAGTCCGAGGGTGACTACATTGAGATTTTGTTCAAAAAAGAAATTGATTCAGAAGAAGAGAAGAAGAATACAGAGTCAAGAAATTAATTTTGCCTTTCTTTTTTTTCTTTTTTTTTTCTTAATGGTTTTTTTTTAATTATATATATATATATATATATATATATATACTCTAATTCGTGTTAAAACGACGTTGTTTCTATTAGTTCTAAACGACGTCGTATTACCTCGCCGTCGATTTGCGCCAAGTAGATTTTCCGTTTGCCACGTCGGACTAAAATCTGACTCAATGTGACTCAGTGAGAAAATCGTGAAGAATTTAAAGTTCGTGTATTTATTTGGCACGAGTCCGAGTTCGCGTGCAAAACCAAACTACCAAAAAGTGCATGTGTTTTTTTGCCAATATCCCTTAATTTAATTCTGGGCTTGTTTTTAATTTGTCGAAGCGGTGCAGATATCAGATATGTATGAACTCAGTAGTTCTCAACTCAAGCAGCCTCAGCTTCATCAAAACTAAATCTTTGCAGAAAAATGGGTGATCGTTTCTTCGAAAATGAAATGCCCGATTACATCTCAGAAACTCAATTAGCCGCCGGCGCCGCCGCTGATTCACTCACAAAGCTTCTCCATCTTCCACTCAAGACTCTGTCTGAGCGCCTCAAGAATGATGCTTTGAACGTCAAAGACTCAGTAATTCTAAATCCTATTCAATGTTTTTTTTTGTCTATTCGTACTATTTTCTTGAAAATTCTCGATGATACTCCAGTTCTCGTTTTGGGCTTGGGTTTTTTTTTGTTTTTGTTTTTTGTTTTTTTGTTTTTTTTTTAGGTGGTGAAGGGGAGCTGGGTTGCGTTAGGTAAACATGTGCGCGATTTTAGTTTGTATACTGGGGCTCTAGGAACTGCTTTCTTGCTGTTCAAAGCTTATCAAGTTACGAGGGATAAGAGTGATCTTGCTCTTTCATCCGACATTATCAAGACCTGCGAAACTGCTATGCAGGGCTCTCGGTATGTCTCTTTTTGTCTTTAGCCATCTTCAAATTTTGCGTTGAGATTTCTTGATATTTGGGGTTTTAGCTGCTTGTTCATGAAGGTTGTTATGATGGGGGTTAGTTAATTTTAGATGTTTTTTCAGGTTCTTGATTTTGTGGGACTTTAAAAAGTGGCTGAAGTCTATTGTACACCGTAGTATAAGAGCTTTTGGTATTAGGAATTGATAGAAAGTCCTAATTTTTCTAGAAGATTTGATCGTGTTGGTGCTCGTTCTAGTTTACAACTTTACATAGACATAGGGACTATAGTAAGATGGGATTTTGATTATCTAGATGATTAGCTATCAGAGGATTAGTTATTCTGCTTACAGCTCGAGCGACGGGTGTTTCTCGTCTTTTTCCTTTTTATCTCTTTACTAGAAGACCTATTTCGTAGAAGATTTAGACGGGATAATTGAAGTGGTGTCTTTAATCGCAGGCGTGTCACTTTCATTTGTGGAGAGGCTGGTGTCTACGCTCTTGGAGCTGTAGTGGCATACCACAACAATGATGAGAAACTATGCCAGCATTACATATCACAGTTCAAAGAGGTTGTTAATAGGTGTTTGTGCTTTTGTTAAGATGTTGTTCTTTTTTCTTAGTTGCTGAGATATGGTTTTCTGCGTATTCTAATCAAATCAGATTAAGCTATCCACTGATCTTCCGGATGAACTATTATACGGGAGAGCTGGCTTTTTGTGGGCTTGTTTGTTCTTAAACAAAAGTATCGGTCCAAACACAGTATCCTCCAATAGAATGGTACGCCATTTTTGATAATGTCACATCTCAGCTTGAAACGGTCCTTTATTTACTCAAATTTGAATTCATACAGAGGGCTGTTGTTAATGAAATCATAAGGTCCGGTAGAAGGCTGGGGAAGAGAAGCTGCCCCTTGATGTACGAATGGCATGGGAAGAAATACTGGGGAGCAGCTCATGGGGTAGCCGGGATTATAAACGTGTTGATGGATGTGGAGCTGAAACCTGATGAAGCAGAGGATGTCAAAAGCACACTGCGTTACATGATCAAGAATCGTTTTCCGAGTGGAAATTACCCCTCGAGCGAAGGAAATGAAACAGATAGACTCGTGCACTGGTGCCATGGGGCCCCTGGTGTTGCTCTTACTCTGGTGAAAGCAACCAAGGTAGATAAACTTACTTTCGGTTTCTTTTGCTATGTTCAATCCGTTTGTGAGTTGGATATAATTCATAAATCGTGCTTGCATTAACAGCTTCAGTTTACGTGAAAAATTCACATAAATGACTAAATGTTGAACATGCTAGTGTAAAATTTCAATAGATCGATAATTCAAGTCTTTCTCAACAATGTGAAATCCGTGATGTTAGGTTTTTCAAGAAGAAGAGTTTCTACAAGCAGCAATCGATGCAGGGGACGTGGTCTGGCGCAGAGGACTACTTAAACGAGTCGGAATCTGTCATGGCATCAGTGGGAATGCTTATATATTTCTTTCGCTGTACCAGTTAACTGGCAAACCAGAGTACTTATACAGAGCCAAAGCATTCGCCTGCTTTCTTCATGATCGAGCTCAAACTCTCATTTCAGAGGGAATCATGCATAAAGGTGATTGTCCATATTCGTTGTTTGAAGGTATAGGAGGAATGGCTTTACTCTTTCTTGACATGAACGAACCGTCTCAGGCTAGATTTCCAGCTTATGAACTCTAGTTTACTTCGTATATGGATATGTATATGTATGTACACTAGCACAAAAACACGTATACTTATGCTGTAGCTTGAATAAGTTTTTTGTCGAATCATGAACGTTAGGTTTTAGTATTACGTAAATCTCCTTCCCTTGTCCTTCTTTGATGCATCGATCAAGCTCACATGACGAGCCATAATTGACCGAATGCATCATTTTTTAGTTGATTTTGCTTAGGTTTTGGTTGGTTGCATCAAATTTGAGCAGGTATATGTTATCTGCTTTAGAAACTTGGGCAGAATTTAGTTCAAAACTAAACACGAAGAGCCCTCTAACACAAAAAAGGACGGATCGAGCGATTTTATTATAACCCTAAACAAGATTCTTATAGTGAATTTTGTGATACTCAAATCACCTTAATCCTCTATAAAGTTCCTCAATCCCGGAAAATCCCGCCTCGGACCCGAAGCTCAGTTGCTCAATCCGACTAGCTTCTCACTGATTTCCCACAGTTTCCGCGCCTTTTCAACGTCGCTCGCCTCTTGCGACAACTGGTTCTCGAATGAAGCAGAGTCCTTGTTCCAGCTCCAGTAAACTCCGGATTTCGTCAAGCTCGGATCACTCACAACCTGCATCAGTTACACAAATTCAGTAAGTCTTGAATTTCATCTTTGCTAAATTGATGGATGCCATTGTTCATTTCATTTCACCTGTGCAAGTCTTTTTCCAGATTCTTCTTCCGAAACATAGCCCTTGGTGATGAACTTCTGGAAGGGAGGGAAGAGCAGCCTGAACAAGGGAATGTGCTCCCGGAAAAGCCCCGTGGTGGCGATGCAGCCGGGGTAGAGGGAGGCGAAGGTGATGCCGGTCTCCTCGTGGTAACGGCGGTGGAATTCCTGCATTATGAGCATGTTGCACACCTTGCTATCCTTGTACGCCTTGGCACCGTCAAAGTCGGCTCCGTCTATCATGGCGGACGTGTTGAGCCCGCTGAGGCCGCCTTGGAGCCCCCGTAAGTCTCCGAGATTCGCCTTCGGAGGTACGTTCCCGGCCAACGTGTTCGTATTTCCTGTAATTTCATATAAGAACTCGTATTAGAGCCGCCCCCACGTATATATTTCTATGGCTAACGGCTAACCCCAGTTGTACGGTACCTGTGATGGAGCCGACGATGATGAGCCGCCTCGACGGATAGTCGGACTTGACCAAGTCATTGAACAACAATCTCGAGAGAAGGAAGTGGCCGAGATGGTTGGTGCCGACGCTGAGCTCGAACCCGTCGGCCGTGAACGAGGGCTCCTTCGCGGTCGGCTGGTAGACGGCGGCATTGCAGACGAGGACGTCGAGAGGCATGCCGGACCGCTTGAAGTTGTCGACGAACTGCCTGACGCTGTCGAGCGAGGCGAGATCCAAGTGCATGATGGTGTAGTTCTCCTTGTCCATCCCGACGGACTTGGCGGCCTTCTCCGCTTTGAGGAAGTCGCGGCACGCCATGACCACGTGCCACTTGCCGCCCTCCGCCAACGCCTTCGCGGTGGCGAGGCCTAGCCCGGACGAGGCGCCGGTGACGACCACTGTGCCCTTCCTCAGCGTCTTCTTGCCTTGTCCGGTGGCCGGAGCGAAAGTCGGGGCGGCGGTGGCGGCCGTCTGAGCTCTAACTACCGCCAACTTCCTCGAACCAAACTCCCTCTGCAGAAACTCATTCAGTCTCTTAACAATGAAGAAAGATTCTAAAATTATTATGGTAAAGATTTAATTTTTGCACCTTGTTTTTCAATGCCGACTCGGCTTTGATTTGGTCGGAGAATGAAACTCCAAAGAGGCATGAGTCCTTGGAAGAGGCGCCGGTTTTTCCCTGCAAAAAATCAATATGAACATTTCTATCTTTGGAAAATACTTAAATAAATAAATGCTCAAATTTTGTGAATTAAAAAAATAATAATAATAAACCTCTTTGTGAATGGAGAATGTTGAAGGCAGAAGAGCAGCAGCTTGCAGTGCCATTGAAAGGAAAGATGTTGAAAAATCTAAAGATATTAATTAGATTTTTTAGGAATTGATATTTTTTGACATAAATGTGACCAAATATATATACCAAGGGAGGTGTTTGATTGTGACAAAAGTTTTGGATATGAAATCCAACATAGATAAGATAATATTTTGTGGCAGTACATGCAACCAATCAGAAATTGTGGTTGGGATTTTCTGTTGATTTATTAATTTATTAATTTTGATGCACAAATAGAAGTATGGGCTTTAGTATCATGAAAATTATGGGGGATGGGTAAATATAGTGAGAGATAAGGTTGGTAGAGTCTCGTACCATAATTGGGGCAGTCACATTCTGCATGAGAGGACTGCTTTTGAGTTCTTTACCACACATTTTTTTTTTCTTTTATTTATCCACATTCTAATTCCCTTACATCAATTGATCAATGTAATTTTTGGTGAATATAACAATATTATTAAGGGTAGGGGTTCATTTCGATTGAAATTGGATGTTCGAGATTAAATGCTACCAAGTGCAGCTTGATGCAAGACATTTCCATTCTTACCAAAAAGGTCGATAATTTGAGTCACTATGGAAGTAAAATTTGGAATCATTATTGATCATATTTATTATAAAAAAAAATGAGGCTTGCAATTTTGCCCTCAAGTCAAATTGAAATTTTGGTAAATATTATCTTAGACATTACTATTGTAGAAGTGAAGATTCTTTTTAATATTTTTTTCAAACATTTAAATAATTAATTAATAATAATTCCACTAGAAAGTTAGCGAACAAATTGGTTAGGCCCAAATATAGTTTGAAAACTGAGCGCAATGGGCTTTAATGCTTTATCGACGTTACAAACCCAAGACAACAATAATTATCGTTGTCAAATTGGGAATTGGATGCGTATCCTTATCAAAGCAACTCTAATTACTATGATGCGTGAATTAATAATCTTTTTCTTCTAGTTTTTTCCATGATCATTTTTATTAAATTTGAAAGTTGATACTAGTGAAGGGTTCGATATTATTCGTTAATTAGAATTGTCCCCCTAATCAATGTGTTACGTTTAATTTGTACATTGCTGATATGGCAAAACAAGCCATATCGAGCGGGACGGAGGGAGTATGTGTTAGGGGCTGTTTGTTTCGGGGTAATCAGGAAAGAGAAAGGGAATCAGGAATTCTAATTCCCTTAGTTGATGTTTGGTTTGCAGTTTTGGTTCATTCCCTTTCCCCACTTTTGGGTTTTGTATTCCCCTCTCAAGACAAGGGAATGAGATTCCCTTTCATTTATATTGTCTTCTTTCATTAATTTTATATAATGATAACACATTATTATTATTATTATTATTATTATTATTATTATTATTAATGTAATAAATATTATATTTATATTATATATATATTAAAATAAATTATAGTATAATTAAACAAATAGTAGTATTATATATATATATTTAAATTATAGCATAATTAAATAAATATATTACTTCATCTGTTTCAAGATTGTTGATACATTTCTTTTCCTTTTTTTTGGCACACATTTCCACGCTTTTCGATTATGGATTTTAAAATAATTTTTTGAAGTATTTTTTTATTTACAGGATACTACGACACACGTAGTATCTCGTAAAAGAAAAGATACTTCAAAAATTTATTTTAAAATCCATCATCGAGAAGCGTGGAAATGTGTGCCAAAAAGAAAGGAAAAAAAACGTGTCAACAATTTTGAAACAGAGGAAGTACAAAATACTAATAATAATAATATTATTATTATTATTAAATTATAATATACGACATATTTTAATAATAGAAACTTATATTAAAAATTATTAACATATGCTATTATTTTCATATTAAAAATAATATAATATTATTATTTTATGCGATTTTTATTATATTTAAAATAGTAATAAAAATAATAATATTAAATATTATTACATTATTTAAAATAATATAATATTATATTATATTATTTAAATAATAATAATTCATGCAAACATATATTGTGTTACTTATATAATAATAATAATAATACTAATAATAATAATAATAATAATAATAATATTTCAAATTAATACTATATATATTATTTAAAAAATGATAATTCATGCAAATATTTTTTTGTGTTACTTATATAATAATATATTATTAATATATATATATATATATATATATATAATAGAATTTCGATTCCATTTCCTGTCCCAACCAAACGAACTGGAAAATAGAGAATCATTCTCATTTATTTCCTTTCATTTCCCTTTCCTATTCCATTTCCCTTTCCCTACACAAAACAAAAGTATTATTATTGCATAGTAGTTAGTAGGTGAAGTCACTCTCTTTCGTTTATGTCTTCTCAAGTCTTGATCATTTAAATTTTGAAGTTCCAAATTTTGTTTTTTTACTTTGGGAAGATCAATTTCCGAGTAGTTGAAGTGGAGCATAAATGCGGGATTGCCAAATTAAAAGGGTGTACTATTAACTCTATCTTCTTCCTCCTAGGTCCAGGGGGGCAGGGGCCCCCTCTGCTTGTTCAGTAATAAACTCACATCTTCATTCCTTCCACTTATCAACCAATACATCTTTAGCTTCTTTATTGCTTTCTCCACATTGTTTACAAATTGTCACCATTCTCTCTCATCGAAAAAGAATACTGCACTTGCACTGTGATTGTACGATTTTGGGTGCATTTTGCAAGATATTTATGTACCGAATCTTTTGACACTCATTTTGATATGTCGAAACGTGAATGTTAAAATAAAATTTATTTTACACTTGATGTTGTGTATATTACTTTGACAGAATCATTATCTTAATATTCACTTTTTGATATATCGGAAATACGTATAAAATGATTCAATGCATAAATATGGTTGGCGGAGGGAGTATTATTAAGTTAGAGCCTTGATGTACATCAAGATCTATTATGGTGTAGGTTGACAAATAGCAATTTCAACGCTTGCATCCAAAAATAGTCACACCGTTGACTTTGTTTATGCTCTATAGATATTAAAAATAGTGCATGCTTAGTTGTCGAGTTCTGATTCTCACACTTTAATCAAAATATCTAATTCTCAAAAGTATTCCCTAAAAAAAGGAATGGCTTGAACTCTGTTAAAATTTTATTTTATTAAATTATTAGAAGTGAATGTCTAAAATTGTTTCCGTACAAATTATACGTAGCAAGTGACGTAATATCGACCGAGAGTTAGCAATAATTCTTTATAAAGATAAAAATAATGTGAATAATCCAAAAAATAATTAGAATAACGTGGGGTTAACGATAATGGGCAACGTGCTAATGATTTTATTTAGTAGGAAACAGATCACGTGGCTTTATTCTTCACACTCTGTTTTCTATCTAAGAGATGCCTTAATTTTCTCTAATCATACATATATATACCACCGAAATTATAACAAATAATTTCAACTTGTAATTTTAAATATTTTACACTTTTGGTCGTAATTATTAAGCGGTATCTACCTGTTTATATAATGCTTTTATTCAGTCGCCGTTCTCTCGTTTATTTGTTTAATGTAAAAGTAAAAGAGAAAGCTAAATATTGTAAACAAATTCAATAACTTTTTACGTTAGATTATACTCTATTCATGTCATTAATTCTGATTATTAATGATATGTAGTTATTGAGTTCTCGTTTGGTAGTCAAGAAAAGTTGCGAAAAACTCAAATAAATAAAATCATCCGATATTTTCTATCTTTTTGGTGTCTTAAATAAATTATCTCGAAAGCCCGTGAAATAGATCTAATATGTAATAAAATTATTGTTTCTCTTTGATAAATTATCTAAAATTCCTCTCAAATAAAAATATCATGACATTATTGTTTCTCTTTGATAAATTATCTGATATTCTCCTCGAATAAAATTATCTTGACCAAACATTACTTAGACTAATCCAACCAAACACACTATAAGAATCCTTAAACAAAATACAATGCCAGCATCACAAAAACGTAAGAACTGTATAAATACAACAAAGCTGAAAAACGAAAATAAAGAATTGGTAATGAACTTTGATTGATATAACAATATCTTTAAATCTACACTTACCGATTATGGTGTAAATAAATCGGTTTCTAAACTCATTGCTCTGTAACATATTCTTCTTTCTTTACTTCCAACCCCATCCCACCCCCCTTCACTCCTTAGAGATCTTCTACTGTTTAAACCAATGATCGATCGATTGCCCCGGGCCAACGAGTCACGTATCCGCGAGCACAAGCACAAAAAAAAAAGAAAAAAAAGAAAAAAAAAAAGAAGACTCACTAATATTACATCCTCCTCCGAATATCTGTACAAATTTTGCAGCACTTAATCACAGATTTCATATTACTCCTTCGTTTCGCGCCTTATATCCTCACCGGCAATCCAAAATTCTGGAATGTCTTGATTTCTCCTCTGAGGCCTGCAGTTACTATCACCATACCCCAAGCTGACCTATTCTGATGAAGGCCATTCAAGAAATCCACGCTCACTCGAGGGCTGCTGCGGTTCTTAGTAGCTGATACGAGTTTCTCCTCCGGCCACGTCACTGAGATTCTATCAAACAGTCCACTAGATAGAGGTCCATTTAGTGGGCTATTACTGCACCCAGATGGGAGTAAAGACGAATCCTCACTTCCATTACTTTCTTCGGCTGGTGTAGTGGGATGGTACTCGTTCAACACATCAAATCGATCAGTCGTCCCGTTTTGTAAGGGAACGCTCCATGTTTCGGGCAAGCCAGGCCAAGGAATTGCTGCGGATACATCTTGACAGTGAAAAAGCTCGTAAGATCGAGTTACCTTAACACCTTTACTTCTGTTAGGTCGGGATTCACCCTCGTGTCTCCACACGTAAACGTATGAATCTTCACTGGCTGAGACCACGTATTTTCCATTAGAAGTCAGGGATGCTGAGATTTGGCTGTTTGTGTTATGGAAACCTGTCAAAGTGTAAGCATGGTTTTATGGCTATAAGAGAATTTCTTTAGAGCATTCGAACGAAATAAGACCGAAACATAACACGCCAGACAAGAGGGATATCTCAAGGCCACTTAGGTTAACTCCTGGGCTCAACGCAGAGAATCACGCTAGATGTGCATGTGCTCAGCATCAGCATCACACAACATATCCTCTAAGTAGTATTCAAGATCAAAGGTCTTATATTGCATCTAGATAAGAACACTAAAATCTGAGCATTCGTCATATGTAACCGATATAAAGAAGTCATGCAAAACAACCATTATGTAAAGGGGTCCAAATACTCAAGGTAAAAGTTCAAGGAGCATGTGCAGATTTTATGGGAATTGAAAGAAGGACCCCCCCCCCCCCCACCCCACCCCGAAAATGTAAAAACTCCATGCCTATCAAAACATGATGGTCAATAGCCTCATTAGCTATACAATAAAGCATACCTTTGAACTTGTGAACTAGATCGATACCGTCTATGACTCGAACTCGGGAATCAGCTGATGTGACAATGACCTCTGATGTACTTCCAGGTGCAAACTGTGCAAAAGAAATCAATGACCATAAGAAAATGTCATTTGGCTAGAATTAAAGACCAGCCTATGTATGACTACGTGGGCCCCATTAACAAGGTAAATAGGTTGTATGGGTCATAATAAATGTAATTACCTGGAAACCAGTTATTTTCTTCAGATGAGACTTTTTCTTCTTATTCTGCAGATTGATCTGGCTTTTTTGCAGCAATTTATTGTCTGGAAAAAGAAGTTTGGCAAACAATTTAAACATACTTGCCAGCAGGTGCTTATTTTATAGAGAATCTATTATTTCTACCTGATGTGTTGTATAAGCGACAGCTACCCTTGTACGAACCGACTAGTGCCCCCTATCAAAGTTTCAGAAATATATCATCAAGAACATTCTAAGATAAGCAAAGTTCAAGGGGTTTTACCCTAATATCAATTGAAAAATTAAGCATGTCCGGTCAAAATGCAATCACCTGTCCATCAGGTGTGTAACAAGCTGCAGTGACCATTTCATGTAAATCATTCCAATCAACAACTTGTCGATCAGGAATGCTCCAGATTCGAACCTTAGCATCTAAGGATCCACTGATGAAGTATCTATCATCAACTGGATTAAACTGGATGCATGTTACTGTGTCATGGAAATTTAATAAAAGGTATCAATAGATGGGAAATATTTTTTATGTTTTCAAGTAATTATATAGATGCACCGCATTATTTTCCCACATAAATATATAATTGAAATGAGTAACCCTGAAACTAAGCTGTAAAACATCACACCATAACAAGAAGTAAACTAAAAATCAAGATGCTAACCAGGTCATATAAGCGATCATTTCAACCAATGGACAGGAAACTGAAACCTTCAACCACTGGCATTACTCCCTAAGTGCCATGCTAGAGCTTTATTAACTCAACAGTCCATTACTCCAAGTTCTAAAGTAACCACAACACAGTGCTACAAAATCCTCAAATATCATCTAACACTTTTTATGATCATGCAATGATGAATAAAATGCCTCAACAGCAAATTCATTAATTCCTTCCTCAGATTATATCTTCCTTGTTTCTTTCAATAGGCTTCACGGCATATTCTTCATTGACCAAACACTTAGCAGTACCCAACCCAAAAGGTCATCCCAAGTCCTAACTTCCATCTTCTGCCAAAATTTCCCAGCCTAATGCAATCAAAATGGGAGGGTATCATGCACTACAGCCTACAGGAGCTTATTTGTTATAGAATTGCGGGCTACTGCTATGAATTACTTCAATCAACATCTGAAACAGTATCTAGACAATAGCAGCTTCCCAACCAACATACAACAAGGGTACACACCTTTCTAAATGCTTGGAAAAGAACTTCTACGAAAAAGTAATAGTGTCTGAGCAATTACCATAATCACTGTGTGAGAAGATCTTTAAGCAAGATTTGCTAGATAAATCCCATAGCCGCACTGTTTTATCCATTGAAGATGAAAGTAATTGCTGGAGATGACAAAGAATAGTGTGACTTAACAGAACTTGATTAAAACTAAAGCAAGTAACAAACTTCATAGAGCAAAATATTATAAAAAGAAAAAGAAAAGCATATGATCATTCCTTGAAAAAAGATGGCCAACCAAAGTAATATTTTCAGTAAGTTAGAAAAGGTATAGATGGGACAACAGTTGTCACAAATAAGGGAGGGGGTTTTGAGACTCTATCCATAACTCTACTTGCATAAGAAATCATCCTAATAGCGTATACAGCAAAATTCCAAATTTCCTACTCGTTTAGATCATATCCGGGTAAAATTCAATTTAACAATTTCTACAAACTGCATTACAAGTACAACCAGGGGAAATGTCATCAAATCCAGATTCACTGAGCCTATATCATGGGACATAACAAAGTAAGCATGTGTACCTTAGTTAACTCTCATTCTTCTATTACGTTTGCATCTTAATCTTATTCTGGTAGAGGATATAAAACAGGACTACATACTACATCATGGGCCACTTCAATTACTTTGACCCATAAAAGATAAAAATCATGTGGGGGAAATGTTGTGAACTCTCTCAAAGTAGTTTAACTATTGGAAGAACAACAAGGTTGTACAGCATTAGGCAAATGTACCAGAATGGAAGCAACAGAATATGATACAATACCACAGATAGTTCAGCAATAATATGTCTATGGTTTAGCATGCTAAAACCTATAAAGATTTCCTTCTTGACTAAAACCTTAAAGAACATTTCCTTCCCTCCCATATTGTACTTTTCCGCATGAAGGATCACAGAATGTATTAAGTCAGCCTCTCGTGATACTACATTGTTCATTTCACAGACAAGGTATTATGGTGGCTACAGGTAACTTTTGAAAGAACTTGCTGTTATCACGACCGACAATGTAAGATGAACGAAATAATATTTACATCGGAAAGTAATCTAATAGAGTGTGATTCAATGTTCTCATGATTTAAGAAAATCCCACGTGCCGGCAAAATTCAAAGAAGTCAAGACCTCAATTTAGTTATCAGAATTTCAGGCTAGTGAAAGTGCAACATAACAGAATAAATTGAAGGGGTGCTAACTGACCTGAGACTTGGACCATGATAGGTCCAGTACATCATCTAAATGTCCTTGAAATGAGCATATAGGTTTCTCCAAGAGGGAAAACACTGTCTCAGGCACCAAAATCTGCTCAAGACTCACGGATTTCCTACTTACAGACGATCTCCCTCTTCTCTTCTTCTCGAAATGACCATCTATACTTGGTGATACAGATGAGAGATCTGGCGATCCATTGGCTAGAAGCAGAAGATTAAAATTCCCATCTTCTGATTTATCAAAGAGGAAATCTCCCTTCCGTTCTGTTTCCACAACTTGCCACACGTGAATCACACAATCCTCACCAGCACTAGCCAGATATTTCCCATCCAAGCTAAACTTAATAGCCCAAATCGACCCATTGTGAGCTTGTATCTCCTGGCTCTTGTACAGAGCTGTAAGCTCTTTAACAGACTTCCCATACTGCCTAACTCGAACTTTTTCCGGGCCATGAAAGGATACATCCTGGCTATCATCCGTGGCAGAACTTGATCTTCTCCCCCCCTTCTCAGAAGATGTATCCCTCTCATCACTACTACGTCGTTCCTTATGTCCAGTTACAGAACTTGCCACATTCTTTATACTTTTCAGCCAGCTCCCCCTCTTCTTCGACTTAGATGCAGAGCCGAAGCTCCCATCAGAATGTAGATCCAAACCTTCCTTGTTCCCATCCTCAACATTCTGTCTCCTCATCAATTCTTGCACAATTGGTGAAGTCCCAACACACATCTCGGACGAAAACTCCTCCATGGTCAACTGGCGTCCAGTTCCCAATTCCTTGATCTTCTTCCAGGTCCCATCTTCCTTCACCTCCTTCACTACAAACTCCTTTCCATTGTCGAGATTCTTTATCATACACATAGCATTTCCATCTTCCACTCCGTTAGTCTCCAAACCCCCATTCAGCTCCTCACTCTTCGGAATGGGCAACGAAGTAGCAGAGATTCCATTACAACTACAATCAGTTCTAATTTTCACTTTTGGGGGTTTATTGGGAGAAACCGTACTGCTCGCCGATGACCGATTGCTGCTTGCCGATCTCTCCATATAACAATGCCTCTCAATATTCCCCTCATTATCATTATTTACATCTATAACACTCTCACCTATCACCGAATTGTTCAGACAAATTTCGTCGTGGCCCGAATTACAGTCCCCGGCCGACTTTGATCGAACCATCCCAGACGCCCTATCATCACGATCATCCCCACTAACACTAGCAATGATTTTCAAATCACCGTCATCATTACGGCAGGAGGCCTCATTCAAGCGATCGGAGGAGAAGGAAAGCGAGGGGCGGTGGCGGAGGAGGGAGGGGTCTCGAGTGAGACCCATCTGGCGGAGGAGACGTAGGCGGCGCTCCTCCACCGACGCCGGGTGGGAGATCCAAAGGTCGTAGTTTTTGGAGACACCCTTGGGGAACTTGGGGACCGGGCCATTGTTGTAATCGGAGGCGGAATTGGGGTCCGGATCGTAGTCCTCCTCGGGTTCGGGTTCGGAGGCGGAGGGGGAGCAGGAGCAAGAAGTGTTGGAAGAAGAAAGGAGGCGGTCGAGAGAGTCGTGGAAGCGTTCCTCGTCGTCTTCTTCCTCTTCCCCGGCTTTGCTCATCGTATACAACCGCCCATTGAGCCCGGTTCACAATGCCCGATCCGCCGCCATACTACGGGCGCCGGTCCACGCCCGAGAACCCGCTCTTCAGCACCCCAAATCTCTCTCTTTCTTTCTCTAGGTTTGCGGTGAGGAATACACGTCTGAGTACAGAGAGAGAGAGAAGGAATAGCGAAATTGGAGAGAGTATGATTGCGTGGGGAAACGGAGAGATCGGACAATGTTGGAAGAAGGGGGGGTTTAACGTTGGGGAACTCAGATCCGATGATGGAAGAGAGAGAGAGAGAGAGAGAGAGAAGAGAGAGAAGGGTGTCGTGTAGTGGTGTGATGTGGGGAGAGTGAGTGGGCTTTGTTTGGTTGTGTGAGTTAGTATTTTTCAAGGGCAGAAGAAAATTAAAAATCCTAATAAATTAAAATGGCTCCTACCATGCCACAGATGGCTCGAACTCAAAACCTTAACGCTATTGTTAGGCCAGTTAGGTCAATACACGTACACAATATTATTAATACCACTACTACTAGTGTAAAATTCCAATATAATAGCACTACTAATAAATTATTTAGTCATATATTATTATACTTATAAGTGTACCATCTTACATATTGTGATGATGGATATATTAATGCTATAAATTTGTGTGCATATTGTATTTGTAAATTGAATTAATTACTAACATTATTTTCTACTATTTCTGTCGTTGGTAGGTAGTAAATAGATTTTGTATTTTACAATCTTGAATTCCAATGTCTAATTATAACAAAATTGACTTAGTTTGCTTTGTTCTGTATAAATTCAGATGACAAGTTTTGTTTAAGAAGTGTTTAATTCAAAAAAAATTACCGAGCTAACATTGACTATATTTTATAAATGTGTGAAGATTATTTCAATAAAATTAATATGCAGATATGGGCATGTAATTATGCAGACGACTCTTAATTCAGATGCATAAAAATGGTAAATAACTGGCTTTTTTGTAAATAATTAATAGATTTAAAAAAAAAAAAAAAAAAAACCATTGATAGGTATTTTTTTAAAAATATGGTAATGCATATATTATTAGAGGAAAAAAAAACACCTTTTGAGTTTTGAGTGCCATTTTGTTATAAATTCAAATGTAATTGTGGTTGACAAAACAGCACGGACAAAACAGTCATATCGTTGACCTGATTAAATAGAATTATTTCGCTACTAAAAAAAAACTTTAAATTTGGGTAAAAGTTACTAGTAATAGTTATGGAAAATTAGTGGTTTAGAAACGAAGAACATCTTATCAACGTAATTCGTAAATTAGAAAAAACGTAATAAGTCAATTCGAAGAATCGTGTGTGTGGCTAGTTGTCCGAATCTCGTTAGTTTAATTAAATTTATTTATTATTAATTTTTATTTTTTTGTGGTGGTGTGAAATTGTGAACCTTAAATTTTATTATAAACTTTTATTCGATAACTTTATTGATTTTGCCGTCTTGTTTGGCATTAAAGGTATGTAAAGTGCATTTGGATTTATCATTCACTTCTCTTTATTTTGTTGTTTATATTTTGTATTCCTATTTGTCATTATTAGTTTTTGGTGGCCAAATTCTAGACTTTCATTTGCTATGTCAAATGATAATTAACTAATTTGTCGTTCCAAATTAATATTCAATCTAATGAAATTATCGAGATTACTAATTATATGGGAAAAAAAAAAACATAATTTATTTTATACTATGTATAGCAACTTAATAACGATCTAGTATTTACATTAAAAAAAATGAACAACTCTAATAAAGTGCTATAATTAGAAGCCGCGCGATTAACTGTCTTCGTTTACTTTTTTTTGTTTTGTTTTTTTTTTTTTTTTTTTTTTTTTGTAATTTTAGTCGTACTTTTCCAACTAATTGCCTCAAATTTCCCTTGAAATATTGAAGAGAAAAGCAATCAATGAGTGATATAATATTATAATAATGCAGAATAATAATAATGTAGAACGTGTTAGCGATTTGATTAGTTACAGACAGGCCACGTGGCTTGATTCCTAACAGCCTGGTTACATTTCACTAAGTGCCTTAATTATCACTAATTAAACATATGCAACCCCAAAATAATAATTCGAGATGGCTTATTTATTTACTTATTTTTAATTCTTTTTCTGCTTCGCAATAATCAAGTCAATAAGTCATCTACCTGTTAAGGTATTTAGCCACTGTTTTTGGGTTTATAAATATTGAAGATGTAATTATCAAATCTAGGTACATGATACCAAAACATGCTTTATTCGATACCCTGAATAAATTGCATTATCTAGTAATCTTAATTTAAAATGAAGAAAACATTGAATGAGATGTATGGGCCTATATATATACATTGCATATAAATTAGAGGTCTCAATATAATGTGGACTTGGAACTTCATGGCCTAATAGTAATAGCCCACCTATATTCTTTTTCTTCTTTATATAATTGAATAGATTTCAAAATACTAAAATAAACAAAAAAAAATAATTTTGAGAGAAGAAAAACTAATAATAAGTCGAATAATGCTAATTTTGATAGTGGTAGTAAAATGAAAATGCAGTGGTCGGTGAAAAGGCTGCATCAAAAATGTCAATGCACCGACACCGTCGTTCTTTATTAGTCCACTATTCAGGTGAAATCCACGCCCTCTCTAATAAAAATTGATATTAATATAAAGATGGAATAAACTATTGATGAAATAAGTATTTTCATGATAGTTGGTGAGTTCAAATTGCGTTAATTTTTAGATCAAAATTATACTATAACGGCAAAGTTAATACATCTACGTGTATATTAAAACAAGATATTTTCACTAAATCATTTTTTTAAATATAAATTTGTAGGCTGGTTACGAATTTTATGATATTTATTTATTGGGAAAATAGGCAAAAATAGCCACTTTGAGATAGTAAAGATAAATAATAGTCACTTGGATAAAAAAAGATAAATAATAGTCACTATTACCATAATACTTCCACCCTTGCCTAATTCACTAATTTAAATTCATGAATTGCTCTAAAAATATAAGGCAATTCACGAATTTTACAAACTCAATTCGTGAATTACTCACACAAAATGTCTGAATTCACGAATTCACCAAAATTCTTGAATTCACTCAAAAAAATGTCTAAATTCACGAATTCACCCAAATTCATGAATTCACTAAAAAAAAATGTCTGAATTCACGAATTCAATTTCGTGAATTCGTGAAAAAAAACAAGCAATTCACAAAATTCATTAGTGACTATTGTTTTTATCTTTTTTTTATCTAAGTGACTATTTTTTTATTATTATTATCTTTTATATCTATGTGGCTATTATTTATTTTTACTATCCCAAAGTGGTTATTTTACTAGTTGCCCCTATTTATTTATAAGAAGTTAAGAACCATTGAATTTCAAAGCTTTCTCAAAAAAAAAAAAAAAAAAAAAAAAAAGCTTTCAAAATCGACTAGCATTTATAGTATAGTGCCAACCAAAATTGGGCCCCAAGTTTTGTTAACGCAGTTTCTATTTTTTTCATTGTTGAATACTTTCACATTTGACGATCTCTTTTCCTTACAAAATATGTGGTACTAAATTGCATATGCATGCAATACTCATTTTGTATATTTGTTCTTAATTTGTTTGTATGATACGGAGTATTTGTCTAGTATATGCATGCAATGCTTTATTTAAGTAATGGCGCCTTAATTTATAAAATAAAATTAGGTTGATTATAGGAGTCGTATTAAATGATCAAAAAAATTCTTGATAAATGATCAAAGGACAAATTCGTCATTTCCTCACTGCCCCACCTATGCACACCATGCCATTCCCACCTCCACCCCTTACCAGTACCAGATCACATTCATTGTTTACCTAAAAACAACTGTATATATCTTCACACACACACACACGCACATGAAATATATGAACAAAGATCAACTAAATTTCAGATATAAACACTCCACATTTCCTTGGAAAGAAAAAGAATCACGCACTCTCTTGGAAATCCAATGTAAGGAAACAGAGATGAGCAACCACACAGAAGGAAAAAAAAAATGTACATAGACGAACAAATCGAAGTAATAGGTTCGTTGTTACATATATGTATATATAGCAAAACTAAACTAGAACGAATCCTAGAGCAAGATAAGTAGCTAAAGAGCAAAATACGATGATGCATTCAAATCCACCAATTCGGTAACTAAGATGACTATTAATAGTTTCGTAACACTCACTTATAGGAAGCCATGCCAACTCCGGCTTCACCTCCTTGAGCCCTGTAATTTCCCCCCCTCGACTTGGAATAACTGACATAGTAAAACTCGGAGATGATCCCAGTGAATAAAACGAAAGCTGCACCTGCAGCGAACACTCCCTTTCTCACAGTCTCACAAGAGGGCTCGTTTTCGAAGAACATTCTTCTGTACTTTGTGTGGTAAGCATTCCTCACGGAACCAGCAAGAAGGCAAGCTTCGGCAATGAGAAATGCAATCCTGTAACGGAATAGTTCAATCTTGATTACTTATGTAGAGATGCAAATCAGTAGTGTTACCTTAAAAAAAATCTTTTTTGACTTGATGCTTGTTATTTTTAGGCTTACAACAACAGATTATGCTTAAAATAAACGGGTGTGTACCAGCAGAAGATGAAAAGAATAACAGCGCAGGCCCTTGAACCTCCGGGTCTCAGTGGATTTCCACAGCAGAAGCATCTACTTGCAGCCATGATGATTACTTGACTCGCCAACAGCAATAGAAATGCCCCAACACCGTATCCAGTTGCAATGTCAGAGCCGTAAACACAGTACTTGTAGTCATCCTCACTATCTCGTTGGGTTGTTCCCTGGCAACATTAACACAGAACAGATTATAAAATCAAACCAAGCTGCGATACCCCTCTATTGTTAACACGCTTAGTTTTATCAAGATGCCAAAGGAAGCATGGACAGTAAACTTCACGGAACGAGTCTATTGAAGTTACCGCATTTGGAAACTGCTACGTTTTATAGTTTTTTACCACCAGTGCACATAAAACTTCTCATGTTACTAAGATTAAGGACCTTATGGTAACTGGTAAGGCACCAATTTGTTAATGTGGGAATGAGCCACAAGGAATTATCAAAACAACTTGAGTAATTGGTTACATAAACATTCATCAGCATCGAGATTCATCCACTCCAAACGGCAAGACATATCGCATTATGAAATTCTTCAACAAAATTTAATGAAAGCACCAAATATCATACTAATTTCTTCAACGATTAAGAATCTATACTTCCAAAAGGCCAAAGATCTATACCACAGAACTAAGTCAGCTCTAGTTCTTCGAGGAATTTCCACAAACAAATTAGATAAATTCGAACTTGGAGAAGAGTTGAAGTAAATTATTCAGCACATTCAAATTCTAGGTAAAAAAAAAACCCCAACTCAAAAGCCAGGAAATGTCAAATAATCAGTGAAAAACGTCTCCAGAAGCATTTCAGATTCAGAAAAACCACGGATCATTTTCAGCAAAAGATGAACCACCGAATCCACAATCAACCAGAGAAACACGCACTTCCACACACAGCGAAACGCAAAAGGCATAAATTAATCGGTAGAGCACGGGAAAAAAACTAGCGACAAGCAATAATCGACAAAAAATATTAAAAAAAAAAAGGAGAGGGAAAAGGAATGTTACAGTGCTTCTTCTCTGCTCAGCGGCAACAGCCAAACCGAAAGCAATAAGATCTAAAACGAAGACAGTGATGAGTAAGAGCTTGGAAGCCATTGCAAGTAGAATAGCAGCAGATCTGGATCTCCTCTCTCACTTGCTCTCCTCCTTCCCGTACCTTGAAGTTTCTCTCTCTACATGTAGACTGATATAGAAGAGAAGTTGAGTAAGTAATTAGCAAGCTGTGAGAAACTATTTTTAAATTAAAAATTATATACTATTCGTCGCTAAACCATCAACCCATGGTCGTTGTCTTGCTTTGTTACCCCAAATTTATTTATTTATTATTATTATTATTATTTTTTAATATTAATTTTCCCAATTTTGTTAGGAATAAATACTGCTATGAATTATAGTACTCGGTTTTATTTTCGGTTATGATTGATAACCGTCGGTTCACAAACTCTGGAATTAATTTTCTTTCGCACGTTTTTTTTTAAATGAATTTCTTCGTCATAAATATTAAGCACACTGCACAAGAGTAATTTATTTATTTTCTTTTTCAAAAGAAATAGTGTGAGCTTTCAAAAAAGAAAGAAAAAAAAGAAAAAGAAATAGTGTGAGCATGGGAGAGAGACAGCTTAACGCTTCACCTGCCACGCATAGATACTAACCACGAACCAAGTAGAAATCTGATATTGCACTCCACTTTACTATCGGCGCTCTCCAACTTCGGTTGAAAAGAATGAGTCAAATGACATAAATACCCTTTAATGCTCGATACTAAAAGTTTCGAGTTCGAGTTTTTTTAAATTTCATGTTTAGTTGTTTCTTCTTATGTAATAATTAATTCTTAAATTTTAAAATGTAGTACTAAAAGTGTTTATTTTTTGGATATAAAATGTATTAGTTGTTCCAAAGGTTTCTATATCTAAAAAGATTTTGAAGTGATGTAATGCTTAATATAATATCACCATGGGGGAGTCCATTTCATCTCTTATTTAATCGTACCTTAGCATGAATAGCATTGTCACGTTACACAAAAGTCAAATTTTGAAAAAATTGAGTGAGATGTCGAAATAGAAGTTTATTATACTTGTGATTTTTAATTTTTAATTGTAGTTGAGTTATGTAGCCGATGCAGGATTAAATAGATATAAGAAATGCAACTCTTTCTATATAATCTATTTCAATTAGTACTACTATAATATTGATTATTGTTGCTTCAATAAATGAGAAAGAAACGAATTGGCTAGAGACAGATGGGCAATTGAGTGTCGGTGGCATAACAAATACGAATATATTAAAGGTCAAGCCTCCATGGAATGACAGAGTTTCTGAAAGTGACCTAATTTAATCGTGTTTCATGTATTTTTAAAAAGGAAAATACATAACTTTTCGTGAAATTCTGATATTTATACATAGCTTAAAACTTGTCTATAAATATACATTTTTTTAATTGTTTCTGCTTTTGTATATGCTATCGATTTTTTCTAATTTCGTTAGGTTTCGTGCTGATATCGAAGCTAAATTTGTTGAATTATTAGTGAGAGTCTGATTTCTTTACATATACAAATGACATAATTTTCAACAGATCCAACTTCCGACTTTCAGCACGAAATTAGGAAAAAATCAACCTCGTGTACAAAATAAAAAACAATTGAAATATTATATATTTATAGGTAGATTTTAAAGCTCACGTGCAAAATCAGACTTTCACGAAAGGTTATGTATTTTGAGACAATTATCCCCAAAAATAGCACTTCGAAACAAGAATACATGAGCATATGCAGCATGAAAACCACGTAGCTAGGCAATGACAACTCCATCGTCTCATGATCAAATCGAGTTTCTGCAGAAATAAGAAACCCAGATTGCATTTGCAGCTTTGCTCTCTATGCATCCACTTCCATTTTCTTCACACATTCAAAGAGATGATGATCAATTCATCAACTAATCTCCATCACCATCGCCATCGCTTCTTCGCCCCCATCGGTTCCAGTCTTCCTTCTTCTTCGTCCCAACCCTCACCGCACTTCTCCCTCTTTCGAAACGACGAACACTCGCGCCTCGAACTGGCCTACCCCTTCTCAGAACCAACTCCATGAGACTAATATACTGATTCCTCAACGCCATTAACGGATGCTTCTCGATCATCAGTTTCTTCCTGTACGCCTCCCTCAGCACCACCGTCTGCGTACTGAGCTTATTCGACACGTAGAAGATGCCCGGAAAATGCACCATAGCCTTCTTCATCTGCACCCGATCCACCCCGAGAAACTCCCCTAAACAGAACACGTTCTCCCTCTCCGTCTTCTTCGTCACCAGCAAGTTCAGAACCTCGTGAATTATGCCCACCCTCCATTTCTCCGCGTGATCGCTGTTCGGCGCTAGATGGAACGCGTTCTCGTATGGAGAAATGTAGGGCAAATTCTGCCATTTTTCTACCCATTCTTCTACCCTTTTCTCCAAATCGAATCCTCTCGGTAAATTCATCGAATACTTGATCTGCACTCTGCTTTCCCCCTCCGTCCTCGCCCTCTTCTCCATTTCCGAAACTGTTAATTCGCCTCTCCAACTCACCAGCTCCAATCCGAAAACAATTCCCCCATTCGAATCCCTAAACCCCAAATCGCAAATCTGGAAATAGTCCGGAAATTCAGGCAACAAACTCAGCAAGTAATCATGAGGCAATCCCAAATCGTATTTGAACATATCGATCAAATGCAGCGGAAGCTTCCCAGCTCGCGCGATCATCAAGAGCTTCGCTAATCTCTCCGCGACGTCGTATCGGTAACGCGACATGTTGAGCTGCAGAAGCTCGTCGTAGTGAATGGCGAGAGCTTTAGGTGTGATCTTAACATGGGGGAATGGGTTGGGTCTGTTTGGCGGTAGGAAAATTTTGAATATGAAGGGGTAACTCTCGATGAATTTCTCGGCGGTGGTGGGGAGGCGGAGGTAGGGTTTTAGAGGGGAGATGGTGGAGAGCGGCAGAGATTGGGATGGCTCGGAGAGGATGAGGTTTTTGAGAGTGTGTAAGGATTTGAGGTTCTTTTCTCTCTCTACGGCGGTGTCGAGATACGGATCGCGGACCCATTTGATTCTGGCGTTTGTGAAGTTGCGGATTTGGCGGCCGCGGCTGTTGCAGAGGCGGAGGTGGTGGCGCGCTGGGCGGTGAAGCTGAGATTTTTCATGTTACAGTATGCATCTCTATTTTCTGCTGTTGGAAACTTATGCATTATGGTTCGAAATTAATATTTATATTTAATTATAATGAAACCTTTAGTCAAATCCTAGTTTTGACATTAGTGAAATTCTAATTTTTTAACATATCTGAAATCAGCATGAAATCAGACAAAATTAGGAAAAAAAATCAATGTAATGTGCAAAATCAAAAACAGTTAAAAGGTTATGTATTTATAGACAAATTTTAAAACTTATTTGCAAAACGGAAAAGTTGTGTATTTTAAGGCAATTTTCCCAAACTAAAATAAAACATGACATTTTTTTTTTGGGTTTAGAAAAAGAAAAATCACAACAGCAAAAATGTGATAAATGTAGATACATTAGCAATGGAGGCAAAATGTGTATTACTTACACCAAGAATTCAATTTGATCTCACATCACCACTTACAAAGTAAATCATCAAACAACAAACAACTTCACTCAGGAAACAAAATCATGAATACACAAGGGAGAAACACAATAGACCTCTAGTTGAAACGAATTCGCAACGGGCCGGCCCCGTTGCTCGTTTCTCGATAAATTAACCGACCCTTCGTCGTTTGGCAGCATACCATGCACCTTATAATGCTCTTCTTGTGTAGCACAACCATAGAAGCAAACACTATGCATGCCTCAAGAGTTTAAATTGGGGTGAAGTCTTGGGAGAATCAACTTCTTCGACCGAAGAAGATGAGCTTTCTGAATCCCTTGGGGATCTTTGGAGAGCTTTCACCATTGTTCCATTTCTTTCTGGGTTGCATGAGTTCTGCACTTGCTTCGCTGTCTGAAGGTGGAGTCGAGATATTCATCACTGAGATTTCGGGCGAAAAGGATAGCTTTTTCCTCTCAGCGACTTTCTCGTTTGACAGAGCAGATTTCAAATTACTTTTAGCCGTAGGATCATGCTCGGTGATCTGAGGTGCAACATTAAGTGGCTTCTCCTTCGGCATGGATGAATCTTCCAACGGGAGCACGTCTTTATGGAGTAAGATCTGAATGGAGTTCTTCTCTTCGGATGTATCTTTAGTGGAAACTGTAGTCGATTCTCTCTTCTCAACTGAAGTTACACTACGCAATGCAGTATCCATCCCAAGATCTTTGTTGCCATCCTTCGTCTCAGTTTGAGTCCGTTCTGTTCTTCTAGAATCTTCCGAGACAACAGGAGTTGCACTTTTGCGGTCCCTTCCCTGATCATTAGAAGTGCTTCTTGAGTTGTTCAAACCTATTTTCTTATCAATCTTGTCCTTCTGCTCCTGAGTTTCTTTTGTCTTCTTTACCGACAAAGGTGCCATTGAGGAACTCGCCTTTGAAATTGGTTTCCGATTTTGACCGACTTTGGATTCAGTTGACGGCTTCTTGTTTGTAGTCCGAGCAGTAGCTAGGCGATCAATGGTGGAACTCTTCATGACTGGTTTTTGTAATGTTTTTTCTTCTCAACTGTCGAGGCTTGAAGTTTACTCTTTTCAGTTGTCGAAGGAGATTTCTTCTTACGCTCTTTTGTACGCACCTTCGGAATTTCTTGGGCAGTACCCTTAGCTGCACTTCTTTCGGCGATTCTCCTTTGACGCTGAATCGCTAGTTCTTCCATTCTCTTCCTTTTCTCTTCTTCCTATTTTCAGAGAAAACAAGATAAAAATTAGATACAACAGACACAAGATTAAGAAATACAGAAATCTTCACTCAATATAACAGTACCTTTTCAGCTTTGCCTCTTGTGCTTCCAGATGTTGATATCTTGCTCCTCAATGGAATGTCGGATTTGCTCCTTGCCAGCGATTTTCGATTGGAGCTTTAGACTTTGGTTCTCTTCCAGCTACCTTTCTTCCCAGTTCGTTGCGACTCTTAATATTGCTCGATTTACCATTTTGAAGCAGGGTAGCATCAATGGTATCTCCTGGTTCAGTTTTAGACTGATTCCCAACTGTTTCGTATAGTGAAATATCATTACGATAATCCGTTTCAAGAGCAGCAGAACTTTGCCCAAGCATCATGGAGAGGTCTTCGGGTTCAGAGAATCTTCGAGGTTCAACCTTTCCATGCGTGCTATTCTCAGATTGATTAGCTCCGACAATGTCTGATGCCATGAGAATGTCGGCCTTCGGCTGACTTTGCAGAGCACCATCCGAAAGTCGTGACTGAACCATGAAAGAATCATCTGAAAGGACTCGTCTCTTATTTTCTCCATCCCGGTAACGGTTGGTGGAGATCTCTTCTCCATGTAAAATATCATGATGTGTACTCCCTCTTGCATTTGAAGATATTTCTGTTCTGATCCAGTCTTCCTCTTTCGAGGTTTTGATGATGGATGACGATTCAGTGCCAAAACGAGCACTTTGGGAATTGTATCCTCCTTCTCTTGATGGCATTAAAAAATCCTCGTCTTTAGTCCTCTGAACAGCTCTGTGGAGAACTTCTCCGTCTTCAAAGTCAACATTTGATCTCTGAATTCCATTTCTGGCTGGTGTTCCAATCGGAAGGAAATCGTCACTTGCATGCTTCTGCCTGTCTAGCTTCTTACCAGTCGAGTACTCTTCTTGAAACTGAATATTCTTCGAATCTGTTACTTCGTTACTTGAGTCGGAATCCTTCATGAGTATGTTTTGGAAGATGTCCCAGTTCCCTCCTCTGCTTTCTTCTTCAGAAACCTTGGATTTGTTGATGGATTTCTTGGTATCAAATCGGGCCTCGTTCTTGCTATCTGAATCACTACCACTACCATCATTCGTGGCAGAAGCAATGTAATTTATGTTACGAATAACAACTTTTCTTGAAGATTTTCTATGACTCTTCTTGTTATGAGTCGGTTTGTTTGGAGAAAGGCTTGCTTCTTCATGGTCTTGCTCCTCGCTCGAATCACTTCCAGAACTCGACTGATCAATTTCTTCACCTTCATCTTTTCTAGGGTGTCTTCGAGCACGGTTTTTCGACCTATATCTCTTGCTATCTTTGATGTCTCTATCAAGATACATGTCCGAGTCGTGGAAGTTGACGGGCCACGGGCCCGGATAGTGCGGTGGTGGGCCTGGAAAGATATAGCCCGGATATGATTGGTGTCGTTGAAACATCGGACCTTGAGAACTCTGCATATAGTGAGGAGGATTGTTTTGCCATGTTGGTGATTGAGCTACCCTTTCTGTCTGTTGCAGATTGAACTCTGTCCCTTTAGTTAATGAAGTAGAATTTCAGTCAATCCATAACAGAAAATAAACACTCTTTCTTTCACATTAATTGAAGCCAACTAATAATATTATAGGCCTTCGCGTACTATGTTAGGTAACGAAGAACGGATATATCAACCAGAATTAGTCAACTAATCGACCTTTTATTCGATTCACTAGCCCTTTCCGCTCATTCCACAGTATATGCATTGGATTAATTAGTCGTCTAAACAAGTGCAAGTGTCATCATTTGTGTGATACAACTATCGATCAACTGAAATTGTATAATCACAACGGTTTTTTTTATCTTCATTCCTAGGGTGAACGAGAGTTGATGATAGTTACTGCTTCTGTTCACTAGTGTTCATGACAGGAAAAAAAAGCAAGTTCGAAAAGTAATACCTTCACCACTGTCGGATGCTGAACTCTTAGCTGGCCCAGTCTGATACAGATCGTTATTTTCACCAGTGAATATTGTTTGCATAGCTGCAACTTCATCCAACCAAATCGTATCGTTGTTCTTCTTATTGCACACTTCCATAAAGTTTATGCATGCTTCCCTGAGTACAGCAAACGTGGAACTAATGAACGAGACTAAAAATAATCGGGGGTCATTCAAGCCTTTCCACACATACAAGGTGCACGTATCAAGCATTACATTTCATTAGATTATATCCACATAAAGTTACTTCCTACCTTAAACGGAGAGCCCCAAAAGCATCGCTGAAAGATACGAGATGATAAATGTAATCCATCTCAAACCCTGCCACCAAAGCACGAGCATAAGCCATTGCTTGTTCTTTCTTCAGCATTGCTTTCCGAGATTCCAAAACACGTTGAAGACGAATCCTATCCCACGCCCAATGCAGAATCGTTAATATTCAAATTCTACCTACTGTTTGTTCATGAAAAGAAATATATTAAGCAAAATGAGTTTTACTTTGGGTTTTCTTCTGGTTCAGCATTATCATCGCCATTGGTCTCAGATTTGGACTGGAGTTATATATCACCAATATAAGTTAATAGGAAATAGATTCCGAATGTAAAATGTAGAAGAATCGAAGCGTACAGAGGATGATGCACCTTAAATGGAGCAACTCTGAAATCTCTATCGGTTGAAGAAGTGCCTGCTAAATACAAATTCAAATATGTTGTCAAACTCCGGAGTTAAGTCAGTATCGAGTCATATATTACTACTTAACACTTTCTATACCAAGAGACATTATAGCTTGACATAGATTAATGAAGTGAAATCCAAGAACAGATGTTCTCTGAATTTATCCTTTTGCAATCTGTAACTTTGATTTCATTTATAAACCATGAAGGTCGTTCTTCATTCGGGGACCAGGCTAATACGATTCGAATTTTCAAAACCACAAAATGAAGCCCTTGTAGATCCATCAATTATATTCACTCTCCCCTAAGGATACACATTCTTTGAGAGGTAAGAGATCATCAAGAATTGATACCAAAAAGGCACATTACAAAAAAGAGTTCAAACTTCAAACCACAAAGCTACAAAATCATAAAACATCACATCTCAATTCAATACTAATCATACCATGCACTCCATTCATCATCAAGAATTGATACCAAAAGTCACATTGCAAAGAAGAGTTCAAACATACAATGCTACAAATCATAAAACATCACATCTCAATTCAATACTAATCGTACCATGCACTCCATTTATCATCAAGAATTGATACCAAAAGTCACATTAATAAAAAGAGTTCAAACATAGTACAAAGCTACAATATCATAAAACATCACATCTCAAATCAATACTATTATCATACCATGAACTCCATTTACTTGCTCATTTGAGGTCTCAATCTGAGTGATCTCTCTCTCAATAGTGACAACTCTCTCAAGAACTTCTGGTGTGCTGACAAACCTCACAAACCTTAAAATTCAAGAAGAAAAACGTACAAAACACTTTAGCAAGACAGCATTAACATAAGAACAAGCCAAACCACAACATAAAAGTGAGACCACCTTTCAAGAATGGCCTTAGTGAACCATGGAGAAGTATCCATGGATGTGGGCTTAAGCATAATCGAATAACCGCCTTTCGAAATTTGATCTTTAGCCGATTTCAAATGGCAAAGAAACGGCTCCAACAACCCTGATGCTATTTTCTCACTCTTTTTCCCAGAAAATAACACAAGATCACATCTACATATATTTTTTTCCAATACAACAACCATTGATGAGAACAATGTCAAATACCATCGCAGCTAACATGAATTTTACTAAAATTTTGAGAGAATACCTTGTTCGAGTGGGAGTCAGTTGAAAGAGAGCATAATCAAGCAGAGTTGAAGAATCCATGATGAGATAAAGAGCATTAAGAAATCTAAGAAAGTAGAATTTCCTATTGAGAATGAAGTAAGGAGAAAATTGGCTAAATTACAGAACCAGTAATGGAAATTCTTGAATGTGAAGGGATGCGGGTGTGAGGAATAGTGAGGTCCTAGGCACATGCAGAGAGATGAAAGAAGGGATTTTTCTCGGATTGATTCCAGTCATGGGTCCTACATTTCTCAAGGCCGACACTTTGTGGGTGCGTGTGTGTGTGTGTGAAATGTGAATATATACATACAAATAATACAATGAGACAGAGAGAGGAGAATGGAATGGGGGCAATCTACTAGGAGGAGAAGAAAGAATGTAGAAGTTGTTGGAGAGTCGATTCAATTCAAGGTGAGTATGTATTCTTATTCTATAGTAGGAGTAATAAAGTAATGAAAAAATATTGCTTTGAGAAATGGTGATGATCAAGATTTATGGGGGTTGGGTTGCTTCGCTTGGCTGTCACTCCCTTCAGAATAATAGAGTTTTGACAGACAGTGGACCTCTCTCTCTCTCTCTCTCTCCTTTCTACCTATCTTCTTCTTCTTCTTCTTCTTCTTCTTCTTCTTCTTCTTCTTCTTACATTACTCCATCACATAATGCAAGACTCCATTTTCTTGAATTTGTTTGGGTTATTTTGTAATTTAACCCCTCAACTTGTGTGGGAATTGAAGCTGTTATGGAAAAAATGTTAGATAAAGCTATACAAGATTATAAAAAAAAAAAAAAAAAAAAAAAAAAACTATGAAACTTAATCTGATGAGTTATAGTTTAGCTAAAATAATTTATTTCACCGGTCTTCCAAATAACTTATTTAGAATATCAAACAAGTAGAAAAATACTAGATAATTTTATTTATCTTGGTTTTTTTAATTTTTCTTAACTAACAAACGAAAGCTAATTCAAAGCATAAAAACAAGATACCCGTCGATTTATCATGAGAATCGTGACCAACAAAAATAACTACTACTATTAATAAAGAAGTAAGCCTCAATTATTTATTTATTTTTTATTTTTTTTTATGGATTTAAGTTGTTAGCAATTACACATAGCAAGATTATTTGATAGGATCACGTGTGAGTTCGTATGTGCGATAGAAAGTAGGCATCAGAGGTCGAAACTCGTGAATACTTTAATTTATATCACACTTAAAATTGGGATTTTTTAATATTTTTTTTAGTTTGTGCCTTTCACTCTAAATTACTCCCCCCATTTTCTTTTATCACTGTTATTTTATTTTAAAAATATATGCATAACAAGCTTTATGTTATATATAACCTCAGCTACCAAAAACAAAGAATTATTACTCGAAATTATATTGTTGTATTGGAAATCCTTATAAGTCAATAATGTAGGAGTATTATAGTTTGGTGAAGTTGAAATCCTATTTAATTATCGGAGCATTAATCTGTCTTAGCTGGTTAAAATGGTGACTGTTTATCTATAATGATAGATGACTAATTTCCCATTCCATCTAAAATGGGCCCATAACTTAGGGCCCATCTTTCTTTTTATGTCTACTTATCTAATATCTTCTTTTTTTTTGGTACTCCCATTATACATTGTGTTTGTTCAATGGCAACCACCACCTTAATTATTGCTCCCCATAATTTTGTTTTATCATTTTATATATGGTTTTCTCATAATCTTGTTGTTATTGCTATCTTTGTCTCATTTCATTTGGCATGTTCAGTATGTTTTATACTTCCTCCGTCTTGTTCGATTTGTCTTGTTACTTGCTGGGTACAAGTTTTAAGAAAAAAAAGTGATTAAGGAGTTTAAAGGTGGTGTCTCACACCTTTAACTACTTTGGACTTACCTTTAAAGGTGGCTGGGACATCCCATTCGGGAAACCAAGATAAATCAAGCGGGACGAATGAAGTACTTATATATTCAACAAATAAACTAAATGAGACAAAACGGATATAATATTATTGTATATGAAGTGTTGAATGTAATTTAGACCTAGATCAAATTAAATGATGCATAGTAATTATATATAGAGAGAGAAAGATTGATTCATATGAAAATCAATCATAGCGTAAAAACTAAAAACTGATTTGAATCGTTGATTTTCTCATGATGCACTATTTTTATAAAAGAGAAGACGATTATATTACATAAATAAAAATATGATCGTGATTTAAATAGTTTAGGAAGCTTCTTCACGCTATAGTATAATGGCGACTTTTACTGTCAAAATCAACTGAAAATATAACTTTTTAGTAATTGGTCTACACGGAATATATAAAACAAATAAAAACACACAGAAATTAGAGATGAATTCACCATATGAGAATAAATATTCCACATGTTCATCTTCTTTGGACATTCAATTAATTTTATGATTACGCTAATTAAATTAGAATGTTTTCGCTGACCTTTAATTCTCCCAAGGATTCCCGAAAATAAACTAAAATAATTAATATTGAAATTGTAAACTAGTTTATATTTATACTATTAATAATGTTAACATTTTTAGAGTGTTTTCATGAATGAATTTACTTTGATTTATAATCTATACTAATATCGTTTTTAAAGGTACTAAATTACTAATTAGTATAATAATAATTGATTATGTCGTCCTTATATATATAAATGGGTATGATATATAGATATTAATTGTTTAATTAGCATCACCCCCTGAGACCCGCCAAATAAACCATATCATCTAAATTAAATGGACCACTCCATTATTAGAAGAAAGAAAATTTTCAAGAAATTCAATCGCTACGACCCCTTATTACATTTCCAATTTTTCTTAATTTCCAAAAACATAATATTAAATTTATCTGTTATAATCATATATGCATATACTTTTATTTGAATCAATATTTGTAAAATTTGACTGATTCAACCTCTGTCTTCAATGTGAAGATGAAGAAAGAAAGCTAACATCTGCATATATATGGACTCATTCTCTAGTCATCTTTAATTTCTTTAATCCACAATTTTTAAGGCCTAATTAATTTTATTTATTTTATAAAAAAAAATCCATCCACACTAGGCTGCCGAAAGTAAGTTCAAAATTCATATAATTGACAAAAATAAATGAATTCATACTTCAATAAAAAGTTAAAAACAGAAGAGGAACAAGAGGAACGAAGACCCTCGTTCTGACTAAATTAACTTGAATTTCTGTGTAATTATATTAGTCAAAATTAACGTACTAAAATAACATGTTGCGGTGGACTATTTGAATTTCTTGGACTACTGTCAAATCACACGCTAATTCTAATTTACTTAGTACTAACATATAAAATAAAATTAAAAAAAAAAAAAAAAAGACAAGAAAACATTCCTTAAATTCGTTCCACACTTTGTCCATAAAATCAACGTATACAAACCCTTTTATTCCAATTTCTTTCACCTATAAATCACACCACTTGAAAAAAATAAACAAAACACACACATAAAAAAACACAAAAGAAAGAAGATAACTATCGTATCGTATCTAATCATGCAGCGTTCGGTAGCTACAACCCTAACCCTAATGAGAACAAACCGAGCGAGGGCGAAAATGGTAAAACCACCGCGGCCGGCGGCGTCATGCGACGTGTTCATCAACCATAGGGGCACGGACACGAAGAGGACGGTGGCGACGCTGCTGTACGACCACCTTCTCCGGCTGAGGATCCGGCCGTTCTTGGACAACAAGAACATGAAAGCCGGCGACAAACTGTTCGACAAAATCGACGCCGCCGTAAGCAGCTGCAAAGTGGGCGTCGCCGTCTTCTCCCCGCGCTACTGCGACTCCTACTTCTGCCTGCATGAGCTGGCTCTCATGATGGACCTCAACAAGAAGATGATCCCCATCTTTTGCGACGTCAAACCGTCGCAGCTTCGAATCGTCGACGACGGGAACATCTCGCCGGAGGATATGAGGAGGTTCAGCTCCGCCTTGGAAGAGGCCAAGTACACCGTCGGACTCGACTTCGACTCCCGCGAAGGGTCAGTCACCCCTTCTTTTTTTAAAAAAAAAATTAATCGTATTTTGCAATTTTTATTTGATGTTTTTTTTAACAGGCATGCAGCTAGCTCACATAAATATTTATAAAAATAATATTTTTAGTCGCTAAATATTAGAGATACAATATGAAATTTATTAATAATCATGGTAATTAATTAATTTTTCATATGAAATCGATTATTTTGGTAATTTTGCATTCTAAATTAAAATTAATTAATGTGAATTAGGAATCTTAATTTATATTATAAATTAAATATGTATTTAAACATAAACTTAATTAATAGTGTGACTCTTGGTCCTTAATTAGTTAACTCTGTGCATGTCAATGTGCTCTAATTAATTAATAATTAAGTTTAGATATTATTGTACATGGAGTATAATTTTGTAATCTGACATTAATTGATTATGATTGGAATATTTAATTTCCGAAATTAACTAATTAATTATATGTGGACAGAAACTGGTCGGACGTGGTGAAAAATGCAGCAAACATTGTGATAGAGAGGCTAGCTGAAATTGAAGACGATGAGCAAAATAACAATAATAATAATAATAAATCTATCTCTTCAAATTTTGCTGCTCCAATATCGGTTATAGATTCCTTTTAATTTATTTGTTTTTCAATTAATTTATTAACTTTCGGAATTTCTTCAATAACACTAGACTTATTTCATTCTTTCCAAAATAAACGGATTAACCTAATCCTCTATTTTCTGGTAATCTTTTATTAATTACTTTGCTCATTACATATGTACAAGTTACATGTATAGTAGCTGAATTTTTTCATTCTATGATAAAATAAAGGAGGAGATGATTGTAATAGAATTGTTTATGTAACAAAATTGAATTGATGTAAATTATTGTGTTGTCCCTCCTTTATTTGTAAGTAATTGGAACCATGCAAGTAATAATAACACAAAATTATTTGTTTTCATTCTTGAAACCATGCATGGTTCTTCATGCAACTACATATATGAAATTAGTGTAGTGGTGGAATTGTTCAAGAAATGTGTATACCAAAATGCAGAGAGTTTAGGAGTCCTATTCAAAGAAGGATGAAGAATCTGATACAATCCAAATTTGAGGCCATATCCACTTCCCCATTCAAAACTATCCATCAAGCTCCATATGAAATATCCACGTACATCACTCCCTTTCCTGCATTTTTTAATTATGTATCACTCCGGTTTTAGGCTATTAACTCATTTTTTGAATATATATGAGGTATAAAATATTCAAATGAGTCAATAGCCTTGGACCAGAGTGGTATTAATTAATGGCAAAATCTACAAATTTAGCTCGATAAATTCATCTCATTACAATTTTAGCCCGAACTTAAAAGCATGTGACAATTTTAGCCTTATAAATCAAAAGTATGATAATTTTAGCCATTTAATGAATTTCGGCACCGAAAAATCTAATAGACACTCATTGTCGTTCTCAATTCTATATTACTTTCAAAGATGAATCTTTTTTCGCTTTGAGGGCTGCCTACGTTGCTGGCTATATTTTTCATTCCAAGTCCATTAAATGACTAAAACTGTCACACATTAGATTTATAAGGCTAAAATTGTCATGCAATTTGAAGTTCGGGTTAAATCTGTTGCAAAGATCGATGAATTCATCAGGCTAAATTTGTGTATTTTGCCTTAATTAATCTACCAACACATTAATTAATATGGAGTAGTAATTATGAACACAATTGAGTAGCTTTTTACCTTATAGCTTTAGCAAGATATGCAAGATAAGAGTGATGAAAGTGAATTCTCCCCACATCTTGTTGGAACCCCTCATCTTCCTCAATTGGAGATGCATAACCTATATATACATAGTATTCATTTTGAATGATTAAACCTATTTAGCATAGTCTCAAATAAAAGTGTAAGAATTAACTTAAGTACCATTTTCAGTGATGAAGATAGGCATATTGTTGTATCTCTCCTTTGTATACTCCACTATATCCTCCATGCCTCTTGGAACCACATAAGTTAGAGCCATTCCTGTCTGAGATAAACGAATCCATCATCTTTATTACATCTCCGGCCAAAATTATACCAACGAATAATCAAAAATGTGAACCGAGAGATGATAGATACCGGTTCCCCGATTGGTACTCCATCGCGCTCCCCGGTTATGTAGGCAAATCCCCGGACTGCACGATCACTACCCTTGATGCAGCTGCCATCGCTGACGTTGCATTCACAGCTCGAATACATGCAGTCCTTTGCATAGAGAGTTCCATAGTGGTTTAACCCTATGAAGTCTATACTCTTGCTCAAGAGCAACCTCTCCTCCGAAGAAAATCTTGGCAAATCGCTTCCAACTATACGCCTCATTTCCGGAGGGTATTCCCCAAACACAACAGGATCTAGTATCCTAATCATCATCACATATCATTACAAGAAACATTAATTAATTAAAAGTCCAAATTACTACGTTTTCTTTGCTCTTTTCTTGATTATTTTTTAACACTCACCAAGCAACACTAAAAGCTAGTGCCCTATCTGCTGCCTCCTTATCTCTCTCATCATCTGTTAGAGGTATGTACATGTAAGCAGACACTGTCATTCCGATTAAACCATCCGTTTTCGACTGTGTCAAGATCAATTAATTCGTGCATAAGAAAGCGAAATCACTTAATGAATTCACAAGACTTTGCTCTGCACTGATTCATTTTACCTTAAAACTCCCACTATAGAGCTTAGCAGCTCTGGCATGGGCCAGCAGCATGTTATGAGTTACAATGAGAGGCACGACATCAGAATTCCCACTGCCACACTCACCAAAAGGAGGCGAGCATCGAAGAGGAGGGAAATATGCGTTCTCATAGGCAAGCTGTGCGTATAAGTTGGCCTCGTTCAACGTCATCCAGTACTTCACTCGATCACCAAAATTTCTGAAGCATACTTCAGCAAAATAGACATACTCCTCTCTGTCAAATCACAAGTACTAATTAACAAGTCCATTTTATTAGTTCATCACATAATTAGCAGTGCTATATGCTACTACTTCATAAGATCATCATCAGCACAAGAATTCAGCCAAATAAAATGTATGCTCACTGCATCAGAGGACTGAGCCAGCCCCCGAATCTATCTTCGAGTTCTTGAGGAACTCAAAGTGGAAAAGTGTCACAAAAGGCTGAATGTCTGCATTCAACCTTAGCTTTTTCAATCAAAGGGGCTAAAACAATGAATAATCATAAGATTCATAAGGCCATCACTTGGTATATATAATACTACCTTTAAGTAGGAGATTATCTATAATCTTGCTATAAAAGTTGATTGCAACTTGGTTAATCTCACCAAGTTTGCCTCCTATATTCCTCAAAAACAAACGAGAAAGAAAACCCATCATCACTATATCAAAGAAGTTACAGAAAAAAACAAAATACACAAACAAGCAAATAAGATTTTATTTTTTTTATTTTTTAAACCAAGATATGAAATACTATCTTACTAGGAAGAACTCTACTCCACGAAATCGAAAAGCGATATGCAGTCAACCCAAGTGAATCCATGATCTCAATATCTTCCTGGGATTAATAATAATTAGAAATAAGCCAAGAACAGAAGCTAAAATCAATGTTTTGATTTCCCCTAAAACTATCTTTAATTTGCAGTGATTATACCATGAAACGATGGTAGTGATCATCAGCAATTTCACCATTACTCCCATCTACTACGTTTCCTGAACATTTTTGACAAACTCAAAGTCAAAACCCACAAACAAAAGATAAAGAAATAAAGAATTTCTCAGCAATCGTTGTTGAAGAACAAATATGTAATCCCTCCGTTTTCTCTGATTTGACTTGTTCATTTAATATATGAGTAGTATAAAATAATAAAACAAGTCAAATCAGAAAAAACAGAGAGAGTATGTTATTACCTTCACTGGTGCAGAAAACGTCCCAGTTGCTCAAACTCTTACCATCTTCATGAAATGCTCCTTCCACCTAGAGAGAGAGAGAGAGTCAGTTGCAACTGATTTTGGGAGAAACAAGACAAGATTTTGAAAATCAAACAGCAGAGAGATTGAACAAAAAAAAAACATATATCGCACTTGATACGCAGAAGTGGCAGCTCCAAAGAGAAACCCAGGAGGAAAATCCCTTCTTTCGACGTCGATTTGTTCGGATTTTGCTGCAGAAGTAGAAGAAATGCATAGAATCAAGAAATTCAAGGCAATAATATTAAGTTTGGTTTTCTTCATTTCTTTCTGCTACTGTTTTCAGCTTTATTTTCTTTATATAATTAGCACGCATTCGGGTTTCGGTTCGGGTTTTTCTGTAAAATCGGAAAAATCGAAAAAAAATCGGGTTTTGAAAAATAAACCCGAACCCGAATTTCAAAAAACCCGAACCCGAAAAAACGAAATTAATTTCGGTTTATTTCGGTTTTTCGAGTTTTTCCCGTATTATTTTTAAAATATTAAAAATATTTTTTTTTTGCTTTATTCAATTCTAACTTTAATTAACACACCTAATTTACATCTAAAATCAATACTAATAATATTTTTACTAATGCAATTAAATCATAAAAACAAATATTAACTAATTTCATATCAACTACTATAAACTAAATATTAAAATCACCAAAGATAAATTGCCAAAGTATATAAATAATAATAATATATGAATATATAAAATATTAATAATAATTAAAATAAATAATATTTCGGATTTTCGGTTTTTCGGGTGGTAAAAAAAAAACCCGAACCCGAAACCCAAATTGCACTAAAAAAAACCGAAATTATTAAAAACCCGAATAACCCGAACCAAAATTTTATTTCGGTTCGGTTTCGGTTCAGTTTTCGGGTTTCGGATAATAGTGCTCACCCCTATATATAATAATAATAATAACTCAAACAAAAAATCCGAACATCTCACACTCTGCTTCTTCTTGGTTGTTTTGTTTACATTTTTATTTTTCAAAATAATCAACATGAAATTTAAAAATCAAGACGTATCAGATGACTAGGAAATAATTATTTAAATATTAATTACAAAATAAATTCATGATGTGCCACTTTTACAGATTTTATATGTTTGTTGAAACGTTTTAATTTTAAAAATATTTTTCTTTTAGCCCTTAACAAATTCAAACTTTTAAATTTTTGACTGCGGTATATGTCCACGTCATTTATAAAAATATTAATGTTTTGAAAAGAGGTCTGAATTGGGCAGAGTTAGTTAATTTTGAAGAACAAATTTGTTTAGAAAGAAAAAATTATTTCTACTAAAATAGGTATGTGTTGACCATACTAGTAGAAGAAAGGAAGACAGCAGAAAATATCAATTTAATTAGAGTGATGATAATTAATTATGACAACTTGAACAAAAGGGTTACTATGTCTCTTTCCTTCTTCTTTTTCTTCTAAATAAATTCTTATAATATTAATTTTATATAGGAAATTTTATCCAATATCCTTGGCCCATTTGTGGCGGGGGTCATAGGCAGTTATATCATGATAACTAAGGTCCCCACTTTTTGAAAAAAATAATTCTTCAAACACATAATTATTGAAGATATAGTCCAAAAAAATTAATCTGCCTTAATTAAAGTTTGGCGAATTCGCCACAAACGTAGTTTTCAACTCGATATGCCTATTTGATTTGATCACCTGTTTATGCCTCATTCTATTATTTTAATAAAATAAATATATTCGAGGTATGAATAGTCAGAGCGGAGAGAGTATTATACTCCCTCATCACAAATTTGTTAAACTTGTTGACTTTTTAACTGACTTTGGAGCTTTGTAAGACATATTATCATTTAAAAAAACATCTCCAATAATTTATTAATATTATAAAAGAGTTAATTCTTACAATTTTTATTTTGCCTAATATATCTCATATTATAAATCTATTTTAAGGGTAATGATAGGATATGACCCAGCTACTAGGCCCAAGCACCGGTCCAATATAATTGGACCTCGGCAAACAAGCTCGGCTTAGATGAGCTCGGCCCACTGAAAGGTCCAGAAGACACTATCGGTCCAATCCAGCAGCGCAGCCCAAGAGCATAGAAGCTCGGCCGACCCATGATCTTCAACCCACGATCTCTAACCCACGTCTGTTGATGTGGCACCCCACAACCTCGGTTGTAACTGCCACGACCTCGGCTGTAACTGCTGCTGGGCGCCTATAAATAGTGATGCTAGGATAGATTGAAAGGGGATTCTGTAAACTCGAGAGTATCAATATAAACTCTTTTCTCTGTGGACGTAGATCTAACCAAAAGATCGAACCACGTAAATTCTTGCGTTCTTACTTTTTTGCAAATCTTACTATCGCATAAACACTCTAAAATCCAAGATCGATCACTGGCGCCGTCTGTGGGAACTAAATTTTTGTGAAACCGATCAGAATTTTTGAGTGAAGATACGATGGTGAAACAAACCCGCTCCACCACCACCTGCCTGCCGCTGCTACTGCCAAGGCGAAGCGGAACCAGGCTGACCAGTCCGCCAATCCACCTCACATACCAGCCAACGAGGAGGAGGTCGACACGAGTCAAGCTCAGCAAACTGCCTCTAGAAGACGACCTGATAAGCAGCCCATAACCGATCAAACTCCTGAAGGCCACCTAAAGGATGTCACATCGAGCCAGTCTGGGGATTCAGCTAGCCGCGGCGAGCCAAGTCGGGGTGGACGCCGAAGTGACAACGCCGCACTCCAACCCGAGCTTGGAGATGCACTGAAGGCGTACTTGGACCTCCACGAACAAGACTTCCGCAAGTTCGTCGATCAACATCGACAACAGAGTCAACGTGGAGAGGACGGAGTCGAACCGTCACAACAGCGATCCCCAAGTCTCCAGATCATTGGAGACAGGATCGTCGAACTTCCCCGAAGGCTACATAACAACAATCGCCGTGGGAACAACGGCCGCGCTTCACCACAGTGTGGTTCGACATCACCTCGTCAAAACGCCGTTCCACCTCGGCGTGACGAAGGAAACCCTTACCAGGGAAGATTCACCGTCTATGGTCGAATCTCCACTCCATTCACCAATAGGATACTCTATACTCCCCTCCCGTCGACGTATAGAGTACCTCCTATCCCGCCCTACAACGGGTCACAAGACCCCAACAACTTCCTATCCCGGTTCCAATACAACATGATGAACCAGGGACTTGCCAAAGACGTTTACATGTGTAAAGTCTTCCCCGAGCTGCTAGTGGACAACGCTAGAAGCTGGTTCGATAGCCTGCCTAATGGCAGCATAGGGTCGTATGCCGACCTACTAGACGCCTTTGAGCGTCGCTTCTTTCAAAAAGCCGAGGCGAAGATCAGCCCAGCCCTAGCTCCTAACCTTAAGGTAGGGGCGAGGAGAAACGATAAGCGACTTCCTGGCCTGTTTTTACAACGAGAGCCTTAAAGTCGACCGTCTCTCCGACGACGTGCTTATCTCGGCGTTCCAAAACGCCATTCAGTCCGGAACTCTCTTTAGAGAGCTCGTAAAGGCACGCCCGACGACCTCAGATAGCTATGGAGGATTGCTGATACATTCGCGGAAGCGGATGAGGCCGATCGAAAAAAGCGGGCAGCAGATCGGCCCGAAAATAACAACAAAAGGAAGAAAGAGGAGCGCACCGACCACGGGCAAGGTCGCCGAAGTGCCTTCGAAAGGTTACAGCGAGGACCCCTCGAGTCCTGCTTAAGACCTCGGCCCAACCAAGACCGAAGTCAGTACACCCACTGACAAAGTCTAGGGCCGAAATATACGAGCTTCATGCGAACTTGTTCGAGAAGCCACCGCCCTTGTCTTGAGGTGGATCGAAACGCCGATCCAAGGAAAAATACTGCAAGTTTCATAATGACTACGGTCATGAAACCGAGGACTGCAGGGACCTTGCCTCGGACATCGAGAACATGGTACGCGACGGTACCCTTAAGTTGTACCAAAGTCGCAACCAGAAAGAGGCCCGACCTCAACGGAAGGGCAAGAGAAAGAAAAATAGGGGAGACAACAACTGTGCCCCCCATCATGACAAGAGGCCTGAAGCACGATGACGAGGATGAGGATGAAGACCAGCCTCAATACGATGCAGTCATCACTGCCATCACTGGGCTGCCCGAAGGCGCGACGAAGTCATCGTTGAAAGCCGAGGCCCGAAGTCAACAGCGGGAGGAACCTGCCCAGAAAAGGTTCAAGAAGGATAAGGTCGTCACCTTTTCCGGCGATGACCCAGTCCCCCATGCCGTACCACATCAAAATGCTACCGTAATCGAGGCCGTGGTAGCCAACAAATTGGTCCACCGCATATTCATTGATAGTGGAGCCTCTGTGAGTGTGCTTTTCAAAGACTGCTTCGATAAGCTCGATATCGAAGAAGCACGTCTAAGGCCGGCACCCATGCCGCTAAAGAACTTCACACAACAAGAGACGACGACGGAATGACATCATTTCACTGCCCTGTGACAGTTGGAAAAAGCCTGTTATCCACTACGAAGATAATCCACTTCTTCGTCGTAAAAGCCAGCTCTCCCTATAACATCATCTTAGGAAGAGATTGGCTAATAGCGACGAAGCGATCTGCTCGGCCTATCACCTGACGATCAAAATTCCGTCTAAATACGGAGTGATCACGCTTCGGGGAAACCAGCTGCAGGCCAAGGAGTGCATGCAGGTCGCACTTCGAGGTGCTGGAATCAGCACCCTCAAGCATAGCAACTACAGAACCCCGAAGAGATGGAGCCGACGTCGCCTCCATCTGTCGAGCCGGTCGAGGACGTTGCATTATACGAAGATGACCCTGCCAAGGTCGTCAAAGTAGGGTTCGTCGGAGAAAACGGGCTCCGAAGTCAGATTATCCGGCTACTTCGGAAATATAGAGATGTCTTCGCTTGGTCGCCGCTAGACATGAACGGGGTGGCACCAAGCGTCATCACTCATCACCTCAACATCGATCCCGAGATGAAACCAGTTCGGCAGAAGCAGCGAGCCTTCGCAGCCGAAAGAAATCAAGTGATCCATGACGAGGTTCGCCAACTGCAAAAGGCCGATATTTTATTCGAAGTGAAATATCCGACCTGGTAAGCCAACCCCGTGATGGTGAAAAAGCAAGGAGGCGGGTAGCGGATGTGTATTGGTGTATTGATTACACCGATCTCCATAAGCACTGCCCAAAAGACTGCTACCCCCTCCCCAACATTGACAAGAAGGTCGAAGCTCTTGTTGGCCACAAGATGTTCAGCTTCTTGGACCTATACAAGGAATACCACCAAGTCCTCATGAACATAGAGGATGCGCCGAAGACCGCCTTCGTCACGGACTTCGGCATCTATGCATATAAAAAGATACCCTTCGGACTGAAAAACGCTGGAGCTACATACCAAAGGATGGTTGACAAGATATTTGAAGACCACATCGGTAAAATTGTCGAAGTGTATGTAGACGATATAGTCGTAAAAAGCAAGGAAATCGCCACTTGTGTAGATGACCTTAAAGTTGTTTTTAGCCTACTTCATGAAGTGAATCTAAAATTAAACCTAGAAAAATGTACTTTTATGGTCCGATCCGGAAAATTTCTAGGGTGTTGGGTTTCACGCGAAGGTCTAAAGGCTAACCCATCAAAAGTCCGAGCTATCCAAAAAATACAAGTGCCGAAGTCAATCCATGACGTGCACAAACTGACGGGTTGTCTAGCCGCCCTAAGTCGTTTCCTATCTAAGGCCGCCGAAAAACAACTCTTGTTCTTCAAGATACTAAAGAAGGCGCCGAACTTCGAATGGAACGACGAGCACAGGAAAGCTTTCGACGGCTTGAAGAAGTACCTCACAAACCTCCCTACGTTATCTGTACCAAAAGAGGGCGAGGTCCTCTCCCTATACCTCGCCGCTTCAGACGAAACAATCAGTGCAATCCTGGTGCGAGAAGAAAAACGTCATCAGCTACCCGTCTATTTCATAAGCCGAGCCCTAAAAGGGCCGGAGACGAGGTATCAACCTTTGGAAAAGGTCGCACTTGCATTGGTGAATGCAGCAAGAAGACTCGACCGTACTTCCACGCACATCCAATACAAATACTGACCGACCTCCCACTTCGGCAAGTGCTTACAAAACCAGAAGCGTCGGGCGAATCGCTAAATGGGTTGTAGAACTCGGCGAGCACACAATTTCCTTTGTACCTCGCCAAGCCATCAAAGGGCAATCCTTGACCGATTTTCTAATAGAAGCCAAGTTCACGGACACGCATCAGTCCGCCGAACCTACTGAGGATAAATCAAAGGCCGAAGCACCGAAGCCACCATCACAAGACTGTTGGAAGGTCTACGTGGATGGGGCATCAGGCAACAAAGGAAGCGGAGCCGGGGTCTTACTCATCAGCCCGGAAGGAAAGGAGACCACCTATGCACTCAGGTTCAACTTCCCGACCACAAATAACGAAGTGGAATACGAAGCTATAATCGCTGGACTTCGTCTAGCCCAAGCTCTCCAAGTACAAGTCATTCAAGTTCACAACGATTCTCAAGTCGTAGTGAGCCATATGCTAGGCAAGTACGAGGCCAAAGGTGAACGAATGAAAAAATACCTCCATACGGCCAAATGCCTACAACAAAGCTTCTCGTACTTCGAGTTGGTACGGATCCTAAGAGGAGATAATGGCCTAGCTGACGCACTAAGCAAGCTCGCGTTGTCTTCAACGACCTCTCCGGTGGAAGAAGTACAACTCCGAAGTATCAATGAAGCCAAAGTTAATGTAGTAACTGAAGATGGACCGAACTGGATGACTCCACTTCGCAACTACTTAGGAGAAGGCAAACTCCCAGCCGATAAGGTCGAGGCTAGGAAGCTCCTGGCTAAATCCACCAAGTACGTCCTGGAACAGGGAGTGCTGTATAGAAAGTCCTACCTCCAACCTCTCCTAAGATGTGTGGGGCCCAACCAAGCGAACTACGCACTGCGCGAAGTCCATGAAGGCTCCTGTAGCAGTCACATCGGAGCCCGCGCCCTGTCCAAAAAGATCATGAGGTGGGGGTACTATTGGCCTACTATGTTCCAAGACGCCATCGACCTCGTCAAACAATGTCCGAAGTGCCAAATCCATGCGACGGTTCCGAGGTTGCCACAGACCGAACTGGCCAGCATGCAAAGCCCTTGGCCGTTCATGTAGTAGGGAATAGACATCGTCGGCCCATTCGAAAAAGCTTCCGGCCAACTACAGTTCCTCATTGTAGCCATCGACTACTTCATGAAGTAGGTCGAAGCTGAACCACTGGCGCGGATCACAAGTAAAAACGCCCTAAACTTCATTTGGAAGAACATAGTTTGTCGCTTCGGCATACCTCACGTCCTCGTCTCAGATAACGGAACCCAATTCACAGACATGACGTTCAGAGAATGGTGTGACGAACTCCACATCCAACAAAAGTTCACCTCGGTAGCCCATCCCCAAGCGAATGGTCAAACCGAGGTTACGAACCGAACGATAGTCAAAGGGTTAAAAACCCGACTCGATAAGGCCAAAGGAGATTGGGCAGCGAACTTACCCCAAGTCCTGTGGTCGTATCGAACCACCCCCCGGACATCACACGGTGAAACACCATATGGCCTGGTGTATGGAACAGAAGCGGTGATCCCGGTAGAAATCGGTTTGCCGAGCCCCCGAACGCTCAACTTCGCAGCCCAAGACAACGAAGAGAGACTTCGAACTAACTTGGATTTGCTAGAAGAAAAATGAGAACAAGCCTACATACAAGAATCTCGATACAAACAGCAAGTAGCTCGGTATTATAATAACCGAGTGAAGCATCAGCAACTCCAAGTAGGCGACTTCGTACTTCGGAATAACGAGGTCAGTAAGGCGGAGAAGCTCGGCAAATTAGAAGCCACCTGGGAAGGACCATACCGAGTTCAAGAAGTCCTCGGAAAAGGGTCGTACAAGCTCGCCCACTTATCCGGTGAGCCCATACCCCGTGCATGGCACATTACTCACTTAAAGAGATACTTTGTATAAACGAAGAGTAATGTTCAAGTTCATTTAGGTTGTAAGAGTCGGGTTGTCTTATTAAGTTTTGTCTTATTTTCACTTCATTCAATTAAATTTTAATTTTTCATTTACTTGCTTAAATCTTTTGCATACATTTTGCATGTCTCTCTCGTTTATATTGAGTATCTCGATTTTAAAATCCTGACGAGGATAACAAAAATAAACTCCGATTCGGAGTAACTCTTAAACGCGCGTAAGGGGACCGCCCCTATCGATAAATTCGATAAATAAGGAACCTGAAAGCCTTAACTTCGTCTTCGGACGAAGTGGCTAACTGAAAGCCTTAACTTCGTCTTCGGACGAAGTGGCTAACTGAAAGCCTAAACTTCGTCACCCAACGAAGTGGCTAACTGAAAGCCTTAACTTCGTCTTCGGACGGAGTGGCTAACTAAAAGCGTAAACTTCGTCACCCAATGAAGTGGCTAACTGAAAGCCTTAACTTCATCTTCGGATGAAGTGGCTAACTGAAAGCCTAAATTTCGTCACCCGACGAAGTGGCTACATCAAAGCTGCCTTCGTTTAAAATAAGGGAACCCACCTTAGTTAAAGACGAGGATGAAAAGCTTAAATAAGTGTGCAAAAATTTCCGTTTTATTTGAATGGAAAAAAATGTACAAATATTACATTAAGAAGACGAGGAACCCGGAGGTTTTGGCTGACTAAAACTGAGTCAATCTCTAGCAAAATCTCTGCCAGAATTAAAGTTCAAGATATCGTCTACACTAAGCCTGCCTCTACCTCGTCCCGGCTCCGAACTTCGACCTCTACCTCGAACACTTTGGCTCGCTCGACCCCGACCTCGTCCAGATGCCAACCGCCGCTCTTGACTGTAAATTCTCGAGAATGGCGTGTGACAATCCTAGGATCAGAGTCGACAGACCTCGAAGATTCCCCTTCCAAGAATTCTCTGGAAGTACAGTCAAGCAACTCCGGATCCGAACCAGGGGTGACCAAAGTCGAAAACTCAGCCTCTGACAAAATACGTCGCTTCAATTTTGGAAAGCGATCAAGGACTGTCTCGTAGATACTTGCTACATGGATGAGTTCTTCAAATTCATCCCGAACATGCCAGGAATCCTTTCCATATTGATCCCTATAGCTTCGGCACCGAGCCTGAAGTTCTTTGACTTTACTGTAGGTTTCAGAAATGGTGGATCCTCCAGCTCGGTGAATAATAGCCTCGTACTCCGTATGCTCCACGAAAATCTCCTTGCAAGTTTTGATGTCATCCAAAGCTTGCTGGTACTTGTCATCAAGCTCCAGATACTTCGCATGCACTTCATCAAGTTTTTCCTGAGCAGTTCGAAGCTTCACTTCAGCCTCGACCTCAATGTTATCAGCTTGCTTCTTCCAGTTCGAAGCATTGAGCTCGGCTACTTCTACAGCTCGGCGAAGCTCGGAAATCTCCTTCACAAAGTGAGAAGCATCAAAAAAATCGGGAGCAGACTACAAAGATAAATACAAGCAAGTCTCAACAAAAAGTCTTTTTATTTATAGCCGAACACGGCAAATGAAACGCCACCCTAATGGTGACGAAGTACAAGGCTACACAAAAAAAAAAAAAAAGAGGGATAGGGAAAGAAGCCAAAAAATCGTGAAAAAGTTAGTTGACTCCATCACGATTTTCTCCTTCTAGGCCGACCTCTGATTCAGCTTCGGGCTCCTTTGGGTCATCGCTAGCTGGCTCCTCGGTGGTCCCCTCCTCAACCGGCGTCTTCAGTAGGTCGGCAATGACCGTCTCCAGGAGTTCGTACCTGTCAACGGGACATCGTCGAATGACCTCTTCGTTGAGCGGACTCCTCTGCGCGGAGAGCTGCTCGACAACCGGAATTGAGGAGGTGTACTCCAAAAGCACATCGGCGAAGTCACGCAGTGTCTCCTCCTCCGTCATGGTAGCATACCCGTACTTGGTTTTGTCCAAGTCCGGGATGTCCTTGGCGATATCGTCAATCACCGCTGAGACAACCGGGGTGCTCATGGCACTCACCAGCTGAACAGCCATCCGGGAAAAGTGGGTAGACCGGACTGAATCGTTCCACCAACACTGCGGAACACGCCTCCCTGTCCAGCTACCACTTCGGCAACTTGGGTCCTCAGCCGACCCACTTCTGCCTCAAGCTCGGCAGCCTTCTTCTTCGCCTCTTCGGCGACAGCCAAAGCTGCCGCCTCCCTGTCCGCTGCTGCCTGTGCCACGGCTTCGGCGACAGAGATCTTAGCCATTAGCCGATCTTCCACCGCCGCGACCTCGGCAGTCTTTCTCTGGAACTTGGCAACTCCACTTGTGATGAAGTTCGCCAAGCCTCGTAACCCGTCCAAAGCCACCTCAGCTTCCTAAAACCCATACCAAAGGACATAATTTTATTAGAGGGTACAATCAATATATACAAGTACTTCCAGTTTTACACTTACCTCGGGGAATAACATCTCCCGTGCATGTCCTTAGCCGGAGGTCGGGCCACTCTCGACGATCGTCACTTCATCACCCAACGAAAGTAAAGTTCGTCGAGGTCGTTGGCCCACCAACTGCAGTGGAGAGGAGCTACGGACGGGAGCGTCCAACTGCGAGCTCACGGACACCGACCTACCAAGGTCGGTTGTCCTCTCCGATGACGTCGCCGAAGTCATCTTCTCCACCACCGAAGCAGAGGGCTTCTGCCTCTTCCTCTTGTTCTTGTTCTGAAGAGCGGCCTGGATAGCTTGAGCGTCCACTACAAAAAAAAAAAAAAAAAAAAAAAAAAAAAAACACCAACCGAATACCCAACACAAAATAGTAAAGCAGGGTCTCACCCAAGTCCGCGGTGGATACGACATTATATGGGCTTAGCCCATACCTTGCGAGATCGACCTCCGAATAATCTCTCTCAATGAGGTCGACGCTCATCAAGTCTGTCTCGAGCTCACCGGCGGGTTTCCCAGTGTCTCAAGACGGGAACTTATCCTTGGTCCAAGGATACAACGGTACGCCTTCAGCTCGGCAGAAGAAAAATTTCTTCTGCCAGTTAGACACCTTAGTGGGCGTCCCTAACTTGAACCTATTAATAGGGGAAAGGTAAGCCCACCCCGTCAGACCAAGCTTAGGTCTAAAAAACCTAAGAAACGAATCTACAGTAGGCGTACCACCACGGCGATTGACCTCGAAACAAAAACCAACGACCTGCTTGATGGATGGTGGTTGCAACTGACCTAACGCCAGTTGAAGCTCTTCTAAGAGCTTGACAAAAAAAGGAAATCAGTTGACAGGCGGCGGCGGTTGCAGAATTTTGGGTCTAGGGTTTTCTCTCTCTCAAGTCGGGACAGTAAATTGGGGGAAATTGTTTGAAGGCGTACGCTAGAAGCTTTTATAAGCAAATCTCCCGCCCTTTCAAATCCCGCCTCTTCATCTACCCAGTAAGGACGTTACACGTGCCTTATGCGAGCTGTACTCCAACAGTCGTAACTTTTCAAATCCCGCCCATTTAAACTCGACCTCGTCTCAACGAGGCGGTATGCATTTCGACTTCGTCAAATCTTAATTTCGACGGGGCAATGCAATTCAAGCTCGACCTCGTCTCAACGAGGCGGTATGCATTTCGACTTCGTCGAAATCTTAATTTCGACGGGGCAATGCAATTCAAGCTCGACCTCGTCTAAACGAGGCGGTACGCATTTCGACTTCGTCGAAAACTAAATTTCGACGGGGCAATGCAATTCAAGTTCGACCTCATCCAAACGAGGCGGTATGCATTTCTACTTCGTTGAAATCTAAATTTCGACGGGGCAATGCAATTCAAGTTTGACCTCGTCTAAACGAGGCGGTATGCATTTCTACTTCGTCGAAATCTTAATTTTGACGGGGCAATGCAATTCAAGCTCGACCTCGTCTAAACGAGGCAGTACACATTTTGACTTCGTCGAAATCTTAAATTCGACGAGGCAATGCAATTCGAGCTCGACCTCGTCTAAACAGGCGATACGCATTTCGACTTCGTCGAACCTCAATTTTGACGGGACAATGCAATTTACATAAGACTTCGTCCAAACGAGGCGGTATGCACTTCACCTACATCCCCGCAATAACTCATGTCATCGCTTCCATACTTTTGGAGGGGGATGTGATAGGATATGGCCCAGCCACTAGGCCACCGCCAATATAATTGGACCTCGGCAAACAAGCTCGGCCTAGATGAGCTCGGCCCACTGAAAGGCTCAGAAGACACATCGGCCCAATCCAGCAGCGCAACCCAAGAGCATAGAAGCTCGGCCGACCCATGATCTTCAACCCACGATCTCTAACCCATGTCTGCTGATGTGGCACCCCACGACCTCGGTTGTAACTGCCACGACCTCGGCTGTAACTGCTGCTGGACGCCTATAAATAGTGATGCTAGGATAGATTGAAAGGGGATTCTGTAAACTCGAGAGTATCAATATAAACTCTTTTCTCCGTGGACGTAGATCTAACCAAAAGATCGAACCACGTAAATTCTTGCGTTCTTACTTTTCTGCAAATCTTACTATCGCATAAACACTCTAAAATCCAAGATCGATCACATGAAGTAATTATGAACATAATATTATTATTGAATTAAATTTATATAAACGTCTCATACTTCAACTACAATTCTACTTCTCCGCTCTTATTTATTTTCTCAATTTTTCAAAAATATTATTCATCGATCTTCTCAAAAATCTTTTACTTCCTTCGTGCTATGTCATAAAACTCACAATAATAAATTATAAGTATGATACAAATAGTGAAATATAACAAAAAAATATATTATTTTTAACATATTTTTCAAAAAGAAAAAAAAATAAAAAGCGCATTTACGTGCAACGCACGCAATCTGTTCTAGTTCAATTTAAAATATATTATTACAAAGTTCCAAAATCGATTAAAAAGTCAACAATTTCAATAAATTGGAGACCGATGGAGTATTACTTAAAGATTTTTCACTCTCAATAAAAATCTTCAACTATTCATTCAGAATTATTGAAATGTGAAGTAAAAGAACAAGTTTCATTAGATTGGCGCCACAACAAGAAAAGTGCAACACTAGTAGAAAAACTCTTCACATTCAATATATCAATTGATTTATATATATTCAATTCAAATAAGTTGGAAAAAACCTTGCCATGCTTCACCTACAAGGCTACAAAACACACACACACACACATACATATATATAATGGTGTGATTATTCAGATTGAAGCCCAGATGCAACCCCATTATCATCATCTTCTGCATATGAAGATATAGTGGAATTGCTCAAGAAATCTTTGTACCAAATTGCTGAGAGTTTTGGAACCCTCTCCAAAGTTGGGTGCAGAATCTGATACAATCCGAATTTGATGCCGAATCCATTCTGCCATTCGAAATTATCCATCAAGCTCCATACGAAGTACCCTCGTACGTCGCCCCCTTTCCTGCATATATGCATACCAATCTTTTCAAGATCTACGTATAGTACTTGAAACGGCACCAAATTTTATCGAATCCTAGCTTCCGGAGAAGACACATAAAAAAGAAGCCTCAAATTCATTTCATTTTTACCTTATAGCTTGAGCAAGATATGCAAGATAAGATTGATGGAACTGCATTCTCCCCACATCATGCTGAAGGCTCTCGTTTTCTCCCACGGGCGAGGAATAACCTGATAATCATATTCATTTCGAATAAAGCAATGATCTTTTCTAAATATCACTTTTAGTCTTGAATAAAAGTATGATGAATACCATTTTCAGTGACAAACATTGGCATGTTGTTGTATCTCCCCTTGATGTAGTCCACTATATCCTCCATGCCTCTTGGAACCACGTAAAATCGAGCCATTCCTGTCTGAAATAGAAACGGTAACATTAATCTTGAATTTCAAATTTCATCAAACTTTGGGAATTGAGTGAAGTACCGGTTGCCCAATTGGAACTCCATCGCGCTCTCCAACTGTGAAGACATAACCCCGGACTGCACGATCACTACCCGGAGAACAGCTATTGCCGTTGCATATGCAACTCGAATGAATACAGTCCTTTGCATAGAGAGTTCCATAATGGTTTATCCCTATAAAGTCTACACTCTTGCTTAATAGCAAGCTCTCCTCGGAAGAAAATCTAGGTAATTCGCTTCCATGGATTCGCCTCATTTCTGGAGGGTAATTCCCGTACACAACCAGATTCAACGTCCTTTTAACAATCAACACGAGCATCATCATATCATGACAAGAAACAGATAAGTCTTTTAAATTCCATTCTTTCTCTTACTTTATTCTTGATTGTTTCAATTTTTAACACTCACCAAGCAATATTAAAAGCCAATGCCCTATCTGCAGCTTCCTTATCATTCTCATCATCTGTAAACGGTACGTACATGAAAGCAGAAACGGTGATGCCCAGTAAACCGTCTATTTTGAACTGTTTCAACATCACTTCATAGTCATACATAAGGAAATGAAATTATTGAATCCAAAAGCCTGTGCTATACCATCTTTACCTTATATTTTTTACGATACAAATTTGCAGCTCTAGCGTGGGCCAGTAACATGTTGTGAGCTACAACCAGAGGCTCGACATCAGAATTCCCAGTAGCACAATCACCAAAAGGAGGCGAGCAACGAAGAGGTGGGAAGTAATTCCTCTCATAGCCAAACTCTGCATACAAATTGACCTCGTTGAATGTCACCCAGTACTTCACTCGATCGCCAAAATGTCTGAAGCATACTTCAGCAAAATAGACGAACTCATCCCTGTCGATCAGAAGGAACAAAGCCATGTATTACTTCACTACATAATACGAATTTCAACGAGCACGTCCTTAACAAGACATATCATTACTACTTCGTATGATCAATTTCAAAACTCAGCCTAACTTAAAAATGGATGTATGCTTACTGCATCAGAGGACTAAGCCAGCCCCCGAACCTATCCTCGAGTTCTTGAGGAAACTCAAAGTGGAAAAGTGTCACAAAGGGCTGAATGCCTGCATTCAACCTTACTCTTTTCAATCAAAAGGGCTCTAAAGCGTTGAACAAACACAAGAAATCACTCATCACAGTACCTCTAAGTAGGAGATTATCTATAATCTTGCTATAAACTTCGATTCCAGCTTGGTTAACTGCACCAAGTCTGCCTCCTATAGTCATAATCAAAAAGCCAAATAGTCACCAAATGAGAAAATTAAAGGAAACTGTGAGGTTCAAATCAAGAAATGGAGATATTATACTAGGAAGAACTCTGCTCCACGAAATCGAAAAGCGGTAAGCAGTCAACCCAAGTGAATCCATTATCTCAATATCTTCCTGGGATTAATTTTCAAAAAATAAATAAATAAATAAACCAAGAACTGAAGTTTTTCTTCTTTTTTTTATTTTAATTTTTAATTCGATGAGAATATAGAGTTGCAGTTTCATACCATGAAGCGGTGGTAGTGATCATCAGCTACATCAGCAGTACTCCCATCTAATACATTTCCTGAACATTCTTGAAAATTTCAATACGAAAAAGATGATGAAATTCTCAGCAAATTTTGTCGAACAAATTCGTGTTAATTCACCTTCACTGTGGCAAAAAACGTCCCAGTTGCTCAAACTCTTACCATCTTCATGAAATGCTCCTTCCACCTAGACAGAGAGAGAGTCAGTTGCAACTGATTTTGGGAGAAACAAGATTAGATTTTGAAAATCAAACAGCAGAGAGATTGAAAAAAAAGAGAGATAAAAATCGCACTTGATACGCAGAAGTGGCAGCTCCAAAGAGAAACCCAGGTGGAAAATCCCTTCTTTCAACGTCGATTTGTTCGGATTTTGCTGCAGAAGTTGAAGAAATGCATAGAATCAAGAAATTCAAGGCAGTAATAATAAGTTTCAGTAGTTTCTTCATTTTTCTCTTCAGCTTCTTGGAAAATGAAGAGTGATTATAGTGAACGTATAGTGCCAAAGCAGTAAATATCTAGGCTCCGATCCGACTTCTTCATTCTCAAACTACTCTTTCTTGATCTGATGTTGACTTCTCTTTATTAATTTATGTGCTTTTCTCGTGGGCCGAATTTAATACTACTAATTTGACGATTTTTAGACACTCTTGATTTTTCAATTTGTTTTGAAATTTTATAATTGATTTCAAAATTAATTTTTGGAGTTTAGTTTTTTTATAAGGTATTTCGAGTGTCGTAGTATCGTATAGAAAAAAACTAAACTTTGAAATCTATTTTAAAACTGTTCGTTATAAAATCCAAAAATTAGCTAAAAAGTCAAATATGTCTAAAGATCATAGACGGATAGAGTATTTGATATCTTAATGTTTTTTTTAAAAAAAAAAAATAGAATATTATAGATTTATAAAATATATTAATAATAAATCTTAAATGAAAGATTGTATCAGCAAATTTTAATTTGAATAAACGAAAAAAGTTACAGTATAATTTAAAATTTTGCGATTCATTTTAAGAATGAGCCATTAATAACGTGACATAAGAAATGGAAATTAAGCTATTATGGATGGGCATGGATAACAATTAACAACTTCTAATTTCATTTTTAATTTCTTTATTTCCTTAAACGCTATTTACAGTATTTATATCTATTACTGTATAGTATATGTAGATTGGTTGGCTTATATGCGGTGGGGTCCCACATGGGATTATGTATAAGATGCCCCCGCGTCACCGTTTAGAAAAGTTCACCGATCATAATAGTAATTAAAGAGATGGTTAGATGTTGTCATTAATTTAATGGGTTGTATTTACACCTAATCTTTGTCGTCAAAATACACGTTGAGCACATGAGAAACTTACTTTTCAACTCCATTTTACTTGCCTCTGCAAGTTACGACTAATTCAATTTCCGAAGATGCCATCAACTTTTGATTTATTATTAACTAATAAAACGATAATTACCAATTATTTGAATGCGATTGCATTTTTCAAACAAATTTTGTTTACGAAAGTGTAATTCTTGGTCTTAAATATTTAAATATAATGCGATTAGATAAAAGGAGTATTTTTATTTTTTGATCTACTATGGTTTTCGCCAATTATAAAGTTATAAAAGCATATTCAATATCATTTTTGTCTATAACTCTAAGTAGGTAATTTTAATTAGAAGCTGCATATTTTATCCATGTATATTTTTTCACAATATTTTTTAATTAATTGAGAGTTGATAGTTTTTTTTAATACAACTTTAATGGGCTTAAAATATTGGCGAAATATTCGATTGACGGCCCATTTATCCAAATAATTAATTAGCATATTGAAATTGGGCCTAGTATGGATGGAGAAAATAATAGATAAGGTATAAACGTAGAACTTGAATTCTGCATTAAGGTTTATTAATTGCAAATTAATACATCAACTCTAAGGGCTCGTTTGATAAGTAGTTATAACAAGCTAGATAACCTTAAGCTGGACTTTTCTTGTAATTGGTAGACTAACAAATAAACACCGGGGCCCGTTTTAAAATTAAGGCCCGGGCATGTTTCACTATTCCGCCCAGTAATTCTAACTTACCAAATTGGTGGGTTTGAAATATACCACATTGAACAATATTCAACTATGAATTAAATTTCCAAAAAGAACCCCAAAATTCATTTCGTTTCCCTCATCTTCTTCTTCTTCTTCTTTTCCCATTTCATTTCTCCCCTCTCTCTCACCAAACAATAATTTAGTAACTTAGACACTTTACCACACACTCTTCTTATTCTTATCTGGATTATTTACATAGTCTACCAAACAATAAAATATCACCCTTGTTTAATTTTATCTTAACTTCCTAGTTTATTTTTATCCTAACTTCATATATCTTATCCATGCTATCAAACTAGCCCTAACTAAATTAAATTTATAATTTTAATATGAATTTTAGAATGTCAACGTAAAGGTTACTTCCTCCGCTTCCTATAAATTTGTGCATATATTCAGGGGCGGACCTACGTGGGGGCTAGTGTGGGCTGAAGCCCCCACGGCAGCGTCCGGACCATAGATATAGTTATTGGCCGCCGGCGTTCAGCCCGCATGTGATGCGGCCGTGCGGCGCTAAATACTGGTTTCTCACTGAAACTTGAAGAAGAAGACGACCTTTTTTGTGTGTGTTTTTAAACTTAGTGGGCCATAGGTTTCGAAAGAAAAATAGGTAGTGGGCTATTTTAAGTGGGGTTCTTTTATTTATTTTTATTTATATATATATCTTATTATTTTTTACTAACTTCAAATTTCCAATTTACCAAATCTGAATTTCTTGTTCTTACGGGTCCTTTCACTTTCTGAACTATTTCTTCTTCTTCTTTGAATCTTGGCCGAATCAAATTCAAAATTTGTGAATCAAATGTTAACTTCGTTGTATTTTATATGACTTAAAGTTAAATATTTATAATATTTGCACTTGTAATATTTTCAATTCAATTCGATGAATGCTTGATTTTTATAGTTAATGCCTATTATATGATATGTTTTCGATTTGAATTCATAGATAATGTTTAAAATTTAATTAAAAAAAGTGGAGCTTGTGAATTCAATCAAAGACTAGAAATAGAAAAGAACAGTAGCAATTTATTGACAATTAAAAGAAAAAAGATAATGCCTTTCATAAGTCTCAATATTATCATTAATATAAGTGACTATATTCAAAATGATAATTGTAGTTCTAATATATTAGAAGTGAACTTAAAAGTGTGCTATATTATATTTATAGCGTGCGACTCCATTCTGAATTTTACGAAATTGAAGATTCGGGAATTCTTACATTGAAATTGGTCGAAATTGAGGATCATAAAGTTTTTCTACTGGTATATTGTTTGATAGAATTGGCATTTAGTAGTTGCAACTATTTTTGTTGAGAGAGTGTACGTGTTCTGCGATGAAGATTGTCAAGATAGATTTGCATTAACAAAATAGGAGATGAACTCATGAATGATAGTCTAATCGTGTACATTGAGAAATAAATTTTTGCAACAATTGATAATGAAGCGATCTTGCTGCAATTTCAAAAGATGAAAACACGTAGAACTCACTTGTCTTCTCTTCCTCATGTAAGTTAGCTACCTAGCTAGTTTGAATAATTTAGTTAAGTATGTTTTTGAATTTTATGTTACAATTCTGTAAAAAAAATTAAGTTTGAAATATTATATACTTTGTCAATGAAATTTATTTATATGTAAGCCCCCAGGGTAATTTCATCCTGGGTCCGCCACTGCATATATTTAAGAAAAAAGTTTTATAATTAATTCTACAGAACTGAATATTCCCGGCGTTTCCATATGTGATATAATTGAAAGAATTGGATTTTATTTTATTTCACATTTAAATAGTACTAGTACGTAAGTACTAAATGCATTTGCTATCTTAAAACTTGTCACCTACCTTAGTGTGTAAATATTAATGTGGTAGCGTATTTTTAGGTGTATATTATAAACGTGACAATACATATGACATAATCATGCATGCTATAGTCGGCATAAATAGCTAGTTCTAAAAGTACATAATTTAATTATGATGCATGAAATATGACACAAAACTGAATTAGAAAATTGTTATCGTGTATACGTGTATGCATACGTACAGTAGCGTATGAAACCAATTAATTTGTATACTTCCGATCCCGACGTTATTAACAAGAATTATGCATTAAAAAAAAGAATAGTGAACTTAGCATAAAAAATGAAAAAAGAAAAGGAAAAAAAAAAAATTGATTTCATTGTCTCTTACCTTTGAAAAAACAATAGAGCGTGACTTCGTTAATTAGCTCTTAATTATTTTATCTATAAATAATATGAATGATTTGTACGAAGAATACCTATTGCCTATATGATTGGGTTCTTAAAGAAAAAAGGTAATGTTTGAATTTAATGCCTATGTTATTATATGTACCAACAATTCCGAATAAGATTCTCTATTGCTAAATTGTATTGCACATTCTATTACATAAATAGATTAATGACATGTGGCAAATCTTATGGGTTTAGAAATTTTAAAAATTAGTGTATAAATTTTTCTTATATAAGTCTTAAATCCTAAATCATTAATTTTGCCACATGTCAATTATCCATAAATGCAATTTAAAAGATATCACACACAAATGCAATAGAAGATCCGAGCTGTTGAATGTTTATTCAATGGTATTTTAAATTAAGAACTTCAAATAATATAGGATTTTAAGAATTATCACAAATTCACTATTCCAATTTATAAGTTCAAGTAAATTATACAGTAAAACCTCTCTACAGTAATACTCTATATATGAATAACCTCCTATAGTAATAAAAAATCATAGTCCCGACTCCGGACCAGTTATATTTAGGAATAACCTCTACATTATAATAAAACATATTTTTTTCCGGTCCCATCTTACGAATTTATGCCTCCATATAAGAATAAATCACAATTATATATAAAAATATATATAATATCTTTACATAAAATTTAAGATGACATAAAATACTTATTTATGGTTGATTGTGAAAATATTTTAATTTTATGGTTGTCACTATATCCTTCAATTTGCGTGTACGTAATAACTTATCTACATATACACCATATTGTTGAAGCCAAAAAGATTCCAACTTAACAAGGTGAATGCATAGTTTAGTCAAATTTATATTAATTAAGTACATGAATATGCTAAATGTATCTATGTGATATAATATTTAATTGAATATTTTTTATAAAAATAAATTAATTTTTTATGCAAAACTCTACATAAGAATAACCTCCCTATAGTAATAATTTCTTCCGGTCCCGATGATATGACTGTATAGAGGTTTTACTGTACAAGAATGGCGCATCACTTCGTGATAAGGTCTTACTAAGGAGGTGTTTGGCTAAATTTATAAGCTCCTTAAAACAACTTATAAGTTATTTGAGAGTTTATATAAGTTTTGAAAATATATTTAACAAAATTCTTAAAAACATATTAACAAGCTTATCAACCCCAACTTATTTTCACATATGACAAACTATTAAAATATCTTATAAGCTTTTAGTGCTTATAGTTTTCTTTTAAATAAGTTTAGCCAAACAGTCCATAAAGGAGAGAGTTATCCAATTAATTAAGAAGGTAATTAGATTATGAATGTGATAGGTTTGGGATATGCATGCATAATTAATCGGCGCTTCAGATGCTTAATTGTGGTATAATGACCAACTAAACCTAATTAAATCCCAAAGAATGTGAAAATCTAATTTATAATACTCCAATTCTAACTCCAACTCCAAGAAAGAAGAAAGCCAGAATTAAGAGCGAGAGAGAGAGAAATCAGGAAATCAGGTGAAGAGAGAGAGAGAAAAGGGAATTGATGAGCAGTAGAGAGAGAGAGAGACCCCACCAAAATCAAGCGCCGACCGCCCACCTTTGCCTCTCATCACTCTTCCATCATCGTCGCTCCCATTTATTTATTTATTTATTGCGCACTTAATTTTGATTTGACGCTCTCGATCGGATTCATTTAATTACCAACGCTTCATTTAATTCCAATTCCAATTCCAATTAATATATAGGAGGAGTGATCGAGGGCATGCACTCGCTCTGTACGGATCTGTGTGTTGATTGATTTTGAAGAAGATGGCCGACGTGGAAGCGCAGCAGCAGCAGCAGGAAAAGGAAAAGGAAATTTCACCGGCGGCCATTTTCAAGATACCCAACCTTCCTGTCACCCTCAAGGTCACTATTAATCTTCCTGCATGCATGGCTCTCGTCATCTCGTTCCCGATTTTTTTTTTTTTTTTGGTTAATTGATTTAGGCGATGGAAGATAATTGAATCTTCACTCTATTAGGAGTGATTTTTATTATTATTATTATTATTATTATTATTTTTTTTTCATATTGCTGAAATTAAGCTTCTTGATTTCCAAATCTTGAACTAGTACTAGTAGATATAATCTTTTCCTTGTAAACCTAGCCAGTTAACTAATTGAATTTGGGAATTTCCAAATGTAATGCAGTTCGATGAAGTAGTTTACACAATCAAAATCGAGGGAGGGGGAGGAATGCTGAGGAAGAAAACAAAATCGGAAGAGAGAGTAATACTCAAGGGCATTTCGGGAATCGTCCTCCCGGGGGAGATGATGGCGATGCTGGGGCCCTCCGGCAGCGGCAAGACCACCCTCCTCACCGCCCTCGGCGGCCGCCTGGGCGGCAACCTCGGCGGGAGCATCACCTACAACGGCAAGCCCTTCTCCAACTCCATGAAGCGCAACACCGGCTTCGTCACCCAGGACGACGTCCTCTACCCCCACCTCACCGTGACGGAGACGCTCGTCTACACCGCCCTCCTCCGCCTCCCGAGGACCCTCGCCAAGCCGGAGAAAGCCGAGCACGCGGAGGCGGTGATAGCTCAGCTGGGGCTGACAAGGTGCCGGAACAGCATCATAGGGGGCCCCTTCCTGAGGGGGGTGTCGGGGGGCGAGAGGAAGAGGGTGAGCATTGGCCAAGAGATGCTCATAAACCCTAGCCTCTTGCTCCTCGACGAGCCCACCTCCGGCCTCGACTCCACCACCGCGCAGAAGATCGTCTCGACTCTGTGGGAACTGGCCAACGGTGGCCGCACCGTCGTCATGACGATCCACCAGCCTTCGAGTAGGTTGTTCTACATGTTTCATAAGGTTGTGTTGCTTTGTGAGGGGAACCCTTTGTATTTTGGTAAAGGGGAGAATGCTCTAGACTACTTTTCGACTGTCGGTTTTGCTCCTAGCGTCGCCATGAATCCTGCCGATTTCTTGCTGGACCTTGCAAATGGTTTGTACATTCATTTCTTTTCAAGAGTGTTTAAGTTTGTGTTTTGATGGTTAATTTCTTGTTTTTTAGGCGTTGCGACGGCGGATTCGAATGAGGATCAAGCCGGGGTGAAACAGAGTTTGGTGAGTGCATACAGAGTCCAATTATCGGAGGCGGTGAAGGCGGAGCTGGCTCTTGATAGGAGTGTTGATGCGCCACAAAATTATAGGAAGGTAAAGCGATGGTCGAATACATGGTGGGACCAGTTCTCGGTTTTGTTTAGGAGAGGAAGCATGAGTCTTTCTCAACTATAAAGATTGTGCAAGTTTTGGTGGTTGCTCTTCTCTCTGGCCTTCTTTGGTGGCAGTCCCCTATCGATCACTTGCAAGATCAGGTACGGTCGTACCCCCCTCAACGTTTACTTTGAGTGATAGATCATATCGAACGTTATGAATTAAATCATTGAGTTGATTTGAAGGATTACATGAGTTTTAATTTTGTGTTTGATAGTTGACATGACTAGATTGAGATTGAGTATTTGACAAAATGGTACTTTTTGGACCTACCTAAACTCTCACATATATTATGCTGTTACATTCTTCTTGAGTTATTTCATTAGTATAATAGACTCATATTCAATGCAGATCGGACTTTTCTTCTTCTACTCGGGTTTTTGGGGGTTCTACCCACTCTTCCAAGCCATATTCACATTCCCTCAAGAACGAATGATGCTATCGAAAGAGCGTGCTTCGGGGATGTACCGGCTCTCCTCATATTTCATGGCTCTAACCCTAAGCGACCTCCCCATGGAGCTCGTCCTCCCCACCGTGTTTTATGCCATCACGTACTGGATGGCCGGCCTCAAGCATACAGCACAAGCCTTCTTCTCCGGCCTATTCGTCCTCCTCTTCAACGTCCTCTGCTCTCAGGGCCTTGGTCTCGCAATCGGGGCTGCAGTCATGGATCAGAAGTCGGCCACCATACTCGGATCGGTCATCATGCTCACCTTCCTCCTGGCGAGCGGGTACTACGTGCAACACGTCCCCAAGTTCATAGCTTGGATCAAGTACATCTCGATCAGCCAGTACACGTTCAAGCTCTTGCTTGAGACGCAGTACGAGGCTGACCAGACGTACCGGTGTGGGATGGACCGGACTTGCCTGGTGAGAGAGTTTCCCTCGGTCAAAGCTGTGGGGATCGGAGGGACCGCGGTCTTGGTGGTGGCCATGGCCGTGATGCTTGTGCTCTATAGGCTTATAGCCTATGTTGCTCTCATGAGAGTTGGTGTTACTAAGAAATGAAATGATGATGGCTTTGTTTTGAGAGATGTAGAGTTAGAGTATGTGAGAACTCTTGTTGGCTAATTTGTTTAAATAAATAAAAACCAATTTTTGTCACTTTTTTGAGTTTTGATATCCACCAACATATATATTATATTATTCTACTATGTTTTTGAATGAAATAATGAACTTTGACACTTGTTGTGTTGTGAAATGGGAGTGAGGAGGTCAACGTGCCTTCGGAAATTTGAATCATGCACTCTTTGGAATTTAATGTGGATGATTGACTCGTTGATTCGTCGATTCGCCTTAGTCACACGGGGACGACGAATGACATACAACGAGGGATGATTGACTCATTGATTTGCCAATTCAGCTTGGTTACACGGGGGACGATGAATGACATACAAAAAGAGATGATTGACTTGTTGATTCACCGATTCGCCTTGGTCATAGGGGACGATGAATGTCACACAACGAGGGATGATTGATTCATTAATTCGCCGATTTGCCTTCGTCACACGAGGACGATGAATGTCACACAACAAGGGATGATTGACTCGTTGATTCGCCGATTCGCCTTCCTCACACGGGGACGATGGGCGTTTACTTCAAAGGATAGTATAATTTAAGGATTGATTATTTTTATGATAACTTAGAGGATGGGAGGATGGGATTAAATTAGTAAATAAGTCTACTGTTTACTTCATTTGATTAAATATAGGATAAAATAAGCAACTTTCGGAAAATACCCTTTCAAACATTAGGGCATAATGAAACTATTTCCTTTTCCCAAAGCAAGCATGTGCCGCCTCCATCCTCCCTAGACCCTCTCTTTCTTCATTCCCCTTTCTGTGAATCTCGCTCCTTCTCTTCAACTCTTTCTCCTTAGCAATAGTATTCCAAAGCCTGCAATGCGAAGCAGGCACGGCGGAGGTTGGGGTTTCCGAAAGTCAAGTTTCTGGAAGAGCGAACAATGTCGCTCAATTCGACGCTGCACTCTCATTTGATATAAAAATATGAAAAATATGATGTCATAATGTGATCGCGCATTTATTTCTATCAAAGAGAAATGGCGATCACATTTATTTTTGTGACACGCTCTCAACCATAAAGTGTCACAAAAATTTTTAGTGACATTTATAAGTGTCACAATTCTTTTAAAATTGTGTCACTATTTGAGCATTTTGTTGTAGTGCCGGGAAAAGAAGAAAAAAAAGAGAAAAGATTCACGGAATTGGGAATTTTCATTATTTTTACCAATATTTAGAACCCGCCTAACCATCATGAAATTCAAAAGGTTAATTAAAATGGCAAAGTTCTAAAACTAGAATTTATCAACATCTGACTGGAATGGCGTTAGGCACCGGGAGCTTAGTGCCATGCACGGCGGTGCGATTGGCTACTTTGCCGACCATCCACCGCCGCCCGTGGCAGCGGAACGTGGTTGCTCCGCCGCTCTTTATGCTCAACACCCATTTTGTTTGGTCGTCCATTAGTGAGAGAATATTGGTATTGAATGTATATATGTGAGTGAGAGAAATACGTGTACATGAGATCTAAGTAGACGGGGCAAGAGACATTTGGAATCTTTGTGAAACTGCATGCCACGTGGCTGACGTTGATTTTTCTGCCTCTTTTCAACGGCTAGGATTATTTTAGAAGTTTTCACGTACAAAATTCTATTCATTGTACAAAACACACGTCTCTTGAGAGTTGAGACTATTTAATTAACTGTTAATTTTCTACATGAGGCATATTATAATCCATAATGAAGTGATTTACATAAAAAAAAAAAAAAAATAACGTCTTTATACTTTATACAAAGGAATTCAACAAAGAAGGAATTGTTGAACAAAAGTGGCTTTATACTTTATTAAAGTTAAACAGGCTGTCTTTGTTAAAATATTAATACTACTATCATAGTTCACACATACAGTCTTTGCTGCACCTTTCTTTCATCTCCTCAAAAGAAAAAGTTTCAATTCTCAGTCGAGCGTTTTCAAAGAATTAAGAGAGTTTAAGAGATCATGGCAGCTTATGCATCTCTGGTTTCTCTCATGCATATTATACATCAGATCGAGAATCATCCTTCTCCTCCGATTTCTCTTCAAAAGCAGCAAGTTCGGTTTCTCACTGAAATTATTACCTTTTTGCAGGAGTTTCTTGAGAGCTATGTTTCTCCTTTCAGCTACAGCGACGAAGCAGATCCATTGGAGATGCGAATTGCAGATGCAGCTTATGCGGCTGAAGACGTGATCGAGTCCCATATTGTGAACATGATTCAGCTTCGTAGATCATCATCTACTACTACTTCTCATCCAAAACCCGACTCCGGAGAAGGAACCAGCTCTTCTGCTGGTTCCAAAAAGCAAAAGAAACCGATGATGTCCTCCAATTATTTTGGATGTCTGATGAAACCCATAAATTATGGGAGGAAAAAACTCATTCACATCAGCTTCTGCAAAAGTTTGCAGAAAGTGATTGAAGATATGGACTTGATCGTGAAGGAGGTAGCGGAGATCGTTAGCGAGAAGACTGCAGACAAACCTCAGATGCAGAGCGACGTCGCCTCTCACGGTGGGAGGAAGAGTGAGATGGTGGGGTCTGAAGATGTGCTTCTTCAGCTCTTGGATAGGCTCACTCGAAGAAACCTCAGCCGCCAGATTATCCCTATTACAGGGATGGGCGGTATAGGTAAAACCACTCTCGCCCGAAATGCATTCGAAAACAAACTTATTAAGGAGCACTTTGATGTTTGTTTGTGGGCTACAATTTCTCAAGATTATAATATAGAACAAACTCTTAGAGAAGTTCTATCTCGAGAGAGAGGGAGTGAGAATGAATTGGGAGAAGAATTATACAAGTATTTATTTGGTAGGAGGTATCTGGTTGTAATGGATGATATGTGGAGTGACAAGGTGTGGGATAAAATGAAGTTTTTCTTTCCTGATAATAATAATGGGAGTCGGGTTGTAGTAACCACTAGGTTGTCAAACTTGGCTATGCACTTGACCGACTCCAATAGCCTGCTCGATATGAGGTTTTTAGACGAAGATAGCAGCTGGAATTTGTTCTCCAAAATTGTATTTGGGGAAGAATGCTTTCCGTTTGAACTCAAGGGGATCGGAAAGCAAATTGTGAAAAATTGTCAGGGGCTTCCCTTGGCAATTGTTGTGATTGGGGGCATGATGGCGAAGTCCCAACACACACAAGAATATTGGGAGTACTTAGAGAAAAACTTGAGCTCAGTCGTGAATTCGGAGAATGAAGGTTATTGCTTGACAATATTGAGGTTGAGTTATAACCATATGCCTGCGTATCTAAAGCCTTGTTTTCTGTACATGGGAGTGTTTGAAGAAGATAGTTTGATTGTGGTCTCGAAACTCATCAGGCTATGGGTTTCTGAAGGATTTATTAAACCGAAAAACAATGAGAGCTTGGAAACAGTGGCCGAAGAGTACTTGAATGAGCTGGTGGAAAGAAATCTCATTATGGTTGGTAAGTTGGGGTCACTAGGGAAGATAAAGCAATGCAAGATTCATGATTTATTAAGAGACCTATCTTTGAAAGAAGCTCAAAAACAGAGGTTTTGTTATGTTTTCAAAGGAGGTAGTCCTCGAGACATAAATAGTCGACGCCGCATTGTTATTCCCGGAACCACTTCAGAGGAGGAAGTCATTGGTGCCTCGGAATCTATGCCGCGTGCTCGTTCTTGTGTTGGCTATCTGAGAACTGACCAATTGCCAAATTTTAGATTGTTGAGGACGCTGGACACAGGCTGTGTTTACGCCCTGGAAGATGTGTTTCAATTGGTGAACTCGCGATACCTATCTTTTTTTGCTTCCACTTTTTTGAATGATTTTGCCACGTCTCAAGTCCCTTCTTTCAATCAATCTGCTCTGGAAGATTATGTTCATGCTTCTGCCAAGTCTCAAGTCCCTTCTTCAATCAATCTGCTCTGGAATCTGCATACTCTAGTTATCTATAGTCTGGATGAATTCATGGCACCGAAAGAAATTTGGCGAATGCATCAGCTTAAGCATGTCGTGTTCAAATATGGAGAATTGCGTCTCCCGGATCTTCCAAGCTGTGAGAATGATAATGATATTATTATCCTGAAAAATCTGCAGACCCTCAAAAGAGTCAACGATTTCGTTCTGAACGAAGAGGTGGCTAGGAGAATTCCCAATATCAAGAAACTTGAAATAGACTACTACAGGGGAGAGGTGAACTGTCTCAGGTATCTCCATCGCCTGAGCAAGCTCGAAAATCTAAAATGCTGGACCGAAAATAAGTATCTAGAGGAGATCAGCTTCCCCCGGTCTCTCAAGAAGTTGAACATCGACACTTTCGTGTGGATTTCGAACACATATTGCGAAAGATAGGATCGTTGCCCCTCCTCCATACTCTTACGCTCAGTGGCGGCTTCTTCAGAACACGCAAGTGGGAAACAGTTGAAGGCCAGTTTCCGAGCCTCAAGTCACTCAGATTATACGGTGCTTCTTATCTAGAGAAGTGGACGATGCTAGATTGCTCATCCTGCTTTCCGCTCCTTGAACAACTCCGTCTCGAGGAGTTTGGAACACTGGAGGAGATTCCACCGGAAGTCGGAGAAATACAAACGCTAAAATCAATCGAGCTATTCCGTTGTAGTGAATCGGCGGTGCTAGTCAGCTAAAAGGATAATAGAGGAACGAGAGGATTTATATGGAGAGGAACTAGACCTTCATGTTGAAGTTAAATGCGGAAGCATCGAACAAGCACAAGCCCTGCAGTATTTGGCCACTCCCAACTTTCTTGTTTCTCCATCTCCTCAGCTTTTCAGTCGTCGCGCTTTGGGGTTTGGATGAATTCAGCTTGGTAGATTTCATCAACGGCAACTGCTCGAAACAGAGGACACTGGGACTAATGGCTTTGTTTCATCAGGGTTGGATAACATGATGATGAACGGTTCTGATTCGACAAAACACTATGTCGACCATAAATCAACCCCTAATGGGGTCTCAGTTTGTACGCGAAATCCGGCAGTGAACCGGCCGGAGCTCCGTTCAGAGAAAGTCGAAGAAGTGAAGAAAGATGCAAAGGTGATCAAGAAATGGGTCCGCGGGAGGCTCGTTGAAGTCGAAGAAGAAGAGGAAGGGGAAGAAGCATAGAGTGTTCAATACTAGCTTATATTATATCCAGATTTTGATGTCCAAGAACCATCTAATTTTTACTTACTTTTATTATAAAAGCCATGAATTTGATCCAATGCCGTCTACAATCTTGATGTTATATAGAGATATGCTGACATTTACAAAATAAAATAGGGAAGAACACGACCTATTTGATTCACTATGCAAAACCTTAAATATTGTGAATTTCGAAAATTTCATTACATATTAGGGCATGAATATTATTTATAGACAAGAAATGCCATACATTCTTGTATATTCGTTACTTGGAGCACACCATTTGATCAAAGTAGAGCAGGGGCCATTTCTTGAGCTTGGAATCAACTCTATCTTCTATCTCCTTTCTCTTTCTTTCCCTCACTTCTATTGCTTTTTGAATCTCCATTTTTACTTCCTTAATCTGCATAAAATACTTACTATCAAATCAATAATAGTATGGACGCATGCAATGTAAATGACTCTGGCATTTTCATGTTGTATTTTTATTGTACTTAAAACATTTCCATAATCATCGAGTGGCTAAAGGTACAACAGAAGAATACAACACGGAAATGCAATAGAGGATTTTGAATCCTAGCTCCAAATTTCTAAACATATTCTTTTCATGCCGGAAAAAGAAAAAGAAGTAAAAAGAAATTTCAAGGAATTTGGATTTTCATGATTTACCAATATTGAGAATCCGTCCAACCACCACGAAATTCGTAAAGATGATTAGAAATGCAAAATTCTAAAACTAGATTATATCAACATCTCACCGGAATGGCATTAGGCACCGGGAGCTTAGTGCCATGCACGGCGGCGCGATTGGCTGCTTTGCCGACCATCCACCGCCGCCCATGGCAGCGGAACGCGGTTGCTCCGGCGCTCTTTATGCTCAACACCTTTGTTATTCCCAACATTTTGTTTCTTCGTCAATTAGTGAGAGAATATTGGTTAAATATGAGAGTGAGAAGGTGTGAGAAAAATACGTGTGCACGAGATCGAAGTAGGCGGGGCAAGAGACATCTGGAATCTTTGGGAAACTGCATGCCACGTGGCCGACTTTGATTTTTCTGCCTCTTTTCAAGGGCTTGTCATTTTATTATTTATTTACATAATTCTAACATCAAAGTTACAATATTAGTATATTATATTTCCCACATACAGATACAGTCTCATTTTCATTCAAACAAACCCCTTTAACCCCTTTACACTTTTCTTTCTTCATCTCCTTCAAAAGTTTCAATCCGCATTCTCAAAGAAATAACAGAGTTTAGAGATCATGGCAGCTTATGCAGCTTTGGTTTCTCTCATGCATATTATACATCAGATCGAGAATCATCCTTCTCCTCCGATTTCTCTTCAAAAGCAGCAAGTTAATTCGGTCTCTCACTGAAAATGTTACCTTTTTGCAGGAGTTTCTTGAGAGCTATGTTTCCCCTTTCAGCTACAACGACGAAGCAGATCCGTTTGAGATGCGAATTGCAGATGCAGCTTATGCGGCTGAAGATGTGATCGAGTCCCATATAGTAGACACTATTCACCTTTATGTAGCATCAACAACTCAGGATGATGGTGAAGAAACAAGTAGCATCGAATTCTGTAAAAGTCTGCAGAAGGTGATTGAACATATGGGCTTGATTAGGGGTGGATCGGTACGGTATATTGAAGAATTTCTGCGATACCGATACTATACCGTAAATTTTCAGTATGCACTTTTTCATACCGTTATCGTACCGAACATTTCGATATACCAATTTTCGGTATACCAAAAATTCGGTATGAAACAAAGTCTATACCAATACCGTACCGATTTTACGGTATGCCATACAAAAGTTCGGCATTTCGATATACCGAAAAATTTAATATATACCTGAAGAAAATTTCTATTTGATTTTTTTCATACAATATGGACTACATAAAATAATTAAAGATTTATTAAGATTGTAGTATTTAAATTTAAAAAACTCAAAATATAAAATCAAATTACAGTATAAGTAATATTTAAAAAATATATATGTAATTTTTCGGTACATGCCGAATATTCGGCATCTCGGTATAATCGGTATGTATCAAAGTTTTTTGGTATATCGGACATTCGGTATTGACCGGTATACCGCGGTATCAAAAAACTCATACATTACCATACCAAAAATCTTCGGTACGGTATTATACCGTACTAAAAATTCGATATACCACTAATGACGGTATGTTCAGTTTTTTTCGGTACGGTATGTTCGGTATACCTTCGTTTCGGTAAATTTGTCCACCCCTAGGCTTGATCATGAAGGAGGTGGCGGAGATCGCTAGCAAGAAGGCTGCAAACGAACCTCAAATGCAGAGCCACGGCGTCACCTCTCATGGTGGGAGGAAGAATGAGATGGTGGGGTTTGACGATGTGCTTCTTCAGCTCTTGGATATAGGCTCACCCGAAGAAACCTCAACCGCCAGATCATCCCTATTACAGGGATGAGCGGTATAGGTAAGACCACTCTCGCCTGAAATGCATTTGAAAACAAACTTACTAATGAGCACTTTGATGTTTGTTTGTGGGCTACACTTTCTCAAGATTATAATATAGAACAAACTCTTAGAGAAGTTCTATCTCCAGGGAGAGAGCATTCGAGCGGTGAGAAGAGTGTGAATGAATTGGGAGAAGAATTATACAAATGCTTATTTGGTAGGAGGTATCTGGTTGTAATGGATGATATGTGGAGTATCGAGGTGTGGGATAAGATGAAGTTTTTCTTTCCTGATACACTAGGTTGTCGAACTTGGTTGTGCACTTGACCGACTCCAATAGCCTCCTCGATGTGAGACTTTTAGACGAAGTTAGCAGTTGGATGTTGTTTTCCAAAACTGTATTTGGGGAAGAATGCTTTCCTTTTGAACTTGAGGGGATCGGAAAGAAAATTGTGAAAATTTGTCAGGGACTTCCTTTGGCAATTGTTGTGATTGGGCGCTTGATGGCGAAGTCCCAACACACACAAGAATATTGGGAGCATATAGAGAAAAACTTGAACTCAATCTTGAATATGGAGAATGACATTCATTGCTCGAGAGTATTGATGTTGAGTTATAATCATTTGCCTGCACATCTAAAGCCTTGTTTTTTGTATATGGGAGTGTTTGAGAAAGATCGTTTGTTGGCGGCCTTGCATATCACCACGCTATGGGTATCTGAAGGATTTATTAAACCAAAAAAACAATAGAAGCTTGGAAAAGGTGGCCAAAGAGTACTTGAAGGAGCTAGTGGAAAGAAATCTCATTATGGTTGATAGGTTGGGGTCAGAAAGGAAGATGAAGTACTGCAAGATTCATGATTTACTAAGAGACCTATCTTTAAAAGAAGCTCGAAAACAGAAGTTTTGTTATGTTTTAAAAGAAGATAGTCCTCGATACATAGATAGTCCACGCCGCATTGTTATTCCCAGAACCACTTCAAAGGAGGAAGTCGCTGGTGCCTTGGAATCTATGTCACATAATGCTCGTTCTTATGTTTGCTATCAAACATTTCAGTCGCCAGATTTCAGATTGTTGAGGACATTGTACAGACACGATGATTTTAAATTCATAACATCTCATTACGACGTAGAAGATGTGTTTGCATTGGTGAACTTACGATACCTATGTTTTAGGACTAATACTTTGTCTCAAGTCCCTTCTTCAGTCAATCTGCTTTGGAATTTGCACTCTATTTATTTTTGGTGAGAAAGAAATTGCGGCACCAGGGACAGAGTCAGATTTTTGTGTATAGTCGGGCGAGATTAGAAAAAAAAAAAAATCTAAGACAACAAGTCCTCTTCAATATCAAATGCTACCATGAACTAGAGGAAAACACACAGAATGAGAAAAAAAACTAACTATAAGAGGACTAAAATACAATATATGGGGGGCTAAAAATAAAAAATATAAAAATTAACACTATATATTATTAAAAAAAGAAAAATGTGCCCGGGCGACTGCCTAGTCGAGCCCAGTATGTGGCTCCATTCCTGGCACCAATAGAATTTTGGCAAATGCATCAGCTTAAACATGTCGTGTTCGCATATGGAGGATTGTGTCTCCCAGATCTTCCGAGCAGTGAGAATGATAAAGATCGATATTGTTATCCTGAAGAATCTGCAGACCCTCAGAGACGTCAACAATTTGGATCTGAACGAAGAGGTGGCTAGAAGAATTCCCAGTATCAAGAAATTGTGTATACGCTACAAGGGAGAGGTGATTGAGAGAAACCAAAAAAATAGGTAAAAACTCATCATGCTTCACATATAGGAGAAGTAATTTTTTTGATTTTTTGATCGAGAAAGGGAGAAAAATTAGCATTCGTATTTATAGCTTAAATTAACTCTGAGGGACTCTTTTGAAAAAGCTAATTATGAAATGCTCAAATTGCAATGACTAACTACACAAATTCTCATATAAATCAAGATAAACAAACAAAATATAGTAACATTACAACAAGTCTATTTACGATATACACAGTTTGAGATAATTAAAGTGTAAACATCAACATCATTAAACGGGTATGCAAATAAAAAAATCTATAAGATTAAAAATAAAAAAATACTAGCATAACATGCAAATACAGTAGATAGGTTTTAGCCCAAAGTTGAAAAGAAAAATTTAATGGAAATATAAACATGAACACAGCAAAGGAAAATAATGGTTCGATTATGGAAAGAATCAAATATAATCTGTACATGTTACCTTCTGCAATATAGTCGTTACAGTCAAATTCCCGATTAAAGTTACTTAATTTTCAGAGTACATTAAATTCCACCTTATCGATATTCACAGACCGTTAAAATCGGATATCTCAGCCTTTAACGGTTTGATGAATTGGATGTGTTCGTATCTGGGGTAGATAACTACCCAAAAAAAACTTAAATATATAGTCTATTAGTATCGTCGAAAGATGTCACTTTTTTTATTTTATACTTTACATATATTTAAGATATGAGTCTCTTTGATGCAGATGGGGTAATATGAAATAAATAACCATAATGAAAATTTCCAACGAGATGACGGCAGCACAATCCGTGTTTGAATGAATTAAGCACCGTAACAAATTTAATTGCAAAAAATAAGAAGGAAGGTTGGAACGGAAACATTAATTTTGCCAAGTTAATGTTTTTAAGACCAATTTGTTTCTAATGATTGGAACTGCATAAGAAGCCTTCATCATTTAATTAAGCTTAGAACGATTATCTTAACTTGGCTTATAGAGACTACTAAAGCCCTAGGAAATAAATTTATGCATGCATACAATTGATGCTTTACATATGCAATACCTTATTCATATTTATCTTTATATAATACCAACTGCCCCCTTCTCTTGCACGCACGAGAAATGTAGCAATAAATTTATAATCGATATCTCAAAGCCAAATTCTTGAATAAGTTCGAATCTTTATAATTGTGTAAATGCATTCTTGAATTTTATGATTTGGACTTTTTGGTTTGTGGTTTCGTTTGTTTGGGAATTTTGGAAATCGACCATATCTACTTGAATTCTTGCTTCTTTTTTTTCTATTTAAAAAGAGAATCAATAATGGTTCCCCATTTTCCTTCTTAGTGTGACTTGAATCTCCGACCTCTTAGTTGGAGAAGAAGCGTCTTATCAACTGAGTTGCGCTTCATTGTCTCTCGCTTTTATAAAGTTTGCATTGTAACATAACTTATTTTAAGAATACAGATTATTCTCATTGTACAAATATTTATTTTTCCCGAAAAAAAAAATCAGACTGGTTGCAAAACTTATAGAGAAATTTATCACTGTGATTTCTTAAATACATACTATAAATTAAACCATAGAATCAATTATTACATTTTCAATTTAGTTTACAAAATTTTACTCTAAGGGCATAGCTTATTCTCTTTGATAGAAAAAGAAAAAAAGAGATAGAAAAATATGAAAAATATGATGTCATAACGTGATCGTCATTTCTTTTATCCTAACGAACGAGAATGTTGTTTTCAGCAAAGTATAGAACAATAATTTGGTTTGTTGTGGTAGTTTATAATTACTTAGTCAATCTAAGGGAAAAAAAAATACTCGCGTTCAATTATTTGCCAACTCATTAAACCAACCCCCATTTGGAAATAATAATATAAATGAATAGATTCCACATCTCACTACAAGTTTGAGCTTTTAGTTGAGATGAAATTCTATTATGGTATCAGAGAACGTTGAGGTCCTGTGTTCGAGCCACAAGTGAGGGGGAATATTGAGAATAATAATATAAATGAATAAATTTCACACCTCACTACAAGTTTGAGCTTTTAGTTGAGATGAATTCTATTATGGTATCAGAGAACGCTGAGGTCCTATGTTCGAGTCCACAAGTGAGGGGAATATTGAGAATAATAATATAAATGAATAGATTCCACACCTCACTATAAATTCGAGCTTTTAGTTGAGATGAAATTCCATCACCCTTGAAAAAGAAAAAAAAAAGATAACACCGAAAAGAATTGTAATTTTTTGTACTATAAGCCACCCTTATCTACCAAAATTAAACTAGATTGAGTTGATACTTAATAAAAATAAAATAAAAAATAAAAAAAGCCAAGCCACGAAAACAACCCCAAATAATTATTTTACCCATGGTTGATTTTCTTAGTAAAGAAGTGGAAAAAGTCACTAAGGGGGCGTTTACTTCGCATGATTAGGCCGGATTGACTAATTTTATCCGGCTTAATCCTTTGTTTACTTCCTTGGATTAAAAATGCAAGATATCCTCGGGCCCAGGACAAGCCCGGTTCTTATCCTAAGTTCTGGGACTATTGGGCTCATTTCTATCTGGCCCAAATAGGTAGGATTAAATAAATCCTAGGACTAGGGATAGGTTATTTTTGTCGAAAAGACCAATTTACCCTCAATTTTATTCAACAATTACAATGTTTTACCTGCCTTCCTCACTCTACAATCTAGAATTTCATAATTCAATTTTCTTAATTCAACTGCTCGATTCCGGCAGCAGTTCCACCGCCGTGCAATGCCGGCTTCAATGGCTTCTAGCCTCGACTTTCTCGAAGCTTTCTTGATCTGTATCGCCATCATGGACACACATTCAAGAAATTCAGGGACCTCCATCGCGACGGCGCTGCTACTCATTTTTTCTCCTCGCCACGCTTGTCACCTCTCAGATCCCTAATGTGACCGCCGCGGAGAGCAGCGTCGAATTGAGCGACATTGTTCGCTCTTCCAGAAACTTGACTTTCGGAAACCCCAACCTCCGCCGTTCCTGCTTCACATTGCAGGCTTTGGAAGCGAGCTATTTCTCCGATCTGTTGAACTTCACGGCAAATTGGACTAGACCGAATGTTTGTTCCTATGGCAGCGTGTTCTACGGCAAAATCCTTAGTAATTTCGAATACTATTGCTAAGGAGAGAGAGTTGAAGAGAAGGAGCGAGATTAACGGAGGCGGCACATGCTTGCTTTGGGAAAAGGAAATAGTTTCATTATGCTCTAATGTTTGAAAGGGTATTTTCCGAAAGTTGCTTATTTTATCCTATATTAATCAAATTAAGTAAACAGTGGACTTATTTACTAAATTAATCCCAGCCTCTAAGTTATCACAAAAATAATCAATCCTTGAATTATACTATCCTTTAAAGTAAACGCCCATCGTCCCATGTGAGAAGGCGAATCGGCAATCAACGAGTCAATCATCCCTCGTTGCGTGTCATTCATCGTCCCCGTATGACGAAGGCAAATCGGCGAATCAACGAGTCATTCATCCCTCGTTGTGTGACATTCATCGTCCCCTATGACCAAGGCGAATCGATGAATCAACGAGTCAATCATCCCTCTTTGTATGTCATTCATCGTCCCCGTGTGACCAAGCTGAATCGGCAAATTAATGAGTCAATCATTGAGGGGGAACAACGACCAAACTAGTTGGTACAACGAGGCTCGCTTTGAGGGGGAATAATTCACACCGATCAGTTCGCCCTCTCAATCTCCTCTACAGGTGCTAACAGATCCAACCTCACCGGGCCAGTGAGGATCTGCCCATCATCCCAATCCAACAATCTGCTACTCCCGATCTATCTATTACTCAGCCAGGTCCATCCCCCTCTGATACCACTTGTTGGTCCCGGAAAAAGAGCTCATTGGTGTATGGGGGGGAATACACCAATTTCCAACAGTTTTTGATTTAGTGCGATCTGGCAAACACGAACTGACTAAGGTGAACTGAGTCAGGGAGTTTGATCAGAGTGTGAGTTCAGTTTATCCAACTCAGACTGTGAACAGTTGAGTTTGTTAAACTGAACTGGAATGCAGAAGTTGGTGGCTAGTGTTGGAAAACTCTTGAGAAAATTCTTTTATCTTTAAACTAACAGTTTGTGATATACATGTAGATTGATATGCTTGTTAGTATGATAGTTAATAATAAGCATATTATAAAGAGAGTTTGAGAGAGAAAGAGAGAGAGATCGAAACACGAGAGTTTATCATGGTTCGGAGATAACCCTCCTACATCCACGTCAGATCTTGCGATCTGAAATCCCTTTGAATTTTCATTCTCTCTTGTTTATACTGGTTGAGAACCAGCCTTAACCTTCGTCAGTTCCTCGACGAAGACGAAGCACGAGTTATGGGTCTTGAACGTTACAAACTTTCTTATGGACTTACTACAAACAAAAATTTAACTGCTAACTCTTCCTAGTTGCAGAGCTTGACTGTGCTCAACAATGGTGGAAGTAACAACTCTTCTATCTACTATGGATATATCTAATCAGAATATGTAGAGAGAGTTTGAGTGAGTAATCTAGACAACAGTAGACGTCTAGTACTCGGATTCCAGAATGAGAAATCTCTTTATCAACACTCGTTTGATTTCGAGTGTTGAAGGATTTGACCGAGGGAGATTTCTTCAACAATTTGGCTTGAGAGCTTTAGTTTCTCGTTCTTGAGTTCCCGTTCTTGATTCTGGAATGTAAGAAGATATTTATAGGCTTCATTTGAAATAGAGCTGTTGGATGTGTCAGAACGATATTCTTACACATTGCAGCTTCTTCCCGTTGAGGCAGTTGAGCTCGTTTCCTAAGATGCACGAGCCAGATCAATCAACCCATTTAGGTAGGTTGAATCTACCTCTTCAAACTGGAGTCTTCAGCGAACTTCCTTCAATCTGCGAGTTTTGAACTCTTCAAGGCAAGTGCTGAACTCTTTCAAACTAGTTGACTAAGATCTGCCTAAGTAAGATCATCAAATCGAGCTATACATGACAGTTTGATCTATCAACCTAACTCTAGAACTTCTAAGTGTTATTTCGATAAACATCATCAAAACTCATTAACCAAGTGGGATTCCCAACATCCCTCATTGTATGTTATTCGTCGTCCCCATGTGACCAAGGCAAATCTGCGAATCAAAAAGTCAATCATCCCTCTTTATGTGTCATTCAACGAGTCTCTAATCCCATTTTGACTCATTTTCACGTATCAAAGCCTATAATACTATCATATTCATTAATATTGTTCAATCCGCAACAACTAAATTAGCCCAATAAGTTGCTTTTACCTTCTTCTTTTTTAAGTTGTTATTCTAAACATTTCTTTAAAATTGCACAATTTCTAAGTAGGAGCCCCATAAACTATAATGACTTTGGCCATTTGGTCAACACTTGTCCGTTGACAAAAGAAATGGCTAGATAAACAATTTAGAAAAATTAGCTAAATTCCAAAGATCAAGCAAATCTTTGAGGTTTTGTTCCTTTCTTTTGCGCAACAAGGGCTTTTTAATTTGCATGTTTTATGGGACTTTCGGTGACCCTCTTGTGTATGGTATTAAATGAAAAGGGCAAAACACAAAGGATTCAATTCATGCAATCATATTATACTATATTATATTATAGTATTATATAGTGTCTCCAAATCACAATAAGAGGCAAAAGGAAATAAATGGGAAATCTATATTTCTGACATTCAATTCATGATTCACTTTAAAAATAATTATGCTTGTAATATTTAGTTCACTCACTAGTCACTATAAAAGCCCGTTTTAGGCAACAATAATTATCATCGAAATTCAATAACTATAGAGAAGATACATTTTTATTTTGTAAGTAGAAGAAATCGAGAGAGGATTGAGAATAGAAGAAGAAGATGATGATGAACGGAGAAGACCTAAATCGATCGGCCATATTCAAGAAAACTAATCTTCCGGTCACACTCAAGGTAGTAATTTCAATTTTAGCTTTTATTATTTATTTTGTTTTTTTTTATTTTAATTTCGATATGTTATTACCACAATAATTAAAAAAATGACGGTCGATTATGTTATTGTAATCATACGATAGAATAGAAAATTGCTCATCGTCTTCACTAGTTTTGAAAATTGATTATATATTTAAAAAAAAATAGAATATCTATACTTTCTATAATATGTAAAAAAAAAAAAAAAACTGACCAAGATATTTTCCTGAAAATGACATTATATTTCATTTATTGATTATCACTATCATAGCAAGAATGTATTCTGAAGGATATATCCGAATTAAATGGGCAAGATCCCCGCCCCAGGACTTTAGTTTATAGCATTAATTTTCGGAGAAATTCTCTTCATAATCATTTTGTATTTTTTTAAAAATAAATTGTTGCATGATCATTCGGTATTTTCAATCTTGAATATTACTTTTAGTATGAATACAAAACTTGTCATATTATTAATTAGGAATACGTACTAATTGAAGTTTTCAAGTTGTGAAAATGGGTGCAATTAATTATACCCATTTTTAATGTAAAAAAAATCATTTAATAATTTTTTAATAACTTTTCTTTTAATTACAATAACTTTTCTTTTCCCTAAACTCTTCTTTTCCAATTTCAAATTTTGGCTCTTTTAAATTTTTATTATCTCATTCTTCTATGAACAAATAGCAAAACTTTCAAACATTAACCATAGAAAAACACTAAATTTGCGATTATGATGATTTGCTACGTGTCAAACAAATTGTTGCTGCATATTCTAAACCAAATATATAAGGGCTAAGTTTTCCATTTTTCATACCTCTAGATGAAGAAATTAATCAAATTACGTATAAGTAATCTTAAACATTTAATTAACTGCAGTTTCAAGACGTTGTATACAAGATCAAGCCGGTCCGGTCCGGCCTCCTTAGCAAAACCAAATCGGAGGAGAAAGAAATCCTAAAAGGCATAAGCGGCATGGTGGCGCCGGGTGAAATGCTGGCCCTACTCGGCCCCTCCGGCAGCGGCAAAACCACTCTCCTCACCGCCCTCGGAGGCCGCCTGGGCGGCAAACTCTCCGGCACCATCACCTACAACTCCAAGCCATTCTCAAACGCCATGAAGCGAAACACCGGCTTTGTAACCCAAGACGACGTCCTCCACCCCCACCTCACCGTCTTCGAAACCCTAGTTTACACCGCCCTCCTCCGCCTCCCCAAAACCCTAACCAAGAGCGAGAAAGTCGAGCAAGTGGAGGCCGTCATCGCCCAGCTCGGACTAACGAGGTGCCGGGACAGCATTGTCGGTGGCCACGTCGTGAGGGGGGTTTCGGGGGGCGAGAGGAAGAGGGTGAGCATAGGGCAAGAAATGCTGATAAACCCTAGTTTGTTGTTCCTCGACGAGCCTACTTCCGGGCTCGACTCGACTACGGCCCTGAGGATCGTGTCGACCCTCGGGGAGCTCGTGAGCGGTGGGAGAACGATCGCGATGACGATCCACCAGCCTTCTAGTAGGCTGTTTTACCTCTTTCATAAGGTGATTTTGCTTTGTGAAGGTAGGGTTTTGTACTATGGGAAAGGGTCTATTGCCCTTGACTACTTTGCTAGCATTGGCTTCGCTCCACGTGTCACCATGAACCCCGCCGATTTCTTGCTCGATCTTGCAAATGGTAGCTACTAATTCCTTTTTATTTATTTTTTATTAATGTATATATAGGGAAGGTTTCGTATGTAAATAAATAAATCTGGTACAGGTGTGGTGACGGGTGAGCCGAACGAAGACGGGGCGGCGACGAAAGACAGGCTGGCTTCGGCCTACGTGGCAAATTTGTTGGAGGGGGTGAAGGCGGAGCTGGCAGTGACTGAGCGGCACGGCGATTCGTCGGCGGCGGCGGCGGCGGCGGAAGGGAGGAAGTTGAAGCAGTGGACCAACAGCTGGTGGACGCAGATGTCGGTTCTGCTAACAAGAGGGATGAAGGAGCGGCGGCACCAGTACTTCTCACCGTTCCAAATCGTACAAGTCGCCGCCGTCGCCGTGATCGCCGGACTCCTGTGGTGGAAGACCGACATCTCCCGGCTACAAGACCAGGTGGGGATCCTCTTCTTCACCGCCTCCTTCTGGGGCTTCTCCACCCTCTTCCAAGCCGTCTTCACCTTCCCCCAAGAGCGCACCATGCTGCAGAAGGAGCGCGCCTCCGGCATGTACCGCCTCTCCTCCTACTTCGTCGCCCTCAACCTCGCCGACATCCCCATGTCCCTCGCCCTCCCCGCCGCCTTCTTCACCTGCCTCTACTGGATGGCCGCCCTCAAGCCCTCCGCCGCCGCCTTCTTCTCCGGCCTCCTCGTCCTCCTCTACAGCTGCGTCTGCACCCAGGGGCTCGGCCTCGCCGTCGGCGCCCTCGTCCTGCACCAGAGGTCCGCCACCGTCCTCGCCTCCGTCGTCATGTCCACCTTCACCCTCGTCGGCGGCTACTACGCCACGCACGTGCCCAAATTCATCGGCTGGATTAAGTACTTGTCGAGCATTCAGTACACGTTCAAGCTCTTGCTGGCGACGCAGTACAGCGCCGACGAGACGTATCCGTGCGGTGGGGGTAGGGTTTGTAGGGTGGCGGATTTCCCGTTGGTGAAGCCGGTGGGGCTGGAGGGTGGGGTGGCGGAGGCTGTTGTGGCCATGGCGGTGATGATCGTTGGGTATAGGTTAATTGCCTATTTTGCCCTCAGGAGAATTGGGATGCCCACAAAATAGACTTGACTCTTGATGGTATGCTTAGTTGTGTTTTTGAAGGCGTTGAGTGTAATTTTGTATTGTTGGTGATAATTATTGGATAAATGAGATAATAAACTTGGCTTAATAATTTTAAAATAAAATTTATGTATCATAACTTATTAATATTTTCGACACATTAAAATAAGTGTAAATCTTATGTATAAATATAATGAAGATTATACTGCATAATCAATAGATTGAAAATAGGGCCCGAATAGAAAAGTAGAATTAGTTGGGCCTGACTAACACATGGACCTTTATGAGTACGAACCAATCACGCTCTAAAAATCCTTACAAACTTCATTAATTCGTAAACATTTTACTCCTTGTTAATTATCTTAGTAATGGACCCAATTAAGCAAGTTTTAAAAATATTATATTTTTTTGCATTTACAATTACATAAAATAAAGAGTTGAAGCCAGATAATGATATATTCATACTATGTTAATTAATGTCCACCAAAAATAATAAAAATTAGCAATGATGAAATAGATATATTGTTTGGTACTCCAGCCAGAACCTTCTAAAAGTGACAAGAATTATGTGACTGATCTTGCATGCACAAAAATAGAAGTAATATAACTGTATTAAGAGATGCAAATACAACCAATTATAATCAATAATATCCTATTATACCTATATAAAAAAAATATAATAACATAAAAAGAATTATCGGTGGTTCCAAAGTTAGGGAATGTGGAGTGTATCAAAACAAGTAAGGACTTAGGAGGCTGTCTTCCTGCATTACTCATAGAATGTGCCTTTGACCAATTTTTTTCCATTTTATGCTTCATTGCCTCACTAAACATAAAGCTCATATTAATACCTTCCCTTTTTTTGTTTAATGAAAATAAGATATTCTAACTAATCGGTGATCACGAAGCACAACTTAATTGGTAAGATACTTTATCTTCAATCAAAAGGTCGGGGGTTCGAGTCACATCGAGTGTGTGTGTATGTGAGTGAGTTGTGTTGGGAAAAAAAAAAACTAATTGATTCTCTATTTAATTATATTTTCATCATTTATTATTATTATTATTATTATTATTATTATTATTATTATTATTATTATTATTATTATTATTATTATTATTATTATTATTATTATTATTATTATTATTATTATTATTATGATGGAGTTTTGGATTTTGGAGGTTGCCTCATATATGTAAATTGGACTATATGTTCTTTTTTAAGCAAATTAAATATAAAATTTAAAGATTGCACTATGAAACAAAAGATTCGAATTTGAAAGCTTTGGTCTCGAGCATTAAGCTTTTAAGGCCAACACTCGCAAACGATATGTTCCCATTTGAGTGTTGAATTTGTGTATATCCTAAAAGTTAGGTACAAGAGACCTTATTAAGAAAGAAAAAAAATAATATAAAAAATATATATATAAAAAAAAATGGACCGCATAACTTTCGACTAGGAACGATGTATAATGTAAGTATCTTTTGTTATGCTTCAATTGTTTCAACTTTGGAAATTAAAGAACAAAAGCGTGCGTGCGTTTCCTTAGAGTGGACTACTAGGAATTACGGTTGCACCGTTTACGTTTTTAATAAAGTGGAATGGGTGTTATTTTTCCTTTCAAATTATTTATTTGGTTTTATCAGTATTTGGGAAGAATATGTAATATACAAGAATTAGTCGAAAATGCAAAGGCCATTTTAACACGATACATTAAGAATATTGGACTTATTATTTGCGCACGTGCCCAAGTACAAAGTGGTTTTCTTTTCTTTTCTTTTTTATTAATCGCATTAATTGATGAATGGTCAAGTCTCTTATAGTAGTATTTTCCATGCATCAACACCTAGCATTATTCTCGCACGTGTACGAGAATTTGAAATGAAAATAATATTATATACGGTGAAAATAAAAACGAAATCGAAACTAATCGTCGTTTAATACCTAATTCTATTTAATCATCATTTTATTTATTATTATACATATTAATTGAAATAAAAACATTAATATACATACTATTAAATTATACAGATTCCCACTTTGTCATGTCGATTCCATTATACACGTACGTTTGTTTGTTTTTAAAAAAGGACACACTTGGGTCAGCCGGATGCACCGTGTGGCCGGGCTAAAACAATGACACTTTTATTCATATAGATTGACACTTTTCTGTATAAAGATTGACACTTTTAAAAATTGTCATTTTATTCGTAAAATAATTATGTTAAAGATTGACACTTTTATTCATATAAATTGGCACTTTTCTGTATAAAGATTGACACTTTGGGCCCGGCCGCACGGTGCCTCCGGCTGACACAAGTTTTTGTCTTTAAAAAATACTACCTCCATCCCATTTATTTAGTCCTATTTACTATTTGGCATGTATTTCCACCGAAATCTAGTACGGGCTTTAAAATATAATTTTGTAGTATCGTGTTTTTTACGGGATACTATGAGTGTCATAGTATCCTGTAAAAAAAACGATACTACAAAATTATATTTTAAAACTCGTACTAGGTTTCGGTGGAATTACGTACATAAAGCAAATGAGACTAAATAAATGGGATGGAGGTAGTACTACGTACCGACGTGAGTTGTTTATTTTTAGAAGTTTGCTTTAAGAAAAAAATAATTATTATTATTAAGTGTGAATAAAGTTGAGAAAGTCGTGGATTCGTTGAGAAAGTCGTGGATTCGTTGGTGCTGTGGACAAAATATCAACTATTTATATAAGGCTTTGCTTGCGTCATCTTAATATATCATAATTATAACGTACAGAAATGAATATTTTGATTATTAAATGACATTATTTAATTAGATAGAAAGCCACAAGTAAACCCAAAAAGGAAACCCATAAAACGAAAGAACCGTGTGCTCATTGGATTGACGAAACAATAGTTTACCTTTTATTCTAATTTTGCTACCTAATAAATTTATTCAGTCATAATATTTAAATGAAAACTATGTACTAGTAATAGTTATATACATAAAAGGTGGGAATCGGCAGGAATGCTACCCTACTCACTGTCAATGTATTTATGACTGATGTGGTAGTGATACGTCATTAATTTTTCGATTTATATATTATTTAGTTTTTTTAATAGAGATTAGTTTTTTTTTAAGATTTATTTTTATAACATATCTTAATAATATTTTTTTCTTAAATGTAATACTGACACCTCAGTCATCGACACATTAAGTATGTTCATAGTAGGTTGAGATTGGGGAAGCATTACTATGGGAATTGGTGAGATGTGATTAGGTCATGATTATATCATTTTTAATTACTTAAGCTAAACTAAAATAGTATGTGATTAGGGTTACTATTTCAAATCTTATCCATATTGTTTCATAATTGATGAGAATGAGATGTGTCAAAATCTTAGCATCATCAACTCACCCTCTCACTCTCCAACATTATTGCAACGATTCTCCAATGAACACGCACAATACCTACATATACCTACATTATTATTATTATTATTATTATTATTATTATTATTATTATTATTATTATTATTATTATTATTATTATTATTATACCATAAAGAAAACTATTTTGTTTTATTTGTAAAATTAACTTTATGTCACGCAAAATTAATTTCTCCTTAATTGCCATGATTAAAATCATATAACTAACTTTTTAATCTAATAATTTTATATGCTCGCCAAAATTCAACAATAATTTATGTTTGGAATATTCTCTCAGAATTAAGGATAATCCTAAATTCCTAATGAATCTAACGTGTATTCCTATGTATGAACTAATCTACTCGAAGCTTTCGTACAAACTACCTAAAAAGTTACATTAATTCTTTCACACTATGGTATATTAGTAACACAATAACATAAATATTTAAGACAAAGGCTTTTATCAGTTCGGCACACGGTGCAGCCAAGCCTTTTGAAATAAAATAAATTATTTGGTCCAATTAATTCACTTGGTCCACAACCCAAAAAGAAAATCTCATAAAAATATTCAATGTATCTCAATGTGAGTCCGAGCTGATGTAATTATTTACAATATTTAATTACTTTTTGACTTATGATTACCAATCGCACTTATATTTCTAGACGAAAAGTAACGAAATTTTCCAAAATCTTTCATCAATGCAAATTAGTGATATCTCTCCCAACCACGTAGCCAAAAAAATTAAATAAAAAGGAATAAAGAAAATGACAAATCACACTATGCGACTAACTAATTAACACAAAAAGAAACCCTTTAAAAAGAAAAAGAAAAAAAGAATTCAAAGCTTTTGACCAGAAAGGTGGATAGCCCCAAATAATGACAGCTCAGCATAAGCTTGAAAGTAAGAGGTTGTAGAGTGGAAGAAACACCAAATAAAAAGCCCCCCTTCGCTAAACTCCAAGAAAGAGCTACACTCCAAAACGGCGACGTGTCGTGAGAGCGTGAGCTCTGTTTTTAGCTTTTGCTAAAAGACGAGCTTTCGCCGTGACTTTTTTCTTAGTTGCGGAAAAATTAAAAAGAAAAGGAAAATTATATTCGGCCTAACTCTGATCCGAGTGTCCACGTGGATCTCGGCGTCCCACGTGGCATTCACGCACCCATACCGACGTCGTCGAATCCTGTCGTTTAAGATGATGGGGGGAAAAAGCCCCGGAAAATGACGTATTCGTTCATTTATGCTCTTTTTATTTTTGCTTTCGAATTTCAAATACTTTATCCGTCCCAATTTACTAGTCATATTTCTTTTCGATGCAGGTGTTTAGTAGAATGTGTTTAATTTAAGAGAAGAGGGTCTGTTAAAATTTAATGTTTTTTGATTGGCTCAATTTTTACTTTCTTTCATTTCATATTTCGGAATTTTATTTTTTATTTTTAATCGTTACCAATTTTAAAAATTAATTTTTTTGGGTAAAGATAAGTGTTTCGGTGAAAATAAGAATAGCCACAAGAAAATGACGGCGGGCGTGGGATTGAATAGGGGTAGGAAGGTTCACGCACCTGGACTAGTAAAAGGCTTCCACCGTTTACCATAGGGGATAAGGTCGGCCATTTGATACCGCCGAACTCCCCTCTACGTGGCACGTTTTAAACGGTGTCCCTGTGGTCCCCACCCCGGACAGAGACCGTCCGTACTCACCTTCCTCCGCCCCCTATATTTACCCAACCGCCTACTCTCATTTCCAGAGGAAAAAAGAAAAAAAAGGAACCTCTCAAAACAAATATCAATTCTCCCTTTTTTTTGAAAAACAAAAACTCTCTTCACTGTTCCATTCATCTTTTGTGTTTTTCTGCAAAACGGAATCGGTCTCGTCGGAGGAATGGGCGTAGTCCGAGAAAGCGATCCGCGATCACAGCTGAGTCTGCCGCCGGGATTCCGGTTTTTTCCGACCGACGAGGAGCTTCTCGTGCAGTACCTCTGCCGGAAAGTCGCCGGCCACCATTTCCCGTTGCAGATCATCGGAGACGTTGATCTGTACAAGTTCGATCCATGGGATCTTCCAAGTAAGTATAGATTATATTCTCTGCACGGTGCAGGTGTTCAATTTTGTTTTCTTCACCTCAATTTGAAGCCTAAACGACGTGGTTTTGGGGTTTTGTTTGAGCAGGCAAAGCTTTATTTGGGGAGAAAGAGTGGTATTTTTTCAGCCCGAGAGACAGGAAATATCCCAACGGTTCACGGCCGAACCGGGTCGCCGGTTCCGGCTACTGGAAAGCGACCGGAACTGATAAAATCATCACGACGGAAGGGAGGAAAGTCGGAATTAAAAAAGCCCTAGTTTTCTACATCGGAAAAGCTCCCAAAGGAACCAAGACTAATTGGATTATGCATGAATACCGACTCTCTGAATCTACAAGAAAAAGCGGCAGCTCCAAGGTTTGAACATTTTTTAATTTCGAAAATTCTGAGATTCTTCGTTCTGGTTTGAAGCTTTTCAGCAGAATCTAATGGCGATTTTTCATTTTTTTGTTCTCCTTTTTAGTTGGATGATTGGGTATTGTGCCGAATATACAAGAAGAATTCAAGCGGGCAGGAGCGGAGCGCCGCCGCCGCCGCCGTTCAGAGCAAGGAATACAGCCACGACTCGTCGTCGTCGTGTTCATCGCAGTACGACGACGTGCTGGATTCACTGCCGGAGCTCGACGACCGTTTCTTCCCCATGGATTCGTTGAAGAATTCTCAGATGCAAGATGATCAGAAGCTGAATCTTCAGCGCTTGAGCTCGGGGAATTTCGATTGGGCCACGCTTGCTGGGCTCAGCCCGCTATGGCCAGAACTACTACAGGCCCAACAATCGGGCACCGTTCAAAATGACGCATATGCCCCTACTACGAATGCCATGGACAGTAGTGGCGGCGGCTCACTGAATCAGCGAGTTGGTAACCCCAACTCGGTCCTGCCGCAGCCCCTGACCGGGTTGACTCAGGGGTTCTCCGTATCGCATGACCCGTTCAGCGTGAGGTACCCGAGTCAGCCCAGCGGGTTCGGGTTTAGGCAATGAGACACCATTGAATATGTGATAGCGAAAAAGGATTGTTAAATTAATGGTCCAAAAAAAAAAAAAAAAGATTGATTAGGGCAATTTCGTAAATTCGGATACTTCTTTGGGCTGTAATTGTATTTTGGCTTAGGCTTTAGATTATGTAGAGATTCAAGGAAATATCACCATTGTTTAATAGTGCAGGATTTCCTCAAATTTTTATTTTGCAACTTTTTTTTATTGGTTCATTATTGGTGCCCAAAATAATGTTTGATTGTGCTGTATTAGGCGCCATGCATGTAATTCACAACAAGAAACACAAATAAAATGCTAATTCAATGAAAACCAAAGTACACTGGTTTTGTCAGTTCAATAAAATTAAAAACAGAAATTTATTCTTAAATTCTTCCAACCATTGCTTTTTCTATGGAAATTCATCATTCTTGAACATTCACATAGGTATGTCATTTTTCTTGTCTTGATTCGATTATTGGTCCAATTTTGGATTATTTGGAACGAGTGTATTTGTCAAACTACGGATAAGTATCGAGTAATTAATTGTTTTTAACACGATTACATACGAAATTTAGAGATAGTACTACGTAGGACTCAAACTCGAAAGCTTTAGTTATAAGAATTAACTACTTATCACTAGGTCTATACACACACCAATCGAACAATTTTAAGTTCAAAAGATGATCAAGTAGCGGAATCGTTCCCTTAGCTAGAAAATTTTATGCGGGCCTTAAAAATGTGATGAAATATTTTATATACAAGGAATCGAGTATAACAAACTTGTAATTGTAACTTCATCGCCTATAAAAGTGGCTCAATCCTATAATAGTAGCTAAAGAAATTAAGGGAAGATTATGGAGTTGATGTCATTCGAAAGAGGATTAGCAACTCTTTTAGGTCATTTAGAAATTGATTGGATGATCCTAAAAGTTGTTGTAATGGTGTTCAACTTCTTCTTGTAATTCGATTATTGATTTTATTAAAATATTACTTTTTTGATTAAAAAAAATAATTATGATAAGTTGCACATAAATACAATGCCGCCAATAATAATCTTACTACAACAGATTTATAGTAGCACTTACGAGGGAAGTGTATGTATGTTTTATTATTTCAATTTAGTGGTTTAATTGATAAGTAAGTGCCTAAACATGTAATAAGATCATTTATGCATTACAAAATTAAAAGAAAAAAAAAAAGAAAAAGAAAAATGACACGAGGAAAATGACACAAGAAAATAGGTCCGAAGTCGGGACCGACCATTAATTTAGTTCAAAGTTCAAACACCAGTATTGAAAGAACTTTGCGACATACATTTCAACACGTGATAATTGTTTAAATTTTTTTCTCGAGAAAATAATCATATTTTATTCACATTAGCCTTTTTTTCTACTTTGCGAAAAGTAAACTTGCATGTGAATCTTTCTTCATTTTTCTCTTCACATTATTCCACAATGTTTTTAATTATATATAATGGGCCTCTTATTGGGCCTTCAAAAGGTAGCCTATTGTTAATTCGCTTCTTTTGTTTTTATCCATATATTTGGTTTTGGACTTTTTGTAGTTCCGTTTCAGACCAAAAATTCAAAACGTAAATGAAAATGAGAATGGGCTTGATTCACATGGCCCACCTTTGAAGGACAAAAAGTATAATACAAATCCATTAAAGAATGAATATATTATAGCCAATCAAAGAATTACAGTTCACTAATTATTAGTAAACAATTTTGTCTTCATGCTGGAAATTGTGATCACAAAATAGTACTCATCCTCTCTCATATCTTATTAATTTATGTTTATTAATTAGCATCCGTGGCGATTTAAAAAAAACAGAAAAAGAAAAAGGATGGATATGATAAAACGGTCTATGAAATTCCTTTTTTTCCTTATTTTTAATCAGCGCAACAGAAGAATCATATGTAAATCCATATAATAGATAGATATTGTAAAACGTATCTAAATTAATACTCGATAAATTAATAAATTTTTGAAATAATATTTTTTTTAATCCTGATTTGGACCAGTTCAAATATCATCAATTTTAATAGAATAATATTTTTTTTTAGCAAAAACCCTATGTAAATATATAGAAAACAACATGTTTGAACATTAATACTTTTTTTGGTATTATAATTATCGTACTATTGTACTCATTGATATAGTGTTTAGGCATTTGATCATTCACAAGTAATTTTTAAATATATTTTCTATGATAATGCCTCGTGGATTGGTGTTGGGATCTTATTCATTCATATATATATATAGGAATTGGATCAAATGAGAACCCCTTGAGTTTGTGAGAACTAGGAACTAATTTCCACCCTTAGATTAACATAAATTAACGGTTAAGATTTTCTTTTTAAAACTCATTATATTTTCGTTAGTATTAGTTTTAGAGGGGTAATAAAGTAATCTTGGTTATATTCTCCTTAAATTATGGGATTACGTGCTATTTTACAATCTCTCTCATCTTTATGTAACCGTCTCTTATCTCTCTCTTCTCCAACGTGAACTCTCTTAATTAACGTAAAACAATTAGAGTTGATTGAATTGAACAGAAAAGAAAGAAGAATATTTTACGAATTTAAGAAGCAGTGTTTTACCACATGCTAAAAGCATACTTGGATTTTATGATAAGAAAAACGAGAGAGAAAAAAAATAAAGCATGACTACATTTGAACAAAAGACAATATGCTTATGTAAATGAAGCATCATGCGACAATATAAGAAGCATCATTTCAATGTACAGATTAAAGAAAAGAAAAGATATTGGAAAACAATTATGCACGTAAATAAGCAACTCTTCAATTGATAAAGGATTTTTTTTAATAAAAAGCATTATGTTCTTATTAAAAAAAGCATGGTTGGGCCAATAAAAAAATATCACGTTGTTAATTTACCTATGAATAAACTATAATCATTTCATACTTTCTCATATCTAAAATTATGCTTTTTTATAATCATGCATATTTAGTGATGAAATTATGCTTTTTACGAATGATAAAATGCTTCATGTTTTTCTTTTTCTTTTTTTTTATTTATAATTGTGCTTATTTAGATATGATTTTTTTTTTAATTTTTTCTTTTACCAATGTTAACATGTTACATGCTTTTTTATGTATTAAATAATGCTTTTTTATAATTAATCATGCTTATTTATATATGAAATTATAATTTTTACGAATGTTAAAATTTTCATGCTTTTTATGTAGTATTAAATTATGTTTTTTTTTTTTTTAATTAATCATGATATTTAGATATGAAATTATGTTTCATACGAATGTTAAAATGCTTAATTTATTTTTCTTGTATGTTTGCAATGTAATACTTTCATGCCTTTTTATATATAAAATTATGTTTTTTTTAAAAAAAAAATCATGGTGTCCGGCTATTAGTGGTTTTCTGGAAACTAGACTCTAGCCCTGGATTAAACCCTTAGAGTTTAGGGTCTAGTATCCGGATTTTGGCATGTTTTTTCATGCCTTTTTAATGCTTTTTAGTGTCTATTTCATGTTTTTTTAGTATTTATTTTATGCTTTTTTTAATGTTATTAGTATTTTTTTGGTGTTATTAGTGGTTTTTTATGAAACTAGACCCTAACCTTAGAATAAACCCTTAGGGGGTATAATCTAGTGTCCGATTTTTGGTGGTTTTGGGTGTCATTAGTGGTTTTTCGGAAACTAGATCCTAGCTCAGGAATAAACCAGGGTTTAGGATTTAGGGTCTAGTGTTTAGGGTTTAGGGTCTAGTGTCCAGGTTTTGACATGCTTATTTATGTTTTTTAATGCTTTTTTTATTATTATTTCATGTACTTTTTTTTCTGGAATAAATCCTTAGGGTTTAGGGTTAAGGGCCTTTAGGGTTTAGGGTTTATTCCAGAACTAGGGTCTAGTTTTTCGGGAAACCACTAATAACACCCCAAACCACCAAAAACCGGACACTAGATAATAAACCCCCTAAGGGTTTATTCCAAGGCTAGGGTCTAGTTTTTGGAAAAATCACTAATAACACCCAAAAATACTAATAATTAACAGTAAAAAAGCATGAAATCAAGACTAAAAAAGCATGAAATAGATACTAAAAAGCATGAATAAGCATGCTAAAATCTGGACACTAGACCCTAGACCTTAAGGGTTTATTCTAGGACTAGGGTTTAGTTTCCGAAAAAACCACTAATAACACACAAAAATACTAATAATTAACAGTAAAAAAATGAAATCAAGACTAAAAAAGTATGAAATAGACACTAAAGAAGCATGAAATAGACACTAAAAAAGCATGAATAAGCATGTCGAAACCCGGACACTAGACCCTAAACCCTAAACCCCAAGGGTTATTCCAGGGCTAGGGTCTAGTTTCCGGAAAACAACTACTAACACCCTAAACCACCAAAAGTCGAACACTAAATAATAAACTCCCAAAGGGTTTATTCCAGAGCTAGGGTCTAGTTTTCGGAAAAACTACTAATAACACCCAAAAATACTAATAATTAATAGTAAAAAAAATGAAATCAAGACTAAAAAAGCATGAATTAGACAATAAAAAAGCATGAATAAGCATGCCAAAACCCGAATACTAGTCCCTAAACCATGAGGGTTTATTCTAGGGATATGGTCTAGTTTTCAAAAAACCACTAACTAACACCCAAAACCACCAAAAGTCATGTCTAATTTGTAGAATCTTTAATTTATTAGTAGTTTTCGGAAAACTACTAATAACACCCAAAAATACTAATAATTAATAGTAAAAAAACATGAAATCAAGACTAAAAAAATATGAATTAGACTCTAGCCTTGGAATAAACCCTTAGGGGCACAAAAAGCCGGACACTAAATAATAAACTCCCTAAGGGTTTATTCAATGGCTAAGGTCTAGTTTTTGGAAAAACCACTAATAACACACAAAAACACAAAAACATGAAATCAAGACTAAAAGTATGAAATAGACACTAAAAAACATGAATAATAGACACTAAAGAAGCATGAAATAGACACTAAAAAGCATGAATAATCATGCCGAAACTCGGATACTAGACCCTAAACCCTAATTTCAATGTAGATATGCTTATATACTCTTATATTAATACTTCGATAGTTACAAAAGCAAGATCTAACTATATTAGAAGCATACAATCATATATTGTGGTTTTTTTTATTATAAATAAGCATGTTTTTTATGCATATATTTTTTTTACTAAATAAGCATTTATTTTATTATAAATAAGCATGTTTTCTATGCATATGTTTTTTTTTACTAAATAAGCATTTATTTTATTATAAATAAGCATGTTTTTTATGCATATGTTTTTTTTATACTAAACAAGCATGTAGTTATTATAAATAAGCATGTATATTTTTATGCATATTAAAATACTTAATTGCTTTTTTAATAAAACTATAAAAAAGCAACAAAATAAACGTAAATAAGCAACTGATAAAGGAAAAAGAAAAAAAAAACCCTCTTATTGAAAAGCATCTCGTTCTTATTAAAAAAGCATGATTGGGGCAATAAAAAAAGAATGGTGTTCTTATTATTAAAAAAACACGTATGGCTGAACAATAAAATAAAAAAAAGCATTACAATCATTCCCTTTGAAATCTAAGTGCAGATAAAATGTACTACTTTCGTATAATTTAATTCTTATCTTGAAGAAATTGTAAAAGAAAAGAGATGAAGTAGTTGCAGAAATTTCCGGCGGAATTTACGTATACGAAAATTTTAATCTTCCCTCTTTACCCTTTAGTGCTTTAATAATTAAATAAAAATTGTGTTTATTAATTGGCATCTGTTAATTCTAAACCGTTAATTCAATTTTAAAGAATGGATGAGATGGGTTCCTAGTTCCCAAGATTGAAGGTGGCACCCTATATATATATGTATATAATTTGTTATTATAAATGCATACTATATATGTTATTAATTTATCAATATATTTAATAATTTTGAGACGTGAAATTTTATTAATTTATAGCGCATAATAAATTTGAATAATAATATTAGAAAAAGTTGAATTGAATGAGTTTAAACTTTTTGCAATGGTGCGTAAAGTGGGTTAACTTTGAGGCAAGTCATTTTCATGAACAGCATAAAAATAAAGAAGGATTAATATCGTTGGAGCATCATTTTAGATTTGAACAAAATATAAATGAAGAGATAATATTAGAGATAACGTTGTTCGAATTATTGCCAAAACTAGTTACACAATTAGGATATGTCCTCCATTTATGCTTCTGAATTATCAATTCAGCGTTGAAACAAATCAACACCACATTTTTTATTTGAAGCAAAACCCTTCACTTATTACCACAAATCATAATTAAAGATAATGAACATTTTTTGTGGTTGAAACCACAAATATTACTATAAATAATTTATTATTCACTTCCAATATTGACTGTATTATTCTACTCGTGCATTTTATTTTTTAAAAAAATATATTCTAATTTATTTTAATTTTTCTTTCAATCAAAAACATTTTAAATAATTTAAATTATCATAACTGTACTATAATAATGACATGAGCAAGGTTAAGAGACAGATCGAGCAGTCAAATCTAAAATCTCGTGAAGTTTATTTGAGTAAAAAAACATAACCAAACCTTTTGTTTTGGTCTAACAAAATAGAAACTCATGATCTGAAATTGATTAGTAATAACAAGGTTACTACTGCAAAATCAAATGTCTTGCACACAATTATCTATAACCAAAATTAGCTCTTGTGTCGTGCGTTTCTAATCACATATTTTAATTTACTTTACTAATTAATTAGATTATTATAAATTCAAATTTACATAACTATATGAAATATCTAAAGTGGTTCTATCGTTCCATCTTCTTCTTATTTGATGGACCAACTACAATTAGTTTTCAATAAATTATGTTGTCCTTATAGTTTACTACCACAAAGACTCCTAATATTAGTAATATATATGAATGTTTCTCTACTTATCGTAGGCATTCTTTATGTGTTAACGATTGATATGGCAGTGTCACGTACGTTAATGATTTTTTCATTTAAAGTTTAATTTTTCATAGTACGGTTTAGTATTTTTATTTTTTTTGTAAAGTTTATTTTTATATGGTATATCAATAATAAAAAATTTAAATATACTACCGTCATGTCAGCCGTGAGCTCACAATGGTAAAGGAATATTCCTCTAATAACACATTCATGTTTGGTTCGAATTTTACCCACCTATTTACACATCTATACATATATAACAATAAAATATTATAGATAAATATATAAATTGCGAGAAGAGATTAACCATTTTACGAGTTAATTAGTATTGAGATTAATATAATGGGCCCCCAAGATTCGTAACTGTCAGCTCTGCGCATTAATTGCTTTTAGTCAGTATTTTTTGCCATTAGCATTATGAAAATGAGACCTATGTGTTCAAATCTTAAAGTCATTGCTTATCATAAAATAGAAATTGGATTTGGTTGTAATCTTTGTGAATCCATTGAACCAAATTAACTTTATCGCACGGCTTAAAGCTTTATATTATACACACCACTAGTACTATCAAACAGAATCTTTAATTTGGGACCATTAATTAAAAAGATATTTAATTAAACCTCATCCACACAATTACTTAGATTTTTTTTTTGCTCATTACTTAATTTACTAATAATTACAAAATTAATACGTGCAGTTATATAACTTCACGGTTTCTATGTTTTTTTTAAAAATGTTTACAGAAGCTGTAATACTATTCAGGAATTCAAACGAGACATTAAATTATGTGGGATTGGATCATCTATTGCCTAATGGTGTTGCATTTCCTATTGCACCAATAGATAATTGACACGTGTTAATAATATTTTCAAAATCACTCATTTATCATTATGGAAAATTTTAATAATTGTTGATTTTGGAAATATTATGGACACATGTCAATTATCTATTGGTGCAATAGAAAATGCAACACCATTAAGAAATAGAGGATCTCAACCCAAATTATGTCACATGTAACTCTGAAATCGCTATAATAAGAAAATATAGTTGTGCTTATAATTTTGTACTAATATTTTGTGGATCTTTAAGGGTAGCAACTCAATATAAATTATATGTTTGTATATAAATATAGCTTGGTTCATATATATAAAAATAGATTTTGATGTGAGGAATATAAATATATATGAACCATTGATTTTAATATGATTCACAATTGATATTGATATAAGTACGATTGTAATATATAATAAACGTGATAATATTTCCAACATAAAATTGTATATGTATAATTTCATGCTTATTGTGTATTGCAATCATACTTACATCGATATCAGTTGTATATCATAATAAGATCAATGATTCAAATCTATTTATATATCTTTGTACAATAATGTGTATATATATACTCCCTCCGTCCTATTTAAACTGACATATTATTTATTCAAATGAGTGGTATAAAATAATCAAACTGGTCAGTTTAAATGGGACGGAGGAAGTATATATTATGATGGGTAATAATAAATTAATGTAATGATCATAAAATATTGTAACTCTACAAAATCGCACGTGACGAGGAGCACCACATCATGCATGCCGTGTATAATTAAAAAACATGCATCAAATTAATTGAATAAGGTATAACAAAGTAAAACCAGTCTACGTATAACGTTGAATTTTTCTACAAGGACCACGTACAAACATGAGAGCGTGACTTTATTAAATTCCTAATTTCGTTCTCCCTCATCTGTTAATACAAAATAAAAAATTATAAATTTACCACGTTTCCACTTTCCACTTGTGTGTGTGTGTGAAAACTGAAAACTAGCTAGGGTTAGGTTTACCAGTACGTGGGCATGATCCTTTTTTTCTTACTCGTGCATGTTCGAAGAGTATAGATATTTATTAACTAAAGGCTGCACTCAAGAATTTTTTATAATAATTAATCATTATGGGTTGGGTTTTATTTATTTATTTATACATTATATAGAGAGAGAGGGGGGGGGGGGGGGGGGTGGTTGTACTTGTTGTTGGTAAATGACGAAGACATAATACATAGGTTGAAAGAAAATTTATTGAGTTTTAAATGTTATTGGGCTTAATTTATAATTCATGTGAGGATATTCATTATTATCATTGAATTGACTTTAAAAGCCCTTAATTGGATTAATAAAATAAGTACAGTATTTTTTTTTAATTATTCATTAATGTAGTCTGTAGGCATATTAAATTGATATTGATTTAAAGATAGTGAAATAAATAAATAATGGAAAAGATTCCGTTTGAAAATGAAATTAAACGGACAAAGTGCATAATATAATATAATGAAAGATGGGAATTGGGTTGAAAACCAAAAATTGCCGAAGTTAACAAACAAAGATAGCAAAATGATAGAATGAAAATCATGTGAAACAGATTAGTGAGATGTGAAAGGAAAATGAGGAGTCATGCATTTTTTATTTTTTCTTAAATTAAGAGGCAGAGGCAGTGCCCCTTTTCTTCTGCCGCATTTTCTGCGTCATTATTAACTACCCCTCTAATTATATAATTTCCTCTACCATTTTCCATTTTATACAACTATTATCAATATAGACGAACGCTCGCCAACTCACCGTGAGCATACTTAATGTGACCACAGTTGATGTGACGATTCCAAATTTATACCCTACTAAAAGTGAAACCCTAAATCGAAAATTATTAATGTGACACTACTATATCAGCCGATTACACATTAAAGTGTGTTCACGAGCATGTACGCATTGATATATAGTGTATTACATATATCACACACACAACCACACGCATGTGTGTATGTGTGTTTCGAGGGGTACGAGATAGTAATAGTGTAGCAGGGGAGTGGGAGTATGCCCTATTGCAAAGTGGAAATATTGCACTATTAAATTTTTAATTAATGACGTTGTTAGCGTAGAAATGATTTTTGGTGATGTAATAATATTTCGTGACAAAAAAAATATAATACACAAAGTTGGACCCTTTTTTTGAAGATAGCTTATCAATCGTAAACATTATTAACGTGTTCTCAGCTGGTGTGACAATGTTACGCATAGAAAATTTTATCATGAATATAATTTCTAAAAATTAAACTCTAGCAAAAGAGTTGAATAAGTTTGCATGTTGCATTTTTGAAAAAAGAAGGTACATTAAGTATAGTATGGACAAGATATTTAGAAAATATCTACATATAATCATTGATAAGATATTATAATAACTAGTTGAGGATTCTTTTGCCACGTGGCGTAAACTGCTATATACTCTCATTTAGTTATTAGGTTTTCATGTTAAATTAGTTTACATATATACTACCTCCATCTCAACTAATTGTCCCATTTACTTTTTTAACTTTTTTCGGCACGTGTTTCCACCAAAACATAATACGAGTTTTAAAATATAATTTTGAAGTATTGTTTCTTTTACGGGATACTATGACAGTATCCCGTAAAAGAAACAATACTTCAAAATTATATTTTAAAACCCGTACTAGGTTTTGATAGAAACGCGTGCCGAAAAAAATCAAAAAGAAATGAAATAATTAGATGGGATGGAGGTAGTATATCGCAAGTCCGATGACAAACTATGACCTAACTCCTATTTATATATAAATTGGAGGAAGTAGTGAGTGAGTGCACATGCATGGTAGATTAAATCAGTCTTTCCCTATAATAATAATATAATAATAAAGAGAAAGGAGAAGTTTGGAAGTGATATGGATTGATGCCTTCTTATTCAATTCTCACAAGCGTTAAATGTGGCTTGACTTTCATCCTTATACACTACACATGCTTCTTCATTCATTATTTACCCCTTTTCTTTTCAACCCCCTTCATCATTTCCCTAATAACCATTAACACCCCCCCCCCCTCCCCCTATTAAATACTTTCACCGTCCCGTCTTACTAGACTCGTTTCTATTATTTTACATTCACATGTACTCCGTATTTAAGAAGCGGATCTGATAGGACGAGACGGAGAGAGTACATAGATACATATATGATCACGAGGAGAGGGAGAGAGAGAGGATACTCATGCCTGTATATATTTGTACTACTTTACTGAATTCGTGTCTACACTTAATATATTACATATTTTCAATTATTTATTTCTATTTACGTAAGAATCTACCTCTTGTTGGAAAAAGGAAAAAAAATTAATCATCCTACTTGAAATTATACATGCCATCTAACCTACATAGGAATCCGATGCTAATTATGAGTACAATTTTTCATGCGAATAAAAAGTAATATTAAAAATGGGTAAGGAAATAATATTAAAAATGTGTAAATATTGTGTTACATCCGACAATTTACTATTATAGCATATTTAGTCCTACTTGGAGAGAACTAAATAAATTAGGTATTTATCATAAGTAATGAGTTAGTGATGTCACACTAATTAACATGTGAAAAATGAAAGGTGCATACTAGGGCTGGCAAAATGTCGGGCCGGCCCGGGCTTTTGACATTTTTGGGCGGCCCGGCCCGGACCAAAATTCTATCGGGCCTGGAAATATGATGCCCAGCCCGGCCCTAAACCCGGGCAGCCCGTCGGGCCGGGCCAATTTTGCCAGCCCTAGTGCATACTATTTTAATTTTGATTATTTTACGAGAGTAAAACAATCGTGCTACTACATATATGCATGGGTCCAGTACGTGGGTCCCTTCCCTACACTGAAATAAATTAAAGCCGAATTAATGTGAGCATTTTGTTCAGCAACACTTCACATTATTGGACTCATCTAAGATGCTACTACCTATTTTTACTTTTCTTATATTTAATGTAGGGTAACCAACACCACATAATTAATCCTCCAATAAAAAAAATGTTTGATTTCAAGATTAAGAAGAATCCAACATCAGATTACGTTGGATAGTGTAAATTAATTAGAACAAAGAAAAAAAAATTGTATTCACTAATCACTATAGATTATAATTTATTTTAAATTAATAGTTCAATTGGACTTGCGGTTGCGGCTTATTTAAATGACCTCTTTAATATACGGAGTATATGAGAAAACACATTAGCAAATCATCTATTTGCTATAGGAAAAGTTTGAATTCTTTTTTTTTTTTCCTCTATATATACGCAGGACTGCATAATGATGTAAGTAATTTTTCAAATTAAATATCTTTTGAAATTAAAAAAATAATAATGTGTCTTGTTTAATTTGAGATGATATTTGAGATGATGAGTGTACATATAGAATGTTGGATAACTATGGTGAAAACTAATTATTACGCGAAACCTGCAACCCATCATAAAATATTGCATTTTATGCACAAAAGTGTTGCATTTTTATCATAAAATGTTGCATTCTTATGATGATGCATTATATGCATAAAAATAATATAAAATAAAATAAAATAATATATTTTATTATGCAACATTTTATGTACAAAATGCATCATTTTATGCATAAAATGCAACAGTTTATGATGGGTTGCAGGTTTCACGTAATAATTAGTTTTCATATGATCTACTATATATATATATAGTATATATATATATATCTATATATATGCGTGTGTGTGTGTCCTATGCATCATTTGATGCATTGATGCATTAAAAGAAAACAATGGACTTATATATATCCTATCACTCAAAACTATAATTATAAATAAGGGTAAAACCCATCCAATATAAATAAAACTAAACATTGAGCCCAATTGGATAATTTTCTACTCCCTCCCCTCCGCTATTTTTGACTTGTCTCGTTTGTTGAATATATGAGTGGTATAAAATAATAAAACGAGACAAGTCAAAAATAACAGAGAGAGTAAGTAATATCGGTTCTCAAGTTTGATTCTTAACAAAACATTTTAATTTAATTAAAGTTTATAAATGTGAACTATTGACTAGTTAAACATGGATTACATCAATCAAACACGCTTGAAAATAATGGTATCTATGATGTGTGCCATTTCTAATCGATGGTGATGATGATAAAAGTATATATGAGATCTCTTACAATATAAATTTATATTACAAGTTAATTAATTTTTAATTTCTTCCACCAAAATAATTAATGCTTCATCTGTGTAATGTAGATTCATAATATAAAACATGTATAAGTAATAGCTGATATTCATATAATTATATGTGACTAATTAACTAGGGTATGCCAATTTTTTTTGCACACATAAAAAAGAATTGAGCACTATAATTTAGGGTGGAATATTTAGTATACATATGTAACACAATGTTGATTAATACATATGTCTGGTTGTCATTATCATCTTCTAATCGAACTTTAAATAAAAAATTTAGTTAAGCATGATTTTCAATGTCAATTTAAAGAGGTAGAGAAGATAAAAATGGACTACAAGAATTGACTATGAATGGAGACATTGTTCACCATGGATTCTGCAATGGGCCCCACCAGTCTGCCCTATGTGTGCTATATATATTGCTACATTTTCCACTTTTTTTTTTTTTTTTTTTTTTTTTTTTTTTTTTGCAGTCACACAATCATTTGCACTATAAAATGTCAAGACTTCAAATTAAATGTTTCTACGCACTTTTCATGTTAATGAACGGTCTGAGTTTTTTTATTTTTTTATTATTTATTATTTTATTATTTTATTTTATTTGCTTCATGTCCAACAACCATAATAAAGTTATAATTTCATGCATATCATATCTTACAATCACATACATTCACAAATTTTAATTTAATTAATTGCGGCTATAAAATCCATGTGGACATTAACTCTATTTTAATCAATCACTATAAAATTACACTAAATTTAAGATTTCGTTAGTCTTAAGTAGAGTTCAACTTTTAAAGTCTGTATTTATGATAACTTTCTTTGTTTATGATATTGTCATGTCAATGGAAAGTAAATTAAATGTGTGCATGGTAAGTATTGGGGCATTCGTCCTAGTTAATTTAATAATCATAGACAAGTACAATTTTTATTGAGGGCTAATTAGTCATTTTAATGAGTTTCTTAACTATCACCTAATGTCTAAAAACTAAAATCAACATTTGGTATATGCATATATGCGTGGGGATGGCCAGCTTCCCTCCATTCAAGAAATTAATATATATAATAAATCTCAAAATCTCTCTAAAAATGTAAAAAAAAAAAATTAAAATGAAGAACTGTATTATAACGATTAATCAATCAATGGGAAATAAACTAATTAAATGAGTATCTGATCAATGTGAAAGTAGAAAAAAAAAACCATTCGGCAAGAAAATATTCCCTCCGTCCAATGTTTTAAAAGTCGTTAGGCGCTAGTAGGACGGTGGGGTGGGGATTAGCGTCTAGGCGGAAGTCTAGGCAAACTAAGTGGATCAAAGTTATAATGCACAATTCTTTTACTATGTAACTATTTTGTCATATAATATAAACTATATAAACATATATTACTCATAAAATTATTTTTAGTTCATGATAAAAAGAGGTAGAAAAAGATATACTACCTCCGTCCTCCATTTAGTGACCTTTTTTTTTCAGCATGTATACTTCAAAATTCATTTTAAAACTCATCAACGATAAGCGTGGAAATACGTGCCACACATGCTGAAAAAAAAAGGTCACTAAATGGAGGACGGAGAGAGTAATAAAATTAAGCTTTAATCGAGCCGATAGGGTTTCGCTCAGAGCCTAAGCGAATTATACGTTAATTAGGACGGCGGGGTACCGTCTAACATCTAGGTGGGGACTAGACAGACCTAGACAGTCCCTCTGTCACACTCTACTTGAGTCCACTTTTATTTATCTTAGTCTATTATTATAATCAAATGATTCAACTAGAGTGAAACAAATGGAGTACTTATATTATTTGGATGTTAGGAGAATAATAATAATAATAAACAAAAAAAACAATATAATGCTAAAATCCCAACTACTTAACAGCTCGCTTTAATAGAGATTAGACTCATAAAGTACACCTTTCGTTGTCTTTAAATAGTTGGAGGCTTGGGCCTATATAAATTTGACTTCCACAGTCAACCTATGTGAAATCAAATACTCCCTCCCTCCGTGAAAATTTCATTCGGCACAAAATTAAGAAAACTATATTAAGTTAGTTAACGGTGAATGATAGAGTTATTGTTAATAAATAAAAAACAAAGTTGTTAAGATAAAGTCATTGAGATAAGGGATTAAGTGGTGGGCTGTAACATAAAGTGATTTGGTAAATAAAGTGTAATGTAAAGGTTCTAAATTAAAAATGAGTATAAGATAATACATATATGGTGACGTCTCAAAAAGAAAATTTTCACACGTATATATCACAGACTTGAGAGAAAAACGAAAAAAAGAAAAGAAAAGGAAAAAGAAGAGTAAATCGATGAGTGACAATTGACAAATAAATGGGGGACGTCGGCAAATCCAGAATTTCACCTTCCCACACACTCCCATCACACTTATCCTTCGTCTTATCATCGATTACTCTAGTATTTCTGTTCGCCTCTGGGTCGCCATGCGGGGCCCAGCATCTCCCGACACGTGTCGCCCTTCCATTGGCCGGCCCACCACGTGCGTGTCGGTCTATTAATCGCCTAATTTTCAGTTCTCAATTCCTAATGGCGTCACCATTAAGCCCCTAATCCCTCCTCTCAACCGCCTCTAATATCCCCCCCCCCCCATGAGTGAAATTACGGCCCAGCCCCTCCTCCCCCCATGGCATGACGTGGCGGGATATGACTGGACGTTCCCGTTCACGGGGCATACGTCAACATGTGCGCAACGCAGCATGATCGGATCGGAGAGCGTATATACGAATTCGTAATAAAAAGAAGAGGCTGTAGTCCGTAGAGAGCCCCATAACATATTTTTTGAATATTTCTATTTCATTTCACTTTTCCTTTTAATTTTCCTCTCGCTTTAGAAGTGTTGTACTCCATGCTCCTCCCCTTCAATTCTGCAACTTACTCTCTCTCAAAATCCCTAAATCCTGCAACATAATCGGAATTCAGATCGTCCGATCGTCGGAGCTCGGTTTAATTAATCCGGCCGGAAAATTCGTCGGTAGCTCGCGTTCATGGAGAGCACCGATTCGTCGACCGGCTCACAGCAGCCGCAGCTGCCGCCGGGATTCCGCTTTCACCCCACCGACGAGGAGCTCGTCGTCCACTACTTGAAAAAGAAGGTCGCCTCCGCCCCCTTGCCCGTCGCCATCATCGCCGAAGTCGATCTCTACAAATTCGACCCCTGGGAGCTCCCTGGTCAATTCCTTTTCCTTTTTTTTTTAAAAAAAACAAAAAACAAAAAATCAGTTCGTCGAAATAATTTAATTTAATTTTAATTTTGATATAATTTTGATTTATTGATATAGCTAAGGCTATATTTGGGGAGCAGGAGTGGTACTTTTTCAGCCCGAGGGACCGGAAGTACCCGAACGGAGCGCGGCCGAACCGGGCGGCGACGTCCGGCTACTGGAAAGCGACCGGGACCGATAAACCGGTCATGACCGGGGGTGGTACCCAGAAAGTGGGGGTGAAAAAAGCACTCGTTTTCTACGGAGGGAAACCGCCGAAGGGGATCAAAACGAACTGGATCATGCATGAGTACAGGCTCGTGGAGAACAAGCCTAGCTCCAAGCCTCCGGGTTGCGACTTCATCAACAAAAAGGGTTCTCTTAGGGTAACCGTCTGTCACCGTACTATTAATCACAGTCATATATATATACATCAGTCACGAAAATCATCACCGTATTTTTGTTGGCGCAGCTCGACGATTGGGTCCTTTGTCGAATATACAAGAAGAACAACGCGCAGCGGCCATTGGATCAGGACCGCGACGACGCCCCCGATCTGATGGTACCGATCAACAATCCGCAAACCTTCTCAATGCCGGTGGCGCACCACCACAAATTCCTCGACGCCGACCACCAGGCCATGTACGACGGGATGATGGGCGGCGACGCCGTGAATATGTCCAAGGCGGCGGCGGCGGCGCCGCTCCACCTCCTCCCGCCGCACGGGCTCAAGCGGACGGTCCCCAACCTGTACTGGGACGACGGCGCCGCCGCCAACACCTCCCCCTCCGCCAAGAGATTCCTGGCGGAGAGCTGCGACGGGAGAGGCGGTGGCGACGACGCCACGAACTCCATCGCCACCATCCTCAGCCAGCTGCCGCAGACGCCGACGGCGCTGCAGCAGCAGCAGGCAATGCTCGGGAATCTGGGCGATGGAGTGTTCGGGCAGCAGCCTTATCAAGTGAACTGGTATACATGAACATATTAATTAATTACTGTTAATTTTCTTTTGTAAATTTTTTTATTATGAATTATGCAAAAGGAGATGGTAGAATTACTAGTAATGGTTGGGGATTTTGTTTGTAGATAGAGGGGAATTGGAATTAATGAAAATATACACAAATTAATGAATTAAAAATATATATATATATAAAAAAAATTACAGTTGGGAAAGGGGGATTATGTGTAGTAAATTTTAGCAATTAGCATAGATGATGAGACAGTATGTTATTAGCTGTAATATGTTTACATAGTTTTATATTTATTTCGTTTATAAGTATATATTTTTGGGCATAGTATTTGTAGGTGTAAACTAATTATAGGAATCTTGTACTCATCTTCTTGTGGAGAAATTGAATAAAACCATTTTAGTAATCATGTTCTCCTTAGAAATTATAATACATTCATACTATCTTCTTTTGCATTATATATTTATGCATCTTCATAGTTATGATTTTCTTTATTTGATTGATTGATTGATTTTAGATCTTTCCTAAAGTATATATATATATATATATATATATATATATATATATAATTTTTTATTTATTTTTTTGTGAAAAATCTTGCTCTGGGATTATTTTTGCACCAAGAAAACCCTAAAACCCGTTTGGTAGTCAGGAAAAACTTAGATAAGAAAATTTATCTCGCATTTTCCAGTATTTGGTGGCCGAAAAATATAATCTCATCGGCCCACGAAATTGCTTGGGTCCGGACTAAATTTACTGTTACACTTGCATATACTATCCGCCTCTACCCCGGGATAAGTTGTGATAAGTTTTTTATTTTCGATTTTAATTATCAATTTTTTATTTTTAATTTTGTTCTTTTTGCAAAATACAAAAAAATATATATTTTTATAAATTTCAATTTTGCATTTTCAATTTTGTTCTTTTTGCAAAATACAATATATATATATATATATATATATATATATATATATATTGTTTTTATAAATTGCAATTTGCATTTTCAATTTTGTTCTTTTGGAAAAATACAAAATAAATAAATAAAATAAAAAAATAAAAATTGTTTTTATAAATTTCAATTTTGCATTTTCAATTTTGTTCTTTTGCAAAATACAAAAATATATATATATTGTTTTTATAAATTTTAATTTTGCAATTTCAATTTTGTTCTTTTGCAAAATACAATATATATATATATATATATATATATTGTATAAATTTCAATTTTGCATTTTCAATTTTGTTCTTTTTGCAAAATACAAAAAAAAAACAAAAATTGTTTTTATAAATTTCAATTTTGCTTTTCTTTCAAGGGTAATTTCATATTTTTATAATTTTGTCTTGATTTAAAACTATTCTACCAAACACACAATTCAAGATATCTATGTTTGTATCAAACACACAATATATTTCTTATCCCAACTTATATACTTTTTTTATCTCAACTTATCACACATTTTTTTATCTTCCATTTTCTCGGTATTGCTACCAAACGGACCCTTAATGTAAGTCATGATTTTATGTATTGTCCATATTTGTTGCATACTTTTTTTGTTCTTCGTTTTAAGCATTGTGGATTTTCTGTTAAGGAAAAAAATATGATCTGCCATTAATAAGTACGTATATATAATGGCTGATTTATTTTTATTTTTTTTCTAGAGATATGATGATGATTTATGGCCACTTCTGGTACTGCTAAAATATTTAGAAATTCTGATCTAAGAAACTCTACGCTGCAAATTTTGGTATAAAAAAAAATTAGATATGAAACAAATTATACGAAAATATTTTTGGCATGAATTCAGAAGAATTCAATGGAAAAGAAGATAATAAAATATTATATATATATTTACGTGAAACCTGCAACCCATCATAAAATGTTATATTTTATGCATAAAATGTTGCATAATAAAATATATTATTTTATATTATTTTTATGCATATAATGCATCATCATGAGAATTTGTATAATAAAATATATTATTTTATTTTATTTTATTCAGGTTTCACGTTATAATTAGTTTTCACTATAACTCATCCCTATATATATATATATATATGCATGCAAGTTTACGCCTTTAAATGTTAGTGTGAAGGGCAATGGCCGAAAGAGTCGAATCTGCGTGCTTTTTGTGATGAATAATGGATTGCTTCGTAATTAAATTCAATAATTCAAATATATTCCACGCTACTATTCCTTTTTTTGTTCTTTTTTTTTTTTTTTTTTTTCTGGCAACATCGCAAAGAAATATATTCCCACTATTTCCTTTATTGCAAATAGGCATATATTATATAATATCCATTTGAGTTTTTTTTTTATATAAAACCAAAAAAAGATAAAAAGATAAAATAAAATGAATTTCATTCTTTAATTTATAATTTAATATAATTTTACCCAATACAAGTTGAAATAAATCTCATCTTGGAAAGTAAGCACCGCATAGAAGCTATTTAGAATTATTCGTTTGCTATCATTTTCTTTGTTTTATTAAAACAAGGTAAAATAACTTTTCATGGAGATAAAGCATTCATCAAAATTAGCAAATAAAATTAACTCACTAAAACTGTATTAGCCACAGCATTGCCCTTAATGATGATGTCCTAATCCCATCTTCACTTCCATCGCCATTAACTTGAGAAATTTCTTTACTTAATTCAGAAAATTTAATTAATTAATTTATTAATTCACATAATAAAATCACGGTGTGGCTGTCGCTTTCGTCCTAGTCTGGAAAGACTTGGCAAAAGTATATTCTAAATTCTACCACCACACCATTAGGTTTAATTTTCACATCGACATGCACTAAATTGCTAAATGTAATTTAATTTAGTCCTGATTTAAAAAAATCTTAGATTTCAAACCACACACCATCAACAAAAGATAAAATTAAACGATGTTCATCTCGGTCCTAATATTTTAGATTTTGAGAATAAATTAAAACTTATAATTATGCTATATACATATTTTTTTTGTCCAATTTTAAGTTTTCTTTTTCCTTACACTAAAAAAAATTAAAAAAATTGGGGGATTGAGATTGAATTATTAATTAATTATGAAATTAATATAGAAGAAAGAATGAAGAAGAAGAAGAAGAAGAAGAAGAGAAGAAGATGATGGTATGTTATGGAACATGAGAAATGGGTGTAATTGAATAAAAGGAGTATAAATGTATGATGAAAGATTAATTAATTAATTAGGAAGGGGTTAATTAGTAGTCCTTGATGATAATTAAAGGGACCATATGTCAGCTGTCACAACATTAAAAGGAATCTTTATCTGAAACCTCACAAAATTAATAATGGTTAATCACATTTCCATAAAAGGGAAGAGTACAAAACAACTTTAACACATTATTTCATCCCACCACTGCTATATATGGAAATTAGATAGTGGCGATGATGGAGATTTTTTATTTATTTTATTTTATACTTCTTCTCTAATTAATTAAACACCTTTCACTATATGCTTATTAATTAGTATATATTATATTATACAATCATCTCGATTTCGTGTGTCGCCTTCATTCGATGCGCATCTATATACATAAATATTAATTCCTCCGGCTTAGAGATACTGAGCCTCTTTTTTTATTAGGGCCGTCTTAAGATAAGAAGATTTCTAACTCCTTTTCCTTTTGAGAAATAATTATCATATTAATAGCACAATTAGTAAACCTCTTATTACACTTAACATTATCTAATTAAATCTCATCATCCACTCATCTCTCAGCACGTATCCTAATATAATTTAAATTCTAAAAGTTTAAACTATCATAACTTTCTCGTTTGTTTATTCGATTTTTATGATTTTTATATCAAATTAAAGGTCTTGATACGATCTTTCATTTAAAATCAAACATGAATATGTTTTGATGCATCTATGATGCTCTAGTTTTAAAATATGCCTAAATATATAAATCATATCACATCCTTACACACATTACATTTTACACACTAAATACATCCGTCTTAATTCCCGTGCCGAAAAAAAAGGACTCAGTATCTCTGAGCCGGAGGAAGTATGAGTAATGCTCTAATGCCCACCGTGGGCATGCTTAATGTGCTCACGGACAGCGACCGAGGGACACTGGGCCATCCGTTTTTAAATTTTTTTAGTATTATATATATATATATATATATATATATTTAAAGCAATATATATTAATTTATAAATAATACTAGTAGTTTTTAAAACTAAGATATTATATTTTAGTTGTTTTTGTTGTTGTTGTTGTGGTATTCTTGGTAATTGAAGAATTATAGATAGAAAAATAATGTTCAATTTTCAATGACTTTCTAATTTTTTCTCAGCAATTTACAATTTAATTGCGAAACTATTCTCCATTTCATATTTGTATTCCAATCTATATACATAACAATGAAAATATTGTTAGTTTGGACATTTAATTGCTATTTCATATTGATCAACACACGCAACACAATTATGAAAAGTTGAATAGTTTGATAAATAAATTGTAAATTACCCTTATTAGAATTTTGAAATATTCCATTTTAAATATTTTGTTTTATGTTGGCCTTGTTTAATCTATATTTATATTTTTTTATTTTTTAATATTTTACTTATAATTATTTAAATTGGGCCCCCTCGTCAATATTTTTGGCTCCGTCACTGCTCACGGATGACGTGACATTGGAATATATAAGGAATATATATAAGGAAGTTAATAAATAATTAAACTCTACTATAAAAAAACTAAACCCTAACATAAAAACTAAATAAAAGGAAAAATTACATACGTGACACTGCCACATCACCGGTGGACACATACCGTGGGTAGGTGTAGGTCCCGATAAATAGATATTGGTGTATGGGGGGGGGAATACACCAATTCGCCAACAGTTTTGACTTTAAAAACAAAGTCGATCTTACTGAGTTGTCAGCTCAGCTTATCAGTGCAGCTCGGTTTATCCAGCTCAGTCAATAAACTGGTGAGCTTGCTAAACCGAACTGTGTGCGGAAGTTTGGTGGACAGGTTGGCTATCTCTTAGAAAATTCTTGCTTTGTGCAGGTTGATTATATCAATGAAGTGCAATGTAATGAAGGTTAGTTGAACATTGTAAGGTCGACTGTAAATAAAAGATAGAGAGAGAGAGATCGAGACAGTCGATTTAGCGTGGTTCGGGAAACGTCCCTACATCCACGTCAGATACCGTCGTATCTGAAATTCCTTACTTCTCTCTTATTTATACTGGCTGAGTACCAGCCTCAACCTTCGTCAATCTTTAGACTTAGGCCGAGCACGAGTTATGGGTCGTGACCCTTACAACCTTTCATACAAACATACATACAACCTTGCAGCTAAACTAACAGATTCTTCTTTACTTGAACGAATGTGTAGTAAGCTTGTGAAGAGTGTTCTGTGAGGTTCCAGACTCAGAAATCTTGAAGGTCTCAACACTTGGGAAATGGCTTGGATTCGAGTGTTGAGTTTGGCTTTGAAGCGTAAAGATTTCTGGATAGATTTAGCTTTGAAGCTCTGGTTTCCTCTCTCTATTTTTCTCTCTTCCCCGTCTATTTTCCCTTCTTTCCCCACCTCTCGATTCTGGGATGGCTTGAAGTATTTATATGACTCCAATTTGAATTAGAGCCGTTGGAGTTGCAGAGGTGTCAGAACCGTACTGCTGACTGGACTTCTAGCCGTTGAGGTTTTCTATACAGCTTGAACCATCAAGGTTGGCAAGGCACAGCTTAGGTCAGACTGGGAAGGTCGACCTTTTGTACCTCAAGCTGACTTTGTTTTCTGTGGTCTTCAAGCTTGATCTTTGTATTAGAATCTTCACCTTGAGAAGCTGTTGACTAATAGCAGCTTGACTCACAGCAGCTTGACTAAGCATATTGGCTTCAGCAGGTTCCTCAGAAGGTTGGCCTAAGCAGGTTCCTCAGCATGCAGGTTCCACAACATGCAGGTTGCACTCAGGAGGTTGGCCTAAGCAGGTTCCTCAGCATGCAGGTTGCTCAGCATACAGGTTCCTCAGCATGCAGGTTGGCCTCAGCATGCAGGTTCGCCAATATGCAGGTTGCTCTGCATACAGGTTCCTCAGCATGCAGGTTGGCCTCAGCATGCAGGTTCGCCAATATGCAGGTTGCTCAGCATACAGGTTCCTCAGCATGCACGTTGGCATCCGCAGGTTGGCCTATGCAGGTTGGACTATGCAGGTTACACGAGCAGGTTGACAGATTGATCTAACTAGGTACAAGGTTGCACTACCAACCTTGATCTTTACATGGAGATCAGTCTGTTCCTATCAAACTTATAACTAAGTCCTATAACTAAGTGTGGTTTCTAATAACATTATCAAAACTAAACTAAACAGGGTTCCCAACAATTTCCCCCTTTTTGATGATGTCGAAACCAACACTTTACAAATAGTTCCTAAAGATAAGAATATAAGATCAATGAACTAAAAGTTCAGCAAGATGAACTTACTTTCTGTGCTTTATGCTCTTCCTGCATCTTGATACCACTAGTGCATCTATCCTGCATCTTTCCCCCTTTTTCTACATCTTTCCATGCTCGTTCTACATCTTTCCCCATTTTCGACATTATCAATAAGGGTCTGTGCTTTATGGCGAAAAGAAGAGTTCTTTTCCTTGAGCTTGACTTGCTTGGAAAGATCATTGCATTCTCTGTTTCCCCCTTAATTGTTGATCTGGTGTTTTACGGATATATCGGCTGGGCTGGCAAATCAGTGATCATTCCCCCTTAAAATGTGTCAAGGTTGATCAGCTTGACTAGGAGGCTAGCATGGTTATGAGATCAGCTTGATTGACTGAGCAGACTGATCAGGTCAACTCTAGAAATAAGCTTAGCTGATCTGTTGCTCTTGATCTGCATCTTGAGACAGCCTTTCCATTATCTTGTTCACCACGATCATCGATTCGATGCACCATCCTTTGGGTTCCCAACAAGTGAGCTCCTCCGGAAGATCATGTTCTATCTTCCTTGAGTGATCTCTTCTTCATATTATTCAAGTTCAGACTTGATCTTGGGATCCACAAATTTAGAATGAGCTTGAGGGATGAGGTATGGAGCTGATAGACTGATCTGTGAGTAGGGAGTTAATCTGTTATGATTGAGCTGGTGAGGCAGCTCGATGTCCTTGCATCAGTTCCCCCTTGATATGTGATCTGGTTTTGATCAGTTTACTCTTTTGTACCACTTGTACCTTATAGCTTTCAAGGCCTCTGAAGCTTGCGACGCGAGCTTTGTCTTTTGCCCTTTGTTTCTTCAGCTCAGCCAAAAACAGCTTCTGCTTGCCTTCATCCGCGCAGTCTTCAGCAGTGTATCCAGCTTCTGCCATGAGCCGGATGAGGTTGGATTCAGCTGAAGCTTTCTCTTGAGCAGACAACTGCTTGGCAGTAGCAGGTTGGGCAGCTGATACAGGTTGAGCAGCTGCAGTTGGCATCACAGGTTGGGGAGGTTGAGCAACCTGTGCCTTCTTAGCTCTTCCTGTAACCTGTGTCTTCTTACCTTACATTGTGATACCACTTATATTGTGATTTGCTTGTTGATCAATAGAGAGTTTCCTGTACAGACACACAGACTTATTAAAATAACAACATGTGTTACATCCACAGTCATGTTTATCTTATTAAGGACTTTAATTGTGCAGCTCATCTTAAAGTACCCTAGAAATACTCTAGAATTTGCTTCGCAATTGAAAGTCTTTAATTTAGATTTCCCATTGTCGTGAGTGTAACACAAACAGCAACAGAAATTGGAAGTATTAAAGTAGGCTTAGCATTTTGTTGAGATCGGATGCTAAGTGGGAGGTCAAGCTCCCTTGAGAGGTTGAGGAGCAGGTTGATAGCAATCTGCATGATAAGATGGCTCCTCAGCAGCTTGGATTCTCTGATACTTTTGACCTTGATGAGCAGCTTTGGAAGAAATCTCGAAAGAGAGACTGCTCATATGAATCACACTGGTACCACCGATCTTAGTAGCCAGCTTGGGTGACTAGTGCTGGTGTTTCTAGCTTGACAATAAGCTTGTTTCAGTCGGCTTTGATCAGATCTGGTCTGTTTGACTTGTAGTGACCTGACCGACTCTGTGCTTGTTCTCGCGATAGAACTGCTTATACTTGAGCATTCGAGATTCCAACCTCTCATGCTTTCTTGTCATCATCGCGAGATCTTGCAGCAGTTCGTCCTTCCTAGTGAACTCTTTAGATAAGTTGGGAGGAACATCTTTGGCCAGATCAGCTCGAAATGCAGCATCTTTTTCTTCCTCTTGATACCATTTCTTTTTAGCTTTACTTCCTTTGTTAGAGCAATCTGGAGCTGATCCATGAATACGAATGATCTCGTACTCATTCCCCATCAAAATGTCAAAAAGCTCTTCGGTTGTGAGCTTATTGAAGTCAGGTCGGTTGGGATGGAGGGCAACATACACATGCCAACTTGCTGGGAGGGCACGAATGACCTTGAGATTCAACTCTCGCTGAGTGAATTTGTCCTTTTTGATAGCAGCGATCTTCATGAAGCGATCTCTCATCTGCTCCACAGTCTCTCCAGACAACATCTTGAATTCATTGAAATTGTTGCAGGCCATGGAGAGCTTGTTCTCTTGTGACTCTTCAGATCCTATGCTGAGAGACTTTAGAGTATCCCACATTTCTTTTGCAGTTTGCAGATTTCTGATCTTGGCAAGGTGAACTCCTTTGACTGTGCTTGAGATGAGCGCTTTCGCATAATTGTCCAGGCTGGCTTCTAATCTTTCCTCGGCAGTGTACTTACGAGGACTCTTGACCACTTGTTTGAACGTGGCCTCGCCTGGAGATTCTCCTTCAATCTGAACCTTTTCTCCGTAGATAAGAGAGGATCCATTTTCGATGATATCCCACATGCGAATGTGACGAGCTTGCAGGCACATGCGAATCCTGAAGCTCCAATCTTCATATCCCTGTATAGAAAAATCTTCGCAATTGCGAACAAGTGCAGTTTCCATGATGACAGGTTGATATGAAGGTTACAAAAAGAATTTTCCTAGATCAGTTCAATTTGACCAAAAGTTTTGAAAAGAACTTTTAGTAAACAGATACGATGGTCAAAAGAACCACTGCTCTGATACCACTTGTAGGTCCCGATAAATAGATATTGGTGTATGGGGGGGGGGAATACACCAATTCGCCAACAGTTTTGACTTTAAAAACAAAGTCGATCTTACTGAGTTGTCAGCTCAGCTTATCAGTGCAGCTCGGTTTATCCAGCTCAGTCAGTAAACTGGTGAGCTTGCTAAACCGAACTGTGTGCGGAAGTTTGGTGGACAGGTTGGCTATCTCTTAGAAAATTCTTGCTTTGTGCAGGTTGATTATATCAATGAAGTGCAATGTAATGAAGGTTAGTTGAACATTGTAAGGTCGACTGTAAATAAAAGATAGAGAGAGAGAGATCGAGACAGTCGATTTAGCGTGGTTCGGGAAACGTCCCTACATCCACGTCAGATACCGTCGTATCTGAAATTCCTTACTTCTCTCTTATTTATACTGGCTGAGTACCAGTCTCAACCTTCGTCAATCTTTAGACTTAGGCCGAGCACGAGTTATGGGTCGTGACCCTTACAACCTTTCATACAAACATACATACAACCTTGCAGCTAAACTAACAGATTCTTCTTTACTTGAACGAATGTGTAGTAAGCTTGTGAAGAGTGTTCTGTGAGGTTCCAGACTCAGAAATCTTGAAGGTCTCAACACTTGGGAAATGGCTTGGATTCGAGTGTTGAGTTTGGCTTTGAAGCGTAAAGATTTCTGGATAGATTTAGCTTTGAAGCTCTGGTTTCCTCTCTCTATTTTTCTCTTTTCCCCGTCTATTTTCCCTTCTTTCCCTTTTTCTCTCCACATCGATTCTGGGATGGCTTGAAGTATTTATATGACTCCAATTTGAATTAGAGCCGTTGGAGTTGCAGAGGTGTCAGAACCGTACTGATGACTGAACTTCTAGCCGTTGAGGTTTTCTGTACAGCTTGAACCATCGAGGTTGGCAAGGCACAACTTAGGTCGGACTGGGAAGGTCGACCTTTTGTACCTCAAGCTGACTTTGTTTTCTGTGGTCTTCAAGCTTGATCTTTGTATTAGAATCTTCACCTTGAGAAGCTGTTGACTAATAGCAGCTTGACTCACAGCAGCTTGACTAAGCATATTGGCTTCAGCAGGTTCCTCAGAAGGTTGGCCTAAGCAGGTTCCTCAGCATGCAGGTTCCACAACATGCAGGTTGCACTCAGGAGGTTGGCCTAAGCAGGTTCCTCAACATGCAGGTTGCTCAGCATGCAGGTTGCTCAGCATGCAGGTTCCTCAGCATGCAGGTTGGCCTCAGCATGCAGGTTCGCCAATATGCAGGTTGCTCAGCATACAGGTTCCTCAGCATGCAGGTTGGCCTCAGCATGCAGGTTCGCCAATATGCAGGTTGCTCAGCATACAGGTTCCTCAGCATGCAGGTTGGCATCCGCAGGTTGGCCTATGCAGGTTGGACTATGCAGGTTACACGAGCAGGTTGACAGATTGATCTAACTAGGTACAAGGTTGCACTACCAACCTTGATCTTTACATGGAGATCAGTCTGTTCCTATCAAACTTATAACTAAGTCCTATAACTAAGTGTGGTTTCTAATAACATCATCAAAACTAAACTAAACAGGGTTCCCAACAATTTCCCCCTTTTTGATGATGTCGAAACCAACACTTTACAAATAGTTCCTAAAGATAAGAATATAAGATCAATGAACTAAAAGTTCAGCAAGATGAACTTGCTTTCTGTGCTTTATGCTCTTCCTGCATCTTGATACCACTAGTGCATCTATCCTGCATCTTTCCCCCTTTTTCTACATCTTTCCATGCTCGTTCTATATCTTTCCCCCTTTTCGACATTATCAATAAGGGTATGTGCTTTCTGGCGAAAAGAAGAGTTCTTTTCCTTGAGCTTGACTTGCTTGGAAAGATCATTGCATTCTCTGTTTCCCCCTTAATTGTTGATCTGGTGTTTTACGGATATATCGGCTGGGCTGGCAAATCAGTGATCATTCCCCCTTAAAATGTGTCAAGGTTGATCAGCTTGACTAGGAGGCTAGCTTGGTTATGAGATCAGCTTGATTGACTGAGCAGACTGATCAGGTCAACTCTAGAAATAAGCTTAGCTGATCTGTTGCTCTTGATCTGCATCTTGAGACAGCCTTTCCATTATCTTGTTCACCACGATCATCGATTCGATGCACCATCCTTTGGGTTCCCAACAATGAGCTCCTCCGGAAGATCATGTTCTATCTTCCTTGAGTGATCTCTTCTTCATATTATTCAAGTTCAGACTTGATCTTGGGATCCACAAATTTAGAATGAGCTTGAGGGATGAGGTATGGAGCTGATAGACTGATCTGTGAGTAGGGAGTTAATCTGTTATGATTGAGCTGGTGAGGCAGCTCGATGTCCTTGCATCAGTTCCCCCTTGATATGTGATCTGGTTTTGATCAGTTTGCTCTTTTGTACCACTTGTACCTTATAGCTTTCAAGGCCTCTGAAGCTTGCGACGCGAGCTTTGTCTTTTGCCCTTTGTTTCTTCAGCTCAGCCAAAAACAGCTTCTGCTTGCCTTCATCCGCGCAGTCTTCAGCAGTGTATCCAGCTTCTGCCATGACCCGGATGAGGTTGGATTCAGCCGAAGCTTTCTCTTGAGCAGACAGCTGCTTGGCAGTAGCAGGTTGGGCAGCTGATACAGGTTGAGCAGCTGCAGTTGGCATCACAGGTTGGGGAGGTTGAGCAACCTGTGACTTCTTAGCTCTTCCTGTAACCTGTGTCTTCTTACCTTACATTGTGATACCACTTATATTGTGATTTGTTTGTTGATCAATAGAGAGTTTCCTGTACAGACACACAGACTTATTAAAATAACAACATGTGTTACCTCCACAGTCATGTTTATCTTATTAAGGACTTTAATTGTGCAGCTCATCTTAAAGTACCCTAGAAATACTCCAGAATTTGCTTCGCAATTGAAAGTCTTTAATTTAGATTTCCCATTGTCGTGAGTGTAACACAAACAGCAACAGAAATTGGAAGTATTAAAGTAGGCTTAGCATTTTGTTGAGATCGGATGCTAAGTGGGAGGTCAAGCTCCCTTGAGAGGTTGAGGAGCAGGTTGATAGCAATCTGCATGATAAGATGGCTCCTCAGCAGCTTGGATTCTCTGATACTTTTGACCTTGATGAGCAGCTTTGGAAGAAATCTCGAAAGAGAGACTGCTCATATGAATCACACTGGTACCACCGATCTTAGTAGCCAGCTTGGGTGACTAGTGCTGGTGTTTCTAGCTTGACAATAAGCTTGTTTCAGTCGGCTTTGATCAGATCTGGTCTGTTTGACTTGTAGTGACCTGACCGACTCTGTGCTTGGCGATAGAACTGCTTATACTTGAGCATTCGAGATTCCAACCTCTCATGCTTTCTTGTCATCATCACGAGATCTTGCAGCAGTTCGTCCTTCCTAGTGAACTCTTTAGATAAGTTGGGAGGAACATCTTTGGCCAGATCAGCTCGAAATGCAGCATCTTTTTCTTCCTCTTGATACCATTTCTTTTTAGCTTTACTTCCTTTGTTAGAGCAATCTGGAGCTGATCCATGAATACGAATGATCTCGTACTCATTCCCCATCAAAATGTCAAAAAGCTCTTCGGTTGTGAGCTTATTGAAGTCAGGTCGGTTGGGATGGAGGGCAACATACACATGCCAACTTGCTGGGAGGGCACGAATGACCTTGAGATTCAACTCTCGCTGAGTGAATTTGTCCTTTTTGATAGCAGCGATCTTCATGAAGCGATCTCTCATCTGCTCCACAGTCTCTCCAGACAACATCTTGAATTCATTGAAATTGTTGCAGGCCATGGAGAGCTTGTTCTCTTGCGACTCTTCAGATCCTATGCTGAGAGACTTTAGAGTATCCCACATTTCTTTTGCAGTTTGCAGATTTCTGATCTTGGCAAGGTGAACTCCTTTGACTGTGCTTGAGATGAGCGCTTTCGCATAATTGTCCAGGCTGGCTTCTAATCTTTCCTCGGCAGTGTACTTACGAGGACTCTTGACCACTTGTTTGAACGTGGCCTCGCCTGGAGATTCTCCTTCAATCTGAACCTTTTCTCCGTAGATAAGAGAGGATCCATTTTCGATGATATCCCACATGCGAATGTGACGAGCTTGCAGGCACATGCGAATCCTGAAGCTCCAATCTTCATATCCCTGTATAGAAAAATCTTCGCAATTGCGAACAAGTGCAGTTTCCATGATGACAGGTTGATATGAAGGTTACAAAAAGAATTTTCCTAGATCAGTTCAATTTGACCAAAAGTTTTGAAAAGAACTTTTAGTAAACAGATACGATGGTCAAAAGAACCACTGCTCTGATACCACTTGTAGGTCCCGATAAATAGATATTGGTGTATGGGGGGGGGGGAATACACCAATTCGCCAACAGTTTTGACTTTAAAAACAAAGTCGATCTTACTGAGTTGTCAGCTCAGCTTATCAGTGCAGCTCGGTTTATCCAGCTCAGTCAGTAAACTGGTGAGCTTGCTAAACCGAACTGTGTGCGGAAGTTTGGTGGACAGGTTGGCTATCTCTTAGAAAATTCTTGCTTTGTGCAGGTTGATTATATCAATGAAGTGCAATGTAATGAAGGTTAGTTGAACATTGTAAGGTCGACTGTAAATAAAAGATAGAGAGAGAGAGATCGAGACAGTCGATTTAGCGTGGTTCGGGAAACGTCCCTACATCCACGTCAGATACCGTCGTATCTGAAATTCCTTACTTCTCTCTTATTTATACTGGCTGAGTACCAGTCTCAACCTTCGTCAATCTTTAGACTTAGGCCGAGCACGAGTTATGGGTCGTGACCCTTACAACCTTTCATACAAACATACATACAACCTTGCAGCTAAACTAACAGATTCTTCTTTACTTGAACGAATGTGTAGTAAGCTTGTGAAGAGTGTTCTGTGAGGTTCCAGACTCAGAAATCTTGAAGGTCTCAACACTTGGGAAATGGCTTGGATTCGAGTGTTGAGTTTGGCTTTGAAGCGTAAAGATTTCTGGATAGATTTAGCTTTGAAGCTCTGGTTTCCTCTCTCTATTTTTCTCTTTTCCCCGTCTATTTTCCCTTCTTTCCCTTTTTCTCTCCACATCGATTCTGGGATGGCTTGAAGTATTTATATGACTCCAATTTGAATTAGAGCCGTTGGAGTTGCAGAGGTGTCAGAACCGTACTGATGACTGAACTTCTAGCCGTTGAGGTTTTCTGTACAGCTTGAACCATCGAGGTTGGCAAGGCACAACTTAGGTCGGACTGGGAAGGTCGACCTTTTGTACCTCAAGCTGACTTTGTTTTCTGTGGTCTTCAAGCTTGATCTTTGTATTAGAATCTTCACCTTGAGAAGCTGTTGACTAATAGCAGCTTGACTCACAGCAGCTTGACTAAGCATATTGGCTTCAGCAGGTTCCTCAGAAGGTTGGCCTAAGCAGGTTCCTCAGCATGCAGGTTCCACAACATGCAGGTTGCACTCAGGAGGTTGGCCTAAGCAGGTTCCTCAACATGCAGGTTGCTCAGCATGCAGGTTGCTCAGCATGCAGGTTCCTCAGCATGCAGGTTGGCCTCAGCATGCAGGTTCGCCAATATGCAGGTTGCTCAGCATACAGGTTCCTCAGCATGCAGGTTGGCCTCAGCATGCAGGTTCGCCAATATGCAGGTTGCTCAGCATACAGGTTCCTCAGCATGCAGGTTGGCATCCGCAGGTTGGCCTATGCAGGTTGGACTATGCAGGTTACACGAGCAGGTTGACAGATTGATCTAACTAGGTACAAGGTTGCACTACCAACCTTGATCTTTACATGGAGATCAGTCTGTTCCTATCAAACTTATAACTAAGTCCTATAACTAAGTGTGGTTTCTAATAACATCATCAAAACTAAACTAAACAGGGTTCCCAACATAGTTTTTTCTTATTTCACTTGTAATCTTCGATTGTATTGTACGCCCGGCAAGTTTTACATTTCCAACATATTTTTCCTTCTATTGTGACATTTTTATTTTTATTTCTTGACGTAAAATATTTTTACAAAAGTAATAGTCTTAATAAATAAAAGTGATAGAAGTCATAGTGTTAACGGAAGAAAATGACACTTATTTCCCCTTCTATATTTTCATATACTTTTTTTACGAAATAGATACCAGGAGTACAATATTATTCCAAAAGTGATAGTCTTGACCAATAAAAGTGATAATCTTAATGGATAAAAGTGACACTTATTTTCCTTTCTATTTTGACATTTTTTACTTTTATTTACAATATTATTGCAAAAGTGATGGTCTTAATAAATAAAAGTGATAGTTTTGACGAATTAAAATAATAATTTTATTAAATTAATTATAATTTAATAAAAAAAATTAAAAAAATTGAAAGTCAACAGATTGACTAGGTTTGACCCGAGTCAGGTCAGCCCGGATCCAACCGCATGTGATGCAACCGGTTGCATGAGAGTGTGCCCCTAATTTATTTGATTTGATTTTCCAAAAGTTTAGATATGAGATTCGAAAGTTCCACGTTCAATGTTAATACCTTGTTTAAGCACTGATTGTTAATTCGTGATCAAATAGTTGTTTAGATACCATTTACAAATCACTCAACACTGAAATAGCAAGCAATAATGGAGATAATATTCCCTAATTTTAATTACGTAACATTTGAAATATGGAGTATATTTTTGTACAAATTCTGAATGAAGTCAGTTTTAGTGCATCGCACGGCAGAATACTATTTTTGCTCATAAAACAAGTTTTTCGAAATGACAAGCCCGAAGAATTATATAACGATGATGAAATCACTGGCTACAAGAATTCTATATCCAATTAGCAATCATCAAGCAACTCATGTTCAAACATTCATACCATTATACCAAGGCAAACACAGAGCATTGACAAACACGAAATTGCAGAACAAAAGTAAAATTTAACCACGCGTACTTCTAATTCATAACCAGGCCCTCATTATCCAACAAAAGAATCTTGGATCCGCAAATAGACTTTCGGGAAATGACAAGATTAGTGAATATACATTCATGAATGCAAGGGCCCACCACCTATATCACAATAGTTAGCGACTATGATATTAATAAAAGAAAAAAAAAGTGAAACGCTCCAGTTTTTACTATGCTTTAAATCATTTCAAGGATTTCGATTCAAGCATAGCCTGTTTTCTGCCAAAGATCAAAAGTTGATCTGCAAGACTGCAAGAGGATTTATTCTACTATCAATTTTGTTAAAAGAAATATACCGTTTTATCTGGCCCAAGGATGCTTATTGAGAAACCTGTCTTCATCATTTGTGCTGAAGCTGTTCTTGATGTTAAAAGTAGAGCGGAATGTCTTTGCAGTCATGCCCTTGATCTTTCCCGCCAAAGTTTGGGCTGTAAGGTCGAGAAGGCTCTGGATTTGTAGGTACATTGCAGCCTGGAAAGAGAAATGTTAAACAGAAACGAGAAAAAGATATTACATGCAACATAGAAAATAGGGCAACATTACGTGAAATCAAGAAGTTATGAGCTTCGAGGAAAAAAAAAGAACCAATACCAACACTAAACCAGGCAGCCATTACAAACACCAAGCAAATTAACTACGCACACTTTTTATATTTTTGAACTCTGTTTAACTTGTGATGTAAGATGAGGCTTGATCATTCTATCACTCAAAAGAATATTGCCTTTCGATCATAAGCAGTGGTAAAAACATCAAAATATGTTCCAAGAGTACATTTGGAACAATGAATTAGAAGTTTTAGGCTGAAGCACATTTTCATCTGTTTTACTACATAATGAATAGAGAATACAATGTCATTCAATATACAACATCAACTACACATACTTACTAATCGCCCAAATTATTCCCATATTTTAAGTTTACCTAAGTTTTTGCCAGAAAAAAATAGATCCATCATCCATACAACATGTACAAGTAGAAACATGGAAAAACAAATTACAGATACTTAAAACAGTGAAGTTCACATTTCAAGATGTACTATAAAGCGGAATAATACACAGGTATGCAAAGCATAAAGGGGCAAAAGAACACGAAGCAAATTACTACACTCACTTTTAAAATTCTTGCATATTATTTAATTCACTCACTTTTAAAATTCTTGCATATTATTTAATTTGTGTCGTTAGGTAAGGCTTGATCATTCTGCCACTCAAAGAATATTGTCTTTCGATCATAAGCAGTGGTAAAAATATCAAAATATGTTCCAAGAGTGATACAAGTCTCTTGTATCAAGGAAGATCGACGAGGAATCGATCGGTGGAAGAGAGCAGTAGGCGGCTGAAACTTGCGGTGGAAACACGTAGAAATCCTTTAGGGTTGAAAGACAATAACTTGCGAAAGAAAAATAAATGAACGGCAAATAAGAAAATAAATTTTGATTTGATTCTTTCTTCCTTTTACATTCTCCTATAAGACTCCTATTTATAATAATAAAACCCTAGGGCCGGTTCGACTCTCTTTTGCATTACGGGAAAGAACCAACAAAGAAAACCCGTAACGGAGCTTATAATAGCTCGACACAATTAATTTAATATTCCTAATAAACAATAAATAAATAAATAACGGATAGCTATCGGGGATACATCCGTATCAACTCCCCCTCCCTTAAAAACCTTCTTGTCCACAAGGAGGGAAGAAAAAACACGTAACAACCCCTTCGATTATGACTTAGGCGCACCATGCTCATCCAATTCCCTTGCTGCAAACAGCCGCGATACGAGGATGTAATATGTAGCTATGCGTACTTCCCGCATCAACCAAACTACATACGTCGGACGGCCCCAGAGAACCCTGCAACTCCAACGACGTAGCACGATGCTGGCCATCCATCCTATACATGTGTACTTCAGGCATCGCTGATTCCGCAGCATCATCATCCGTGCCCATATATGCCAAAAATTTCTTCTGGCAAACATGACCGGTTACCCACTTGTCGGGACAGTACCAACATAGTCCCAATCGACTGCGTTCCACCTTTTCGGCCGAGGATAACCGCACTATAGGGAGTGTGGAGAGATCACGAGGCTGAGGACCGGTCGTAGCGGACGGCGCCATCTTGGTACTCTCCACATGGCTGGTGGGTGAAGAGGGCAGAGTAGATGTGTAGCTTGGGTCACGTCCATTCCAAGGGCGACGTGAAGAAGTGTCCGAGTGATCAACGACACTATCAAACTCAGTGGCGAGAGCCATTGCCGCAGCGACCGATGGCGGATGTTGGAAGCGAACCTGATTCTTCACGGGTTGACGTAACCCTCCCAAATAGATCGGTAATAACGTCGATTCTGGTAGGCCCTGTACGTGGTTCAACATGCTCTCAAACTCACGATGATATTCCGATAAGGATCCCGTCTGCGTGAGCTTGGCTAGCAACTCAATATAATTAACAAAATAATGCGGATCAAAGCGGCGACGAACATCCTCCAGAAACTGAGCCCACGACACCTGTGGATTATTAGCACGATAGGAGAAAATCCAATCGGACGCCGGCGGCAAGAATAACATAACCACATAATGAAGACGCTGGGCATCAGGTAACATAATATGATCAAAATAATATTGAGTACGGGTTACCCAACTCGATGCATCGGACCCATCGAAGAGAGGAGGATCCATTTTAATATGACGACCCGGATCTGGAGAGGTGTGATTGAAGGTGTGGCGAGGTGCAGGAGGTTCCCAATGGTGTCGCGCGTGGTAGGGGTCGGCGAGAGTCGGGCGTGGTACAGCCCCTGGAGGGCGAACCCCGAATGGCGGACGCGTTGCTTCCGGCTGGACGATTGGGAAGGATGGCCTCGCCATGGTAGAGGTACACTGCGGCATCGTTACAGTAACAGCGGAGGACGGGGCAGCCCCCGGCAGCCACGCCGTCGACTGCCATGAATACGGCATGCCGTAAGGCGGATCGGGGTCCGGTCGATGCGACGCAGCCACGATAGTCAATCGATGATCAAACTCCTCCATGCGTGCCTCCATCTTTTTCATCATGGAGATCAAATACTCCATGTGGCCCGGTGCGGGAATTGTGGACGTAGAGGCAGCAGTCGTGGCTGGAGAAATCGTGTGAGACGTCGGCGACGAACAGACTGGTGGCGGCTCCACGCGGCCAGAATTAATACCCGAAGTAGCGGTCATGGTTCAATGATGAAAGCACCAATTGATACAAGTCTCTTGTATCAAGGAAGATCGACGAGGAATCGATCGGTGGAAGAGAGCAGTAGGCGGCTGAAACTTGCGGTGGAAACACGTAGAAATCCTTTAAGGTTGAAAGACAATAACTTGCGAAAGAAAAATAAATGAACGGCAAATAAGAAAATAAATTTTGATTTGATTCTTTCTTCCTTTTACATTCTCCTATAAGACTCCTATTTATAATAATAAAACCCTAGGGCCGGTTCGACTCTCTTTTGCATTACGGGAAAGAACCAACAAAGAAAACCCGTAACGGAGCTTATAATAGCTCGACACAATTAATTTAATATTCCTAATAAACAATAAATAAATAAATAACGGATAGCTATCGGGGATACATCCGTATCAAAGAGACAAATAGAATTAAACACGAACGAGCAAAAGATATTACATGCAACACAGAAAATAGGGCAACATTACGTGAAATCAAGGAGTTATAAGCAGAAAATCTCAGGAAAAAAAGATAAGAACCAACAGTGAGACTAAACCAGGCAGCTGCTACAAACACCAAGGGTAAAGGCAATGACTATTTAGATGATAAGTAAACCAACAACAGAATTATAATACAATCACACCTCTAGACAGAGGTCCTAAACAATTTAGTACGAATGTGGGGTTCAACAGTGATGCTAGTTGGAAAAAATCGGATGAGGAGGTTGTGGAAAAACTGGTAACTCTATGAATCAGGTGAAATCATTTACATTCAAGAATTTAACACCTAAAGAGATTGAGACCAGAAGAAAGGAGAATCCATGCTTTAACTTTGATGGAGTATACTATGTAGGCAATAAATGTGAAAGTTCGTGATTATATGTGAGCCAAAACAAGAGGAAGAAGATGAATGTGTTGCAAGAAGTTGAGACAGAGGAGGTGATCACAAATTTGTTCATGCTCTAGCTGGACAAATTACACCCGACACAATCAAACTTACTGACAAGGAAGAAAATGATGAATGTGTTGATTTATACAAGTATTACACGTAGCTTCTTGGATGCTATGACAGCAAAATGAATGGGTGTGTTTTGGAATACACTAATTCATTTGAGTGTGACTGTAGCAGATGGTGGGAAGCTTGAATGTAACACTAGGTGTCCAAAACTTTGAGTTCAGCCATTCAACTGGCCAAGAAATAGGAATTATTGATAATTTCGTTGGAAGAGGACCTAAGAATTTTAGTAAAAGTGTCTTTATAATCAGAGTGAGAACTTTTGAAATAGATCTATTGATGATAATGTGCAGAGGAGTGGAAATCCAAATAACCATAATAGAGTTTGTACATTCAAGAAACTAACTCCAGAACAAGTTGAGATGAGCATAAAGAAGAATCTATGCTTTAACTGTGATGAAACATATCAAGTAGGGGTGCAAGAAACTTTTTGTGATTATCGGCGAACAAGACCAAGAGGAAAATGAAAAACTAATGCTGCAAGAAATAAGTTCAGATTAGGTGGAATACAAAGTAGCAGATACTTTATGGAATCACAATTCTACGCTATTACGATCATGAAACCAGCTTGTATGGGGGAGATTCAAGGCAGTTATTAAGCTGACACAATGGCACAAGAAGTTATAGCAGAGTGCTCCACTAGTCCATACAACTTGTCTTTATTTTCTTACTCTGGTGGCTTATTGAGATACAAGGGCAAGATATATTTGGAGAATAAAGATGATATTAGGGATCAGGTGGTCCAATGCTTTCATTCTTTTTACTATGGTGGACATTCGGGTATCAATATTCCACTAAGTACTAACCAGAGAATTAAGTCTTAATTTTTATTTTATTTTTGGCCTGGGATGAGGGACAAAATTAAGAGGTTTTATAAGGGAATTTCAAGTAAGAGACTGGGTATATCCCAAACTCAAACCCTACGGACAGTCCACAATACGACTACACAAACTTAGGAAGCTAACTCCAAGATACGCTGGGCCATTTCAAGTGCACAAGTGTGTTTCACCAGTGAAGACCGAGTATAAAAAAATTTAAAATGAATATTAAAACTTACTGTATAAAAAAATGTATACCATAATCATATAGAACAAAAACAAATTAAGATATATCCATTCTCGTAAATTCTACACGTCTATTGATACCAAACCGGATACAAAACGTTATAATTCGTTCATTCGATATCAAATAAAAATGAAAGCATTAATTAGATAATAATGACAATATAATGAGCGAACAATAGAAAATTAAATAAAATGCACGCAAATAAAGATCAAAGCATTTACGCCATCTCGCAAAAAATTGGGTGAATCGGCGATTACAATGACAGAAACGCAAAATCGACAAAACCTAGGGCAAAAAAAGGTAAAACGAGTTACCCTGATCAGGCGGTACAACGTCGCCAGATCGACGTTCACGAAATTAGCGTCGAACGACTTCAGATCCTCCCCGCCAGCGGCTTCCACGTGTCGCTTGCAGTACTCGATCACCTTCTCCAGGATTTTCGAGGTGACGTTCTCTACTGAAAATTCCATGGTTTCGGCGCTGTTGTCTGCCACGCCCGACTTCTCCATGATCCAGGACCTAATCATCTCAGATTTGACGGCGACCGCCTCCGTCACCACAAACGACTGGCCTTCGTAGCTCTTCAGAACGATAACTTCTTTGATCGATCATGGATTTTAGAGTGTTTTGTGATGGTGAGATTTATAGAAAGCCTAAGAACACAAGAATTTACGTGGTTCGATCTATGGGTAGATCTACGTCCACGGAGGGAAAGAGAATGTTTATATTGAAGTCTCTCTTGCTAGTAAATACAGTGGCCTCCCTTTTATCTTACAAGATAGCTCTATTTATAGAGAATTGAGGTCACGGGTGATTCATGGATGCTGCTCTCGCATGTCCGTCCGTACTCTGACCATCGCGGGTGGTTGAGAAATCGTGGGGCAGTTGGATGATTTTGTTGACTCGTTATTGGGCTTCAATCTGGGTGGGCCGAGCTGATCTGGCCCTTTGGGCCACATCCTATCACATCCCCCCCCAAAAGGTCGGAGAAGCGAGGTCATTGTAGAGAGGTGTAAATTGCCCCGTGGATTTCGACGAAGTTGAAACTGCACACCGCCTCGTTTTGACGAGGTCGAGCTTTGAATTGCATTGTTCCATCGAAATTTAGAGTTCGCTGGAGTCGAACTATATACCGCCTCGTTTTGACGAGGTCGAGCTTGAATTGCATTGCCCCGTCGAAATTAAGATTTTGACGAAGTCGAACTGCATACCGCCTCATTTTGACGAGGTCGAGCTTTGAATAGTCGTGATATGAGAAGGCACGACTGTTGGTGTCAGGGTAGGTAGGATACGTGTCGCACTTTTGTTGGAGCAGGCGGAGAGGCGGGATTTGAAAAGGCGTGCCTTTGCTTATAAAAGCTTCCAGTGTACGCTAAAAAATATTTTTCCCCCTCAATCGATTTCCAATTGCAAGCGAGAGAGAAAACCCTAGACCCAAAATTCTGCAACCGCCACCGCCGTCCAGTTCAATTTCCGGTGATTTGTAGTCGGAAAAAGACTTTGACAAGTAAGTACTTTCCCTGTAATGGATTCTTCTTCTTTTCCCCAAGTAGATACTGGTAGGGCCAGCGCACAGATTTCGCCCTCGCCGTCTAGGGTTTTTCCGGCGAGGGTTTGGCTAAATGTACATACACGCACGCTAGTTCCGCCGGCATTTCGAGAAATCGAATTCCCGCCGGTGGTCGGGTCTAGTGCCTCACTGGCGTGTGCCTCGACCATGTCTGTGTCTCATATGCAGGATTTGGCTCGTCGTTTTTTGTTCCCGAGTCAGTCGCTCCTACCTCGTGATGTCGATAGGGGTAGCTCGCCTCCCGTAGGCTTTTTTACTGTATATGAAGACTATCTTCATTTTGGTCTTCATTTTCCTTTAAATCGTTTTTTTACCGAGCTCTTAGAAGAGCTCCATCTGGCTTTAGGTCAGTTGCAACCTCCTTCCATCAAGCAGATCGTTGGTTTTTGTTTTGAGGTCAGCCGCCGTGGTGGCACGCCTACTGTGGATTCATTTCTTAGGTTTTTTAGACCTAAGCTTGGTCCGACGGGGTGGGCCTACCTTTCCCCTATTAGTAGGTTCAAGTTAGGGACTCCCACTAAGGTGACGAACTGGCAGAAGAAATTCTTCTTTTGCCGGTGTGAAGGCGTGCCGTTGTATCCTTGGACCACGGCCAAGTTCGTACTTCGAGACACTGGGAAACCAACCAGTGAGCTTGAAATGAGCTTGGTGGACCTCGGCCTTATTGAAAAGGATTATGCCGAGGCCGAGCTCGCAAATCACGTGTTAAGCCCGTATAACTCTGTGTCCGATGTGGACTTGGGTGAGGCTCTGCTTCACTGATTTGTCCTGTGGTCTCTTTCATTTTTACTGATGTATATCTTTTTTTTTTTTTTTTTTTGTAGTGGATGCACAATCTATCCAGGCCGCTCTCCAGAATAGGAACAAGAGGAAGAGGCAGAAGTCCTCTGTTTCGGTGGCGGAGAAGGTGATGTCGGCGACGTCGTCGGAACGGACTGCCGACCTTGGTAGGTCGGTGTCCGTGAGTTCGCAGTTGGAAGCTCCTGTCCGAAGCTCTTCTTCGTTGCAGTTGGTGGACCAAAAATCTCGACGAACTCTGCTTTCGTTGGATGACGAAGTGACAATCGTCAGGAGTGGCCCAACCTCGGGCCAAGGACATGCACGGGAAATGTCGTTTCCCGAGGTAAGCGTAAAACTGTAAGTACTTGTATATGGGGATTGTAACCTCTAATAAAATTGTCCTTTGGTTTTTTTTTTTTTTGGGTTTTAGGAAGCCGAGGCGGCTTTGGATGGGCTGCAGGGCTTGGCTAACTTCATCAGGAGTGGAGTTGCAAGTTCCAGACAAAGGCTGCCGAAGTTACGGCGGTAGAGGATCGGCTAATGGCCAAGATCTCGGCCGCCGAGGTCGCGGCGCAGGTAGCAGCGGAGAGGGAGGCGGCGGCTTCGGCTGCCGCCGAAGAGGCTAAGAAAAAGAATGCCGAGCTGGAGGCTGAGGTGGGTCGCCTGAAGGCCGAAATTGCTGGGATGGTGGCTGGTCAGGGAGGCGTGTTCCGAGCTGTGGTGGAACGTGTCTTCTGGTCGCAGCACTTTTTCCGGATGGCCGTTCAGTTGGCAGGTGCCCTGAGCACCCCGATCGTCTCCGCAGTGCTCGACGACATCGCTGCCGACATCCCAGACTTGCACAAAACCAAGTACGGGTATGCTATTGCGATGGAGGAAGAGACGCTGCAAGACTTCGCCGGGGTGCTTTTGGAGCACAGTTCCGCCATTCCGGTGGTCGAGCAGCTCGCCGCGCAGAGGAGCCCGCTCAGTGAAGGGGCTATTCGGTGATGTCCCGTTGATAGGTACGAACTCCTGGAGACGGTCATTGCCGACCTACTGAAGAGGCCGGTTACAAAGACCACCGAGGAGCCTGCTCGCGATGACCCCAAGGAGCCTGAGGTCGAACCAGAGGTCGGCCTAGAAGGAGAAAATCGTGATGGAGTCAATTGACACTTTTCACGATTTTTGGCTTCTTTCCCTCTCTGTTTTTTTTTTTTTTTTGTAGCCTTGTACTTCGTCACCATTAGGGTGGCGTTTCATTTGCCGTGTTCGGCTATAAATAAAAAAGGCTCTCTGTTAAACCTTGCTTGTATTTATTCTGTAACCTGCCCCTGAGTTTTACGATGCTTCCCACCTTGTTAAAGAAATATCCGAGCTTCACCGAGCTGTAGAAGTAGCCGAGCTCGATGCTTTGGGCTGGAAGAAGCGAGCAGATAACATCGAGATCGAGGCCGAGGTGAAACTTCGGGCCGCTCAAGAAAAACTTGATGAGATGCATGCCAGATATATGGAGCTTGAAGACCAGTACCAACGAGCTCGAGACGACATCAAGACTTGCAAAGAGATCGTCGAGGAGCATATGGAGTACGAGACCATAATTCACCAAGCTGGGGGATCCACAATTTCTGAGACTTACGATAAGGTCAAGGAGCTCCAGGCCCGATGCCGAAGCTACAGGGAGCAATATGGGAATGAATCCTGGCAGGTTAGAGGTGAGTTTGAAGAGCTCATTCATGGGCGAGCATTTATGAGACAGTCCTTGATCGCTTTCCGAAGTTGAAGCGACGTCTGTCTTTAGAGGCTGGATCTGCGACTTTAATTTCCTCCGATCTGGATCCGAGGTTGCTCGACCGTACTTCTAGAGAATTTTTGGAAGGTGAATCTTCGAGGTCTGCTGACCCGGACCCGAAGATTGTGACATGTCATTCTCGAGAAATTTATAGTCAAGAGCGGCGATCGGCGTCTGGACGGGGTCGGGGTCGGGCGAGCCAGAATGTCCGAGGTAGAGGCCGAAGTTCGGCTTCTGGACGAGGTCGGGGCAGGTTTAGTATAGACGATGTTTTGAACTTTAATTCCGGCAGGGATTTTGCTAGAGATTGGCTTAGCTTTAGTAAGCCAAAGCCTCCGGGTTCCTCGTCTTCTTAATGTAACAATTGTACATTTATTTCTATTCAAATAAAATAGAAATTTTTGCATTCGTGTTTAAGCTTTCTATCCTTGTCTTTAACCGAGGCAAGTTCCCTTGTTTTCAACAAAGGCAACTTTGTCATAGTCACTTCGTCTTGTGACGGAGTTTGGGCTTTCGGTCGACCACTTCGTCCAGAGATGAAGTTTTGGCTTTCAGTTTGCCACTTCGTCCGAAGACGAAGTTTAGGCCTTTTAGGTAGCCACTTCGTCTAACGACGAAGTTTAGGCTTTCAGTTGGCCACTTCATCCGAAGACGAAGTTTAGGCTTTTTAGGTAGCCACTTCGTCTAACGACGAAGTTTAGGCTTTCAATTAGCCACTTCGTCCGAAGGCGAAATTTAGGCCTTTTAGGTAGCCACTTCGTCTAATGACGAAGTTTAGGCTTTTTAGGTAGCCACTTCGTCTAATGACAAAGTTTAGGCTTTCAGTTAGCCACTTCGTCCAAAGACGAAGTTTAAGCTTTTTAGGTAGGCACTTCGTCTAACGACGAATTTTAGGCTTTCAGTTGGCCACTTCGTCCGAAGACGAAGTTTAGGCCTTTTAGGTAGCCACTTCGTCTTAAGACGAAGTTTTGGCTTTTGGTTCCTTATTTGTCGAATTTATCGATAGGGGTGTTCCCCTTACGCGCGTTTAGGTGTTACTCCGAGACGAAGTTTATTTGCTTATCCTCGTCAGGATTTTAAAATTGAGATACTTAGTATAAACGAGAGAGAGAGAGGTGCAAAATGCATGCAAATTATTTAAACGAAAAAATTTTACGAAGTCAAAATAAGACAAAATTTTTACGAAGTCAAAATAAGACAAAATTTACCAAGACAACTCGATTCCTACGACCTAAATGAACTTGGACATCACCCTCTGTTTATACAAAGTACCTCTTCAAGTGGGTAATGTGCCATGTACGGGGTATGGGCTCACCAGATAGGTGGGCGAGCTTGTACGACCCTTTTCCGAGGACTTCTTGAACTCGGTACGGTCCTTCCCAGGTGGCTTCTAATTTGTCGAGCTTCTCCGCCCTGCTGACCTCGTTATTCCGAAGTACGAAGTCGCCTACTTGGAGCTGCTGATACTTCACCCGGCTGTTATAATACCGAGCTACTTGCTGTTTGTATCGAGCTTCTTGTATGTAGGCTTGTTCTCATTTTTCTTCTAGCAAATCCAAGTTAGTTCGAAGTCCGTCTTCGTTGTCTTGGGCCGCGAAGTTAAGTGTTCGGGGGCTCGGCAAACCGATCTCTACCGGGATCACCACTTCGGTTCCATACACCAAGCTGTATGGTGTTTCACCGTGTGATGTCCGCGGGGTGGTTCGGTACGACCATAGGACTTGGGGTAAGTTCGCTGCCCAGTCTCCTTTGGCCTTATCCAGCCGGGTTTTTAACCCCTTGACTATCGTTCGGTTCGTAACCTCGGTTTGGCCATTTGCTTGAGGATGGGCTACCGAGGTGAACTTTTGTTGGATGTGGAGTTCGTCACACCATTCTCTGAATGTCCTGTCTGTGAACTGGGTTCCGTTATCTGAGACGAGGACGTGAGGTATGCCGAAGCGACAAACTATGTTCTTCCAAACGAAGTTTAGGGCATTTTTACTTGTGATTCGTGCCAATGGTTCGGCTTCGACCCACTTCGTAAAGTAGTCGATTGCTACAATGAGGAACTGTAGTTGGCCGGGAACTTTTTCGAATGGGCCGACGATGTCAATTCCCCACTGCATGAACGGCCAAGGGCTTTGCATGCTGGCCAGTTCGGTCTGTGGCAATCTCGGAACCGTCGCATGGATTTGGCACTTTGGGCATTATTTGACGAGGTCGGTAGCGTCTTGGAACATAGTGGGCCAGTAGTACCCCCACCTCATGACCTTTTTGGACAGGGCGCGGGCTCCGATGTGACTGCCACAGGAACCTTCATGGACTTCGCGCAGTGCGTAGTTCGCTTGGTTGGGCCCCACACATCTTAGGAGAGGTTGGAGGTAGGATTTTCTATACAGTACTCCCTGCTCCAGGACGTACTTCGTGGACTTGGCCAGGAGCTTCCTAGCCTCGGCCTTATCAGTTGGGAGTTCGCCATTTAACAAGTAATTACGAAGTGGAGTCATCCAATTCGGTCCATCTTCGTTTACTATATTGACTTCGGCGTCATCAATGCTTCGGAGCTGTACTTCTTCCACCGGAGGGATAGTTGATGATGATGCGAGTTTCCTTAGTGCGTCAGCTCGCTCATTATCTCCTCTTGGGATTCGCACCAACTCAAAATACGAGAAGCTTTGTTGTATGATCTTGGCCTTATGGAGGTATTTCTTCATTCGTTCTCCTTTGGCTTCGTATTTGCCTAGTATATGGTTCACTATGACTTGGGAGTCGCTGTGAATTTGAATGGCCCTTACTTGGAGAGCTTGGGCTAGACGAAGTCCAGCGATTAGAGCTTCGTACTCCACTTCGTTATTTGTGGTCGGGAAATTGAACCGGAGTGCGTGGGTGATCTTCTTTCCTTCAGGGCTGATGAGTAAGACTCCGGCTCCGCTTCCTTTGTGACCTGATGCCCCATCGACGTAGACCTTCCAACAGTCTTCTGGTGGTGGCTTCGGCACTTCAGCCTTTAATTTATCCTTAGTGGGTTCAACGGATTGTTGTGCGTCCGTGAACTTGGCTTCCACTAAGAAATCAGCCAAAGATTGCCCTTTAATGGCTTGGCGAGGTACAAAGGAAATCGTGTGCTCACCGAGTTCTACAGCCCATTTAGCGATTCGCCCGGACGCTTCTGGTTTTGTAAGCACTTGCCGAAGTGGGAGGTCGGTCAGCACTTGTATCGGATGTGCGTGGAAGTACGGTCGGAGTCTCCTTGCCGCATTCACCAATGCAAGTGCGACCTTTTCCAGAGGTTGATACCTCATCTCCGGTCCTTTTAGGGCTCGGCTTATGAAATAGACGGGTAGCTGATGACGTTTTTCTTCTCGTACCAGGACTGCACTGATTGCCTCGTCCGAAGCGGCGAGGTATAGGGAGAGGTCCTCGCCCTCTTTTGGTACAGATAATGTGGGGAGATTTGCGAGGTACGTCTTTAAGCCATCGAAAGCTCCCCTGTGCTCGTCGTTCCATTCAAAGTTCGGCGCCTTCTTTAGTATTTTGAAGAATGGGAGTTGTTTTTCGGCGGCCTTGGATAGGAAACGACTTAGGGCGGCTAGGCAGCCCGTCAGTCTGTTCACGTCATGAATTGACTTCGGCGCTCGCATTTCTTGGATAGCTCGGACTTTTGATGGGTTAGCTTTTAACCCTTCGCTTGAAACCCAACACCCTAGAATTTTCCAGACCGGACCATGAAAGTACACTTTTCTGGGTTTAATTTTAGGTTCACTTTACGAAGTAGGCTAAAAATAACTTTAAGGTCGTTTACACAAGTGGCGATTTCCTTGCTTTTTACGACTATATCGTCTACATACACTTCGACAATACTGCCGATGTGGTCTTCAAAAATCTTGTCGACCATCCTTTGGTATGTAGCTCCAGCATTTTTCAGCCCGAAGGGCATCTTTTTGTATGCGTAGACGCCGAAGTCTATGACGAAAGCGGTCTTCGGAGCGTCCTCTTCATTCATGAGGACTTGGTGGTACCCCTTGTACAGGTCTAAGAAGCTGAACGCCTTGTGGCCAACAAGAGCTTCGACCTTCTTATCAATGTTGGGGAGGGGGGTAGCAGTCTTTCGGGCAGTGTTTATTGAGGTCAGTGTAATCAATACACATCCGCCACCCGCCTCCTTGCTTCTTCACCATCACGGGGTTGGCCAACCAGGTCGGATATTTTACTTCGAATAAAATATCGGCCTTCTGCAGTTGGCGAACCTCGTCATGGATCACTTGATTCCTTTCAGCTGCGAAGGCTCGCTGCTTCTGCCGAACTGGTTTCACCTCAGGATCGATGTTGAGGTGATGAGTGATGACGCTTGGAGCTACCCCGGTCATGTCTAGCGGCGACCAAGCGAAGACATCTCTATACTCCCGAAGTAGCCGGATAAGTTGACTTCAGAGCTCGTTTTCGCCGACGAACCCTACTTTGACGACCTTGCTAGGGTCATCTTCATATAATGCGACGTCTTCTACTGGCTCGACGGATGGACACGACGTCGGCTCTACCTCTTCGGGTTTCTGTAGTTGCTATGCTTGGGGGTGTTGATTCCTAACACCTCGGAGTGCGACCTGCATGCACTCCTTAGCCTGTTGCTGGTTTCCCCGAAGCGTGATCACTCCGTTTCTAGATGGAATTTTAATTGTCAGGTGGTAGGCTGAGCAGATCGCCTTCGTTGCTATTAGCCAATCCCTTCCTAAGATGATGTTATAGGGGGAGCTGGCTTTTACGACGAAGAAGTGAATTATATGGGTGTTGGCCTTAGACGTGCTTCTTCAATATCGAGCTTATCGAAGCAGTCTTTAAAGAGCACACTCACAGAGGCCCCACTATCAATAAATATGCGGTGGACCAATTTGTTGGCCACTACGGCCTCGATTATGGTGGCATCTTGATGAGGTACCGCATGGGGAACTGAGTCGTTGCTAGAAAAGGTGACGACCTCGTCCTTTTTGAACCTTTTTTGGGTGGGTTCTTCCCGCTGTTGACTTCGGGCCTCGGCTTTCAACGATGACCTCGTCGTACCTTCGGGCAGTCCGGTGATGGCCGTGATGACTGCATCATATTGAGGCTGATCTTCATCCTCATCCTCGTTGTCGTGCTTTGGCCTTTTATCGTTTTGGGGGGTACAGTTATTACCTCCCCTGTTTTTCTTTCTCTTGCCCTTCCCTTGAGGTCGGGCCTCTTTCTGGTTGCGACTTTGGTACAGTTTAAGGGTACCGTCGCGTACCATGTGTTCTATGTCCGAGGCGAGGTCCCTGCAGTCCTCGGTTTCATGACCGTAGTCATTATGGAGCTTGCAGTATTTCTCCTTGGATCGGCGTTTCGACCCACCTCGGGATAAGGGCGGTGGCTTCTCGAACAAGTTTGAGTGAAGCTCGTATATTTCAGCCCTGGACTTTGTCAGTGGTGTATACTGACTTCGGTCTTGGTTGGGCCGAGGTCCTAAGCGGGACTCGAGAAGTCCTCGCTGTAACCTTTCGAGGGCACTTCGGCGGCCTTGCCCAAGGTCGGCGCGCTCCTCTTTTTTCCTCTTATCGTTGTTTTCGGGCCGATCTGCTGCCCGCTTTTTCCGATCAGCCTCATCCGCCTCCGCGAATGCATCGGCAATCCTCCATAGCTGCCTGGAGGTCGTTGGGCGTGCCTTTACAAGCTCTCTGAAGAGAGTTCCGGACTGAATGGCATTTTGGAACGCCAAGATAAGCACGTCGTCGGAGAGACGATCGACTTTAAGGCTTTCGTTATAAAAACGGGCCAGAAAATCACTGATCGTTTCTCCCCCGCCCCTGCCTTAAGGTTAGGAGCTGGGCTGGGCTGATTTTTGTCTCGGCTTTTTGAAAAAGCGGCGTTCGAAAGCGTCAAGTAGGTCGGCATACGACCCTATGCTGCCATTAGGGAGGCTATCAAACCAGCTCCTAGCGTTGTCCACTAGCAGCTCGGGGAAGACTTTACACATGTAAATGTCTTCGGCCAATCCCTGGTTCATCATGTTGTATTGGAACCGGGATAGGAAGTTGTTGGGGTCTTGTGACCCGTTGTAAGGCGGGATAGGAGGCACTCTATACGTCTAACGTCACCCTCTTCCTCATTGACTGGAGTGTAAGGCGGATTGGTGAAGGGGTCAACTTGCTTCTGTTTTGCTTTGGCGGCGGCGGCGGCAGTGGTGGCGGATCGGGTTGGTCTCACCATCGTATCTTTACTCAAAATGCGCTGATCGGTTTCACAAAATTTCAGTTTCCCACAGACGGCGCCAGTGGTCGATCGTGGATTTTAGAGTGTTTTTGTGATGGTGAGATTTATAGAAAGCCAAGAACACAAGAATTTACGTGGTTCGATCTATGGGTAGATCTACGTCCACGGAGGGAAAAGAGAATGTTTATATTGAAGTCTCTCTTGCTAGTAAATACAGTGGCCTCCCCTTTTATCTTACAAGATAGCTCTATTTATAGAGAATTGAGGTCACGGGTGATTCATGGATGCTGCTCTCGCATGTCCGTCCGTACTCTGACCATCGCGGGTGGTTGAGAAATCGTGGGGCAGTTGGATGATTTTGTTGACTCGTTATTGGGCTTCAATCTGGGTGGGCCGAGCTGATCTGGGCCTTTGGGCCACATCCTATCACAAACATAGACGAAGTATTTAGATTGTTGGATGATTCCTACAACGTTTGCGGAATAAGATTCCCAAAATTAGCGGTGGTTATATATTATTGCGGTAGATTTATATTGTATCTATTTACATGTTTACCCTTTCATTAATCATCAGTATTAGTTGAAATCTGAAGCGTCCAAACATATCAAATCAATGGTGTAGAATGGACCCTAATTACTACCTAAGGTGTGTTATGGTGAAAACTAATTATTACGTGAAAACTGCAATCCATCATAAAATGTTGTATTTTTACACAAAAGTATTGCATTTGTATGCATAAACCGTTGCATTCTCATAATGATGCATTATATGCACAAAAATAATATAAAATAATATAAAATAATATATTTTATTATGCAACATTTTATGCACAAAATGCATCATTTTATGCATAAAATGCAACGTTTTATGATGGGTTGAACGTTTCACGTAATAATTAGTTTTCATATGATCTACTACCTATATATATATATATATATATATATATAAACATAATATTAATATATATATATATATATATTTCATTTAACTATCAAATAAACATAATATTAATATGACATTTGCAAATTTATTATCACTTATGACAATTTGTATCCCAATATTTTGGGTGCGCATGTAGTCTATTACAAATAATTAAATAAATATTTCAATTAATTAGAAGTTAGAGAAATTGCAAATGATAGTTCAATTTTAGACATTGTATGTAAGGAGATTTCAAATTTTTTATTTTTAAATATATGTAACTTTTATTCAATATTTATGTGATATGTAAAGATGTCTGTAAATTTTTAAATGATAATACTGCTGGAACCGGATCTCTCTGATGTTGATTCAATTAAACAAGATTATAAACATACAAATCATAGATCTTTAAAGCTGATCCAGATCATAGATTGTTTACTTATTTGCTTGGATCCGACGGAGATTTTGAGTAGTGGTGAATTGTTTCCACGAACTAGATCTCTACACACGAGATCTAACCCTTCACGTAAACTCTGAGATCTTCTAGAGTATATCCGGAATACAAAAAAAAAAATCTGGATGGATATAATTCCTTCTTCTTTTCCTTTCTCCAAAACCGATGCCCCTCACCCTTAGAATGAATTCTGTGAATTCTCTTAATACTGATCCCCGTAACTCCACTTCTTCTTAAATAAGAAGAGGATTTAGTGGGTGAAGTGGGCTAGAGTTTAGTTATTGGGCCAGACCTTGATCTTATGGGCTATCATAGGAATCTTAAGGAGGATTTGGATTGAGTCTTCTAATATAATTAAATAACTCAAGTATTATCAAAGTCCGAATACTTTATTTAATTATATTAATATACCTGATCAAAAATATATATATATATATGTTAATATTATTTCATTCAACTATTGCACTGTCATCCATTTCCCAAATTATTACATACCGGGCTCCCTTTAATTTGAATTATATTATTTCTCGTGTTTATATGATGTCACATGTCAATTAATTAGTTTAGCTACTGGCAGCTTTAATTAATTAATATTATCTAAACCGAGAGTAATTTCCGCTCGACCTCATTATTATATCGGATTAAACCCACCTGCATGGTTTAATATAATAATCCTTAGAGCGTCTCAAGGGGACATCATCAACTCGGATCACCAAGACACTATTTCTAGCAATAATATTAGTTATCATAATTATAATAGTATTACCCAAGATATCAAGATTTATTGAGTTGCGATAATCTCACTCATTGATAAATCAAAGTAATAATTATATAATTAAATATTATCAAAACTAGAATTAAGAAATAATAATCGTCCGAGATGTCAAATCCTTTATTGAGTCGGTATAAAAGGATTTATCTCACCGCGATCATGTTCAATGTAACTGGATACATCAGTATCAGTGTTTTAAAAGTCTCCGCCTAGGTCCGACTAGTCCCCGCCTAGGCGCTAGGCGGCACCCCACCGACCCGACTAATGCTAAATCCGACTAGGCACTTAGCGACATCCTAATTATTGGTCAGCTTAAAGTTTAATTAGTCTCTGGGTGTGAAATTATTTATATTTACGTTAACTAGGTTGTTTCCATATGTGATTTGGATGGTTAGACGGATTAGTACTAAATTAGATTACAAATATTGAGTTCAATACATACTGATTTTATGTTGAAAATTAGAAAAATTTGTTGCAGACTATGAAATTTATTGAATTGGACTATCAATTATCATATTATATCTTTTAATCATGAAATTGGTAATACATTTATGAATAATATATGTTGATATAGTTTCTAAATGATGATATAATGTAAAAATAATAAAAATAAGTATTGTGCTTTTAATCCGCCTAGTCCCCGCCTAGCCGCCTAGGCGCTAGTCCCCTCTCCACCGCCCGACTAGCGACTAGCGATTTTTAGAACATTGATCAGTATATGCTAATAGCAAAGACAAGGTAATAATATCAAGCATTATACTACAATCTTATTAAGTAACTTGTCCAAGAATACTTAGGTTGCGAACACTATTTAACTATATAAGAATCCAATAATATGATCTTCCGTACGACACCCCACACCATATTACCTATAATACATAGTAACGGATATGAGTATTTATTTGCATAACCATAACACGAATTAATATGCAAAATATATGACAATATTTATTTCCATAAAAATAGGAAGAAACGGTCAAATACAAACATAAAGTATGTTTTCCAAAATATAAATATAACCCTAACAAATACGTCTCTATAGATACATCATTTTGTTATTACAAACTAATTAATTATAATTGAAGATAAAATTATTTTCCGTGCATCGCACGAATACAATACTAGTGTAATACAATAGTAAAATAGTTTTTTACATTAAATATTAATTTTCTTATGATCATGCACTTTCCCGATCCATAGGCATATCTTTTGACGATATATCGTGAATTTTTTTCGAATTTATGATATGAGTTATGGGCTTCCTTTGTTTAGTAACTTTAGAAATCCTTAATTAGTAGTAATTAACTTCTATTTGTTGTTAATTTAGTTTTCAATTTATGAAAATATTTATAAATGGTAAATCATAATTGTGTATTAATTATATTTAATCAACAATTAATTTTAGACGTTATAATGCAAAATTAATGTCACCAAATGAATTTTATTAATTACTTTCCTATTCTTATGTATTTTTGTGCCTATATACATTATGGAACTTTTCAAAACACACGCACATCACATAAATTATGCATTTTGTAATTTTTTTTTATACTCTCTATTTTTTTTACCTATTGAAATTTGTTTACGGAGTTTTGTGATGGATGATTCGGCAAATTAGCAGATTTCTTGCCACAAGAGATATTCGACAGACTTGCACATATCAATTTGGAGATGCGGATTTGTGATGAATATACTTAGATTTTCAAATTAGTTTTTTTTTTTTTTTGTAAATATTTTTAGGACGGGAGAGATTATTTTCTTTTTCAATACGTCATATAAAAAAACAAAGAAAATAATAAAACATTCCAAATGAGTAATATTGTAATATCATATTTCCTTTACTATGGTTTATTAGTGTTGAATTAGTAGGCTGTGTTTATATTTAAAATAAATTATGGTACAATAACATTCATTCGATATATAGTAGAGTTACTTCATCATTGTAGATTGACATGTAACACGTAATCAACTCCAATTATATTATACTCAAATTGATGATATCTATATATAGAGGGAGGTTCAAATGAAAACCACAATTATATATTATTAACTAAATACTAATCTTAATCCTTGATATGCTCAAATCTATGGTGCCATTATTTAGAGTTTTTAATTTTAAGTTATTCATCTTACCATGGTAAGGTAAAGTAATTTATAACTTATTGTAACCGAATTATTAGCATTTTGATCTATTTGTTTGGGCAAGATCCGATCAATTATATTGTCCTTTTTGTATGTCTTATTTTGCTCAATTTTTTTTGAGTTAGAGCCATGTTTTACAATATTTTATTATAAGGAATCTCTTACGTACAATTAATCGAATTATAGTTGTTTACTTTTTGCTTCATTTTTTTAAGTTACGTCATCTTATGTCTTAAACAACTCCATTCATTTATCTTTAAAGTTGATCACTTATATATTATGTTTTCATTAAAATTTAAAACAACATGATATGAATATATGTAGTGTAAAAATGTGCAATTCTTAATAAAAGATACATTAAAAAAAACACTTTTAGTATTCACTTATAAAGCATCATATAACCAAATAATAGTATTTTCCAATAACTTAGTATTTACTGGAAGTGGTATACCTAATACCATTAATAAACGAATAATAATGAATGAAATACATGCATTATATATATAGAGTATATACACCTTGGTAGGATGGTGCTATTTTTGATAGATTGATTTCATTTGAAATTCTCAAGAGAAACAAAATAATCAATGAAATATATTTTTAAAAAAACATAGATCATCACATATAGAGGGTACATAAATGCTTAATGTGTCCACCGCAGATATAACAATGTCACATTGGTAATTGTTCCAGTTTGGATTTAGTTTTTTTTAAAAAAATAGGATTTAATTTTTTATTATGATTTAATTTTTTTGATAAGATATTTATCAATTTCTTTATTTATACTACTACAACATCATCTGTTAGCATATTAAGCTTAAGCGTGTCCACAACGGGCATTAGAACATTAATCGTAGAGGGTAACCTCTAAATGGACCAATTACAAATACTTAGAATCCAGGCCCAATACATGAACTGCATGGTTTATTTTGGACTTTTAGAAAATAAAGTTGTCATTTTTTAGGCAAACACAATAAACTTACACATACAAGCACTCGAGATGATTTGAACTCCCGGCCTCTTGGTTGGAGGGGAAGCGTCTTACCAACTGAACTGCGCTTTGTTGTCATAAAGTTGTCTTTTAATCTTATCCCATTTAAGAACATTATACTATAAAGAAAATGAAATTTAATCATTTTTTTTTCTAATTTTTATTTCTCGACACATTTTTAAGTTTCAATGTCATATCTCATTATTCATAGCCCTATCCTTTCCAGAAAAATACAAGTTAACAACCACCGGACTAATCTTTATTGTAGACGTAAATGAACTAAAAAAAAAGCAGAGACTATCAAAATCAACTCAAAAAAACTAAAATATACTCCATTAAAATGTGTCCCCTATGTAAAATTTATGTTAAATTTTCATATTTGCTTCTATTATCATTTCAAGTTTCTACTTTTTTAATTATCTATGTAATGATTGGAGGTATATGTGGTAAATTTGTATCTTTCATTAGTTTGCGTGAAATGTTGACTTGAGACATTTATTAAGAAACAAAGGAAGTAGATTGAATTGTAGTCATTATTCATTTTACAAGTGTCCTCATCTCATTTTATACCAAAGCACTCAATATATGAAGGGGTAGGGGTGAAAACAGATCGGATATTTTCCGACCGATCCAGAACCGTATCCGGTCGATATTGAATTCGGAATAAAAATTCAGTATTCGGCCGGATACGGATTCGGATACGGATAGTTGAATTCGAATCCGGGATCGGATTCGGATTACATAATATTCGTCCGTATCTGAATTTTATCATATTTTATCAGATATTATCCGGATATCCGAATTTTTTTAATATTTATTTTATATATATATATATATATATATATATTATTAATAGTACTTTTGTTAATATTGATATATACACTAATTGGGCCTTATTTTTTTTTTCAATTAGCCCATTAACTAATCCCTAATTTAATTCCTCTCTCACCCCACCCCACCCCACCTCACCTTTCCTCTCATCTCTCTACAGCTCCCCCCACCCCACCCCACTGCCGCCGCTACACTGCCGTCTCCGGCGCCGGCGTCTTCTCTCTTCTTAACAATAATAATAGATTTAATAGCAATAACAATATCGTTGTTAGTGGGATTAGCAGCACCAAACTAATCGTAATTTGAGCATTGAGTTGAGTATGGTTGATGAGAGTAATGATGGTGGAAATGATTTTGGGGGTCAAAATCAGCAATTGGCGCAAGGGAAAGCAAGGGAAAGTTGCTGGTTCTGCTACCAATCTCCCTGACGCCGCGCCGCTGCACCTGGGTTCACCACCGCCGCACCTGGGTACCCCATTCATCCCCCTTCTCCTTCGATTTCGCTTCGTGACTTCGTCCCCATTCTCCTTCGAGTTCGCTGACTCATGTATGCGAACTTTCGAGTGGTGGTCGGCGCCGGTGGTCTAGTCTCCGGAGGAGGGTGAGGGAGGCAGTAAACTTGGGAAGAAGAAAGAATGTGAGAGAGAGAGAGAGCGAGGGGGGGGAGGGGGGGCTGTAGGAAAGTTGGAAAAATAAATTTCATAATTACAATATTGTTGGAAAAATAAAATATAATTATAAAATACATGACTTACAAAAATGACAAGTGAAAACTAGAAATTTATCAAATATAATTTCAATTAAATATGAAAATGATTAATCAAAATAAAAAATATAAGAAAATTAATTTTTGAAATAATTAAGACTACTTGAAATTGTAAACTAAAAACTAATATGAGAAATAAAAAAATATACTGAAATATATAGTACTAATAAATACAAAAAATATATTACTATTCCGATTATATTTATTCGAATCCGGCCCGAATTCGTCCGATATCCGTCCGTGTCCGTATTCCGAATATTCCGAATTCGTATCCGAATCCGGGTTTTCCGTATCCGACTCCGAATCCGAGAAAAAAAAATAGTTTAGGATACGGTATAAGCAATATCCGTCTGTATCCGATCCGTTTTCACCCCTATGAGGGGGACGATCCCCTATTGTTTTACTGTGTTTTTTAATTTTATTTCATTTTATTTTTTTGTCCTAGCTTGGTTTTTTACTTTTTTTTCTTTTTTGTTATTGCATTTTAATTTATTTTATATTTTTATTTTAGTTTTTGGTTCAGAATTATTAGTGGACTTTCTACTCCATAAATAAGATTAATTATCTTGTATTTATTTCATATTTATTTAATTTTCAATTGATCATTTTGATAATTAGGCTTTATGTAGTGAATTACTTAACCTGAGTTAAAATGGTTGGTTAAAATTTCAAACTAAACACTATAAATATAAAAAATGAAATAAGTAACCCTACTAACCTAAAAACTAAAAAATTAAATTTATAATGTTATACAACATAAAGCCTACTACTACTTATGAAAATAATTTATATGAAACTTCATTGATTAAACAATTAACTCGATTGTTATGAAATAAAATACTACCAATTAAAAATTATAAACTACAAACTAACTAATTAAATCAATAAATCGAACAAAAAACTGAAATATAAAATTATAACAACAATGACAACAACAACAAAAAGGAAAAATGATTGACGGGGATTGAAACTGTAACGCCCCGGGCCCACGGGGTTGAGAGCCCGTTACGTTAGGTGGCATAATGGGCCCGCTAGCAACTATTTGGCGTTCGTTCTCGCTTTGCCAAAATGGTTAACCCAAGTTGCTAGAGAGTCCATTGAGCCCATATTTATACTGTCTTGACATCCCATACTCAAGTTGCTAGAGAGTCCATTGAGCCCATATTTATATTGTCTTGACATCCCATACTTATTCGATGTGGGATGTCACAATCTCCCCCGTTGAATACGATGTGGGATGTCACAATCTCTCCCGTTGAATACGCGACGTCCTCGTCGCGACTGACATGCAGGACCTCCCCCAGGGCCCATGGAGCTCGCCTGGATACTGGCTCTGATACCATTTGTAACGCCCCGGGTCCACGGGGTGAGAGCCCGTTACGTTAGGTGGCACAATGGGTCCGCTAGCAACTACTTGGCGTTCGTCCTCGCTTTGCCAAAATGGTTAACCCAAGCTGCTAGAGAGTCCATTGAATCCATATTTATACTGTCTTGACATCTCATACTTATTCGATGTGGGATGTCACAGAAACGGCACCGCTTAGGCACACTGCGCTATATACTGTTTCCTCTAAATGGCCCAGGCCCAAGTTTGTTATTTTAATTTAAGAAAGAAAGCAAAGTTCACTATGATCATTGTGCCAAGCCAATAATTAAATTAGCTCATAGTATTTTGCATTTTAATTAAATCAATTGAGTGCAAGAGTATATTTTAGGGTTAAATGCAACAAAGTACACGAATTTTAGGCAGATTTTCATTTTTAACACAATCTTTCAAAGTTAAAAAAAAATACACCAATTTTAATATTTATTTAGTTTTGACACATATCAGATTTTCTCCTAAATTAATTTAATTAGATCAATGTATTCACAACATATAATATACACGCGTGAATCGTCGGATGGAATTTACATGTCCACGTATAAGATAAATCAAAATTAATTTGGGTGAAAATCATTTTTTGTGTCAAAATTGAACAAATATCAAAGTTGGTGTATTTTTTTTTTTGAACTTTTGAAAGATTATGTTAAAAATGAAAATCAGCCTAAAGTTCGGGTATTTTGTTACATTTAACCCTATATTTTATAAGGCAGTGTTTGGTAGATAAGTCAGGAAATGGTTGGATTAATAAAACCTAAATAAGATATATGAATAGTAAAAATCAAGATTAATAAGATATGTGTTTGGGGTGTATAAAACTTTTAATTAATTTATAAATTGTCTAAAATAACCTTACAATTTTTATATAAATACAAGTATATCCTAGATTTATATTAATATTTAAAATTCACATTTTAATCAAGATTTTAGACTGAATAAAATTATAAGCTGCATTGGATGGTCATCGGGATTTCAGTTAAGACGTCCCACGATTCGCACAATCAAGTCATGCAGCCCCTCTACATAAATTGCATTAACCATCGGCATTCCTCAAATTTCACAATTAAGTAGCACAATACATGCAACCAGCGGCGACTTCAGGATTTAAAATTTGGGGGTGCAAAAAATTATTATTGTATATAATATTAATAATACCATCTTATAAGATGTCAGCAAAAATAGTAAAATTACAAATATACTTAATTGACCAAACAATCATTTAAAAATTAATTTTTCATGCTATCTCGCAACTTGTTTTTGACATAAATCATTCCGGAAAATACTCTACCGACACTTGCAGTAGCTAGGGGTGGGTCAGTTCGGGATACCGTCATTTTTTCTCAATACCGATACCGATACCGAAGTTGGCCGGTATTGGATTCTCGATGTCGATGTCGTACCGAAAGTTTCGGTATACCGTATACCGGTATACCGGAAATTCGGTATTGTTCGAAATGGATACCGATGTCGTGCCGATGATTCAGTAATACCGATCCGGACGGTAATATCGAAATACCGACAAAAATACCGAAAATTCATATATATATATTTGTTCATACATCTTGATCTAACTACTAAATAATTACTAATAAAATGCAAAATTAAAGAAACATGAACACTTTAATAGTCGTCTAAACATACAAATTACAAAATCAACAATAAATGCAAACAACAAAATCCAACAACACATGATTATACTAAATGGCCTACTCAAATCCAAATCTTGGGAAATACTACTTAAATACAGTTATACTAAATGGCCTACTCAAATCTTGACGTAGTCGGGGAAAATGGCCTACCAAATTATTAGTTTCACATGATTATTCAAACGTTATAGTTCATTAGTTACCAAATTATACTAAATAGTCTTAATGTTATATTTTATAGAGTCATAGTTCATTAGTTATTAATGTGTTGAGGATTGACGTAGTTATACTAAATCTTGGAAAATATTACTTAAATACAATTATCATGTTTGTTGATATGTACTTTATTATAAATAAGGAGTTTTTATCTTAAGATAATTACCAAATTATACTAAATATTCTTAATGTTATATTTTATAGAGTCATGGTTCATTAGTTATCAATGTGTCAACGATTGACGTAGTTATGCCAAATTTTGGGAAATACTATTTAAATACAATTATCATGTTTGTTGATATGTACTTTGTTAGACATTGTATTGTACTATTTTTATATCATCAAGTCATAATTAGATGTATTTTTCTATATCATGTTTGATTATAATAAATAATTTATAATATTTTTATTTTTACAAACATTAGTATTAGCATGATTATAAATTATTGAGAATTTCATAGTCATAGACTCATAATTCATTAGTTCTCAATGATGATTGACATAGTCATCCCACTCATCCCAAATTCTAAGAGATCTTACTTAAATACAATTGTCATGTTTGTTGATAATTGATATATACTTTCCTAGAAATAAAGAGTTTTTTTTCTTAATTTATTTACCAAATTATATTAAATTATTTATGATATTTTGTTTTTACAAGCATTAATTAGCATGATGATCATAGTAAATCAACAAATATAATTAAGAAATTATAAATCAATAAATATTTTTAAAATTATATTTAAACTTGGTTTTTTTGATATCATCTTGTATATTATTTAATGATATTAAAAACTTATTAAGGTTGTGTTTAAATTTAAAATATAAACATATTAAAAATAAATAAATATATATATATATATATATATATATATATATATATATTCGGTAATTATCGGTATTTACCGGTATACCGGAACTTCGGAAAATATCAACTTCGGAAAATATCGGAGGGTCGGTATTTATCGAAGGATCGGTATTCAACGGTATACCGGATCTTCGGTATTTATCGGAGGGCCGGTATTTACCGAAGGATTGGTATTTATCGGATATTTTGACATTACCGCGGTATCGGTATTTTTAGGTAATACCGCGGTATTGCGATTTCTGATACCGATACCGTGCCGCAGATTACCGGTACGGTATAAATACCGTACTGAAAATTCGGTATATTGAAAATTTCGGTATTTTCGGTATTTTTCCGGTACGGTATCTTCAGTATTTCGGTATTTCGGTATTTTTTCCCAGCCCTAGCAGTAGCAATTGGAAAAATCAACACCAACTTGATAAGCAAAAATACTACTCCCTCCGTCCCAGACCACTTGACCTGTTTCTTTTCGACACGAGATTTAAGAAGTGTTGGTTTAGGGAAAGGAGGAGGGGTGTTAATGCACTTATTGTTTCTATTTTTGGGAAGCAGGCTTATTCGTGTTGGACGGTTCGAATAGGAAAACAGGCCAAATGGTCTGGGACGGAGGGAGTAGAAGATAAGTCACATGTCTATTTGTTAACATTAATAATGTTTAAAAATTTATTATAATTATTTAAAATAGATAAACATAAATATACAAAAATATATATAGTATATATAGTATATAATAGTAGTAAAATAATTATTTTTTTTGGGGTACAACTGTACCCCCATTGCTCCATACTGGAGTCGCCTCTGCATGCAACAACCAAACATTAATCGAGCAGGTATTGAGAGTTGGACATCACTTATAATTTGTACAAATAATGTGCTTCAAATAACAAAGGGGAAAACTTACGAAATAAAATCTGTACTGCTTTTGTTGACTTCTATAGTTCGACTCAATGACGTTTGGCTAAATTTATTTGAAAGAGCTTATAAGCAATAAAAGCTTATAAAATGTAAAAATAAATTAGGATTATAGAGCTTTATTTTTAAGGTGTTTATATAGCTTATTTTTTGAGCTTATAAGCTCTTGGGAAACTTATTTTGCTGAACACATTTTCAGAGCTTATAAGCTCTCTTCCCCCCCCCCCCCTCCCCCCCCTCTCTCTGAAAAAGAGCTCACAAGCTCTTAAAGAGCTATAAGCTGTTTTTTTAAAGAGCTTATAAAGTTAACCAAACACCCCTGAAGCTCGTCTGAGATGACTTCGACGAGCGGCATTACAACGAGGCTAGGCAGTGGCGGGGAAAGGCTGACAACAAATTTTAGGGGTTTTTCGAATCTGAATTTGGGAGCTATTGGGAAAAGTCACAACGAAGAAACAACTTTAATAAATTTTGATAGCTGCTCCTTGCCGATGAAAGACGATACATGCGATTTAAAGCGAGAAGGGCAATCTGGAGAGGGTGCTGAATAATCCAACCTTAAGTGAGCCAGGAATACTAGTACATTTTAATATTCATTTCACTTTAATAGACATTCACATTACGTGAGATCCAAATATCATTTTAATACCACTTATTACAAAAAATAAAAATTGTGTTGAAAGATTCTAATTACTTAATTGGAGGGTGGAGGGAGTATCAACTGGGATTATATTTTGGCTGAGCTTATAAGCTGCTTAAAGCAACTTATAAGTTCTCCAAAAGTGTTTAGCAAAATAAGTTCCTTAGAAGATTATAAGCTCCAAAAATTAGCTCCTACATTCTACTTTTTTTTTTCTTCCAAAATCGTTTTTTTTTTTTTTTTTTTCATGTAGCAGGACCCATAATTTTTATACCATGTTTACTTTAAATGATAATAGATTTATACTATTGTTTATATTATACATGCATGTTGTTTACTTTGTAGGACATTGATGGATAAATATAAATGTCTAAATTGCTATTACTTTTTTTTATTGAGAAATGATATGTGAGGGTAGAAGAATATTTTTTATAAAAGTTGTAAAAGGTAGTAAAATTATCACACCATTTTTTTTATACCGTGGTATAATACAAAGGGTTTCCTGAATTTTTATACAGCCTGATCGAATTTTTTATATATCAAAATAAACAAATTATAAAGTGGTAAATAAATTTTTATACTCTCTTATACTCCATCTTACATCCTTTCAAATTATTTATCCTTCTCCTTCCATTTTCTAGCGACTACACCGTTGTCGTATGATCAATCATTTGTGGTAAAAAAAAAAAAAAAAAGTCAATTATCCAAGGCTCACTGTTAAAAGAGAGTCTTAAGAAAATTATTACTGATATTTAGAAAAAAGTTCGTCAAGTCAGAAATCGGCATTAATACTCCGTATATAATAGTGATTCCCAATCTGAAATAGAATCGAAAAATATTCCATTGTCAAAATCGAGAAAAGGGTAGTCTAAAAAATTGAATAACGACGACGATAACGACAATAGGTAATCAACAACCACACATCCAATTCTTTTTAATAACAATTAAACCAAATCAAACGCGAAGACAACCAAATTAACTGCACCGCTCATACACAATCTCTTGAGGAAAAAAAAAAAAAAAACTACGTCCCTTTTTACTTGAGAAGTAATTAAAAACTCCATAAATCTACATAATATTTTCAAGAAAGTCAAATAATTATAATCAGAGACATCTTCCCCCATATCCTGCGTTTCTAAACAGTGCCTGTTTTATATCTTCACAATCCAAAACTGCCCTTTGCTTCAAATCCTGCCCATCACATATTGAAGTTTTATTAAAATAATCCACAAATTACAAAAACTAAATTAAGCAATATTTTCCTATTCAAATCTTGATAAGCACAAATATAATTCATTTATGTAAATATAAAAGACCCTTATTTTCCAACAAAATACTACTACATAAATTGCGAATGAGATCCTCGGTCCCAAATTCGATATTTCAACCGTGTCCCGAAATTTATTATTAGTTTTATATCGCTTTTTATAAAAATATATATATTATCATATAATAAATTATAATAATAGGCATTTATAAATACAAATAAAATTTTAAGAAATTACATACCCTAGTTTTGAATTTATCAAGCCAAATATAATTAATAAAAGTGAAATAAAATGTTAAAAAATAATTATAAATCCTAATCGGACGGGTGAATCTTAGAAAATAATTATAAAATTAAACTAAATTATTATAAATTAAAATTGTTGAAAAAAATATAAAACTATTAGAAATTACGATTTGGGATACGTTTGGGACACCGAATAGGATCTCAAGTACATAAATGGCCTCTGAAATATTTTGTGTTTTATTTTTATTTTTTTTGTAATTTTATGCTTGTTCAATTCGTGCTATTTTTTCTTTAAATGATTAGTGCAATATATATCGATAAATATAAAAATAGTTGGTCAATTTTTCTGGCACTCGACATGATAAGTTACATCGCTTACTTGTCGTGTAATGAGTTGTTTTGGGATAACATGCTCATGTGAAAATAAACAACACTATTCCTATACAAACAAATGCAACCACGTGTACGTGTCTAAGATTTATTCCTATTTAACAATTTAATACTACTAATTAATAATATTCGTAACATACCTCACAAAATAATAATTCAGAGAACGAAAAAAAGAAAAAGAAAAAAGAAATTAAAAGGGTACCACCATACCTCAGAGCAAGAAGCTTGCATTGTAAAATCATTGAAGCAGCTAATAACACAGTGCTGAATATCAATGCCTAATGCTTCTAGTGTTGTCACTGTTGATAGCAACAATCCTCCCTTTCCTCCACAACATATCTCTATTCTTGTCTCTGAGTTTCTCCTCTCTACTTCGAACTGTCATCGCCACATGCAGTTGGTAAATTTTCCTTTTTTTACTTTTTTTATTTTTTATTTTTTTAAAGAAATATTAAAAGAAGAATCCCATCTTGATTGGTAAATTAAAAAAGAATTTAAATAAATTACTGTACAAGTAATTACCTTGGGTGAATTTCTGATCAAGGCTTCTTCAGGCTTGGAATTCTTGAACAACCCTAATTCATTTTCTCCCAAATTCATCTCTTCTTGCAAATTATTTATATTGTGCAGCAGCTCTTTCATGTAATCAATGGTGTCTCCAAGTATAGAAGTCCTATCCATCTGCGTATTATATATAGTAAATTAAATTAGGCATTTTAAATTATAATTAAGTAATTAATAAATAAAAATGATTTACATTTACATACCTTGCTTATTTTGGGAACGACTGATCGGAGCATGGAGAGGCGGTCGTTGAGGCGCTTCCGGCGGCGGCGCTCCGCCATGAGGTTCTTGGAGGGCTGGCCGGCGATCTTCTTAATGACCTTGGTCTTCCTCTCGGCGGCGTCGAAAGCGGGGAGGTCGGGAAGGGTTTCGAGCTTACAAGGAGGGGAGACAATGACATCGAAGTCGTTAGCGAAAACGGCGTCGTCGAGGAGGGAGAAGGAGGAGGAGGAGTTGTAGTAATGGTGTGGGTGTGGGTGTGGGTGAGTAATGGGGTAAGGGAGTGTTTGGGAGTTGAGATTATTATTAGTAGTGTAGGAAGAATTGTCGGAGGAGAAGGCGTGATGAGGGGAGAGGAGAGTATGATCCAAGGGGAGAGAGAAATCTTGAAAGGAGGAGGAGGAGTTGGAGTTTGAGAAATCTTCTAGAATGTTCCAACCTATATTGTTAGTGCAAGTGTAAGTGTTATTAGTGTTAGTGGTGAAGAAATCTTGATGGTTTGAGTAGTATTGCTCCATCTCTCTTAGCCCTAGCAACTCTTCAAAGAAACCTTGCTGCTGTTCCTTTGAGTACAGCTCCATCTCTCTCTCTCTCTCTTTCTCTCTCTCTATCTCTCTCTCTCTCTCTCAAAAACACACACAGTGATATGTTGAGGAAAGCTTGGTTTTTTTTTTTTTTCACGAGATATATGGCTTGGAATAATTTGCAGATAATTGGTGCATATGTATATATAGAGTAGATGGAGGGGTACTGAATTTTTATATTTATATAATAGTGTTGATGAAAGAGAGGCAACAAGAGACAGAGAGAGAGAGAGAGAGAGAATTGTTGCATGTGTAATTCTGATGTCCAAATATGGAATTACTATCAAATGAGAGTGTTCCTTTTGGATATTACGTTACTTTAAGATGAATTATGTCTTGAATTCAGATTTGGTTGAATAATTCATCAATGGGTTAATATTATATACTATGACCTGCTGGGTTCATTCAATAAGTGCATATGTGGGAACAAGTTATAGTTTAAGTTACTTTTTTTTCTTTTTTTTTCTTTTTAACTATAACTATATAGTATATATTAATATATTAATGTCGTTTTCATAGAAATATGGTGAATCAAGGAGAGTTGATAATTAAAATGGAGAAGCTGAGAAAAGTTTGACCCACAATTCTGTCTCAACCGAAAATGATGGACTTTGGCATCATAGACTTGTCAGGTTTTTGTATATATTAAAAATTAAAATTTATTAGCTTTTTACCTATATATATGTAAGGAAAATATATCATGTACTTTGATTTGCCCATCCAACATGTGCAAAAGCTTACAAACCAATATCAACGTCACGTACCAAACAAGTTAAATTGTAGGGTTTCATCAATCAAATATATAATAATCATAATCATAATCATAATCATAATCATAATCATAATCATAATCATAATCATAATCATAATCATAATCATAATCATAATCATAATCATAATCATAATCATAATCATAATCATAATCATAATCCTTGCTCCAATAAATTAAGGACGAGGGGAATTGATAAAAATAGCTAGTCGTAGTAATTTTCCAAAATTAATTATCACATTTGATTTATTTTGCCAATGCAACATAATTAGTTATAAAAAAAATGTTTATATATATCCTCAACTTTTCCAGCTTTGAAGTGAACAAAGTTAGGTAAGTGGTACATAAACAAAATTCATTAAAGAAAACATTGGAATATAAGCTATGTGGTTGTATCTTTTTTTTTTTTTTAATTTCTAATAATATCACTGTATATATGTATAAATTTATAAATAAAATGAAAAAAAAGAGGTGGGCTTTGGGTAAAAAGTACGTGGTTCCATCCCTGGTTGTATGTATTTGAGTACGTATATACCATTCGTGTAAAATATGAAGTACTATGTATCGAAGGGGGTGGGTTATAGTAACATGCATGAACAGTGAAAACAATATAATTAATACTCCAATATATATATATGCTTCTTAATCTAAATTCCACAGAAACTCTTCGATAGTAGCGTAATATGCATTCTGTACGTAAATTTAATTTGGTTACCTTTATTCGTTGAAAAGTGTCAACACTATGCTGGATAAAATAGTAAATTTATCTATTTCCAGTAGTATATCTGTATATATGTGCAAGGGCACCCTACCTAGCAACTAGTAAGTAATACTCTATCGAATTTTATTTTATTTTTTTTATAAAAAAAAAAAAAACAACAAACAAACAAACAGTAGTGTTAATATTAATTCCAATAAAAATTCTTGAGGGTCTTGCGCCAAAATTCTCGTGACGGGAGGGAGATTATTATTTTAATTAAAAAACTAAACTGACGCCATTTCGAAATTTGAACATGAAATTAAGTCATACATTTGTAGAGCCTATGACACTTTTATTATACTAATATTTCATGAGCCATGTATTTTGTGTCCAAATTTATCAACAATTATTATTATAATGATACGAAAACATTCCCCTAACTATCGTGGGAACACTTAATATGTCAACCACTAATGTGATAATGTTACGTCAATAATTTTTTCTATTTAAGGTTAAGCTATTTTAGTAACGTTTAATTTTTATTTGGTAGGGTTTAGCTTTTAGGGTCTATACTTAAATTAGTTTTTTTATTTATTTATAGTATTGCAACGTCATCTGCGGGCACATTAAGTATGCTAACAGTGGACATTAGAGCATTCCTCTATAATGATAATAATAATAAAGTGTAAGCTTGAATTAATTTAATTAAAATTTTCATCTTTCACTACAACAAAAAGCTCTAGTACTGACATAAATATTGAAAAATTATGAGACTTATAAATGTCAATAAATAAAATTGTGATACATTTGAATGAATAGCTATTATACATGTTACAAAAATAATCAAAAGCATGTCATTATATTTAGTGACATTTGACAATGCAATCAATTTATTACATTTCTTAATAAACTTACAATTTTATATGCTACAAATGTATATAAATGTACGTGTAATGTAACAAATTTTGTGACATATTAGTTGGGTGTAACTAAAAATTGTGCACTACTACTAAACAATTTTGTTGTATTGTTTGCAAATTTAGCTCATGAGCTAATTTCGAAAAAGCCTTTCCTTCAATAGATACTCCACGTAGTTACTATTCCCTTTTCAAGTTATAGACCCAGATTTTTTTATTTTTTTCTTATAATTTTTAAATACTGGGAAACTTTTGCAATTTGTTAACTCTGAGCGCCCACAGAGTGAACTCAAAACCGCTGTTTTCAGAGCTTCGTGTTTGTCAAGTAGCATTTGTTTGCTACCTCAGCTAGTTTTCTTTTTTTAGAAAAATAAATTAAAGGTTTCAAAAAAAAGGGAAAAATAAATTAAATCGATAATGGAGAAAATCTCAAATTACCAATTAAATGCTTACAAAATTTATTTTTTTTATAATTATATGATGATAAAATTTAGCTCCTACAAAACCAATGAAAGAGGTCGAAAAAATATTTCATTGCAACACAAGATCTTGACCGAAAATGAATATTTATAAAAATTCAATTCTATCTAAGAAATTAATAAACCTCAGGTTATTCAGTACGGCTACTATTCAATTTAAAATTCACGTTTAGAATTTTTGTGTACTATACTGTATATATTAAATTAATTTCATGTGAGGTGTTAAGATTCTTTTTATCCACAACTCTTCTCACCCATCCTGGGAAATAGCGTACTCTACTTCCTAATTACTATAGGTTTTCCATATATAGTGGTATTAGAAATTAAAATACTCCAATAATTACCATTAATTGATACTCCGAAAATAAAAATAAAAACATAGGCAAGACATGCATGGCTATATGAGTGTGATTGATGGAGTCATGGAGAAGATGAAATGAATCTTAACTGTAGGCTGATTTTGGCTTTGTATAATTGCAGGAGAAATTCAAAACTATTGTCAGATTCCAAAGTCTCTTCACAGCTGATGATGATTTGAATCAAATTGTGGCGGCCCTATTTTCATTACTACATATATAAAAAAACAAACAAATAAGCTTCGATAAAAAATTGTGTAGTAGTGTATAAGACACGCATGTAGGTTCCTCCATTCTAATATCTCACCATTTATTTCGTTTTATCATTGATGCATTATTTAATTTTGTGTGTATATATAGAGATTTTCTTTGTCCTAATTATGAGTGTCATCCATTTATTAAAATTAAATTTATTTATCTTTTTCTATTTTAATATGTTATGATTTAGTTTATTCTTATAATCATTTACTACTCCCTTCGGCTCATAATTTCCGACTCCTTTCTTTTGAGCACAGGTCTTAAAACGGGAGTGTTTAGTGTTTTAAGTGTATTGTGTTTAGTAGTGTATAGTGTTTATGTATTTAGTTCAATTTTCTATATATATAAATAAATACTGAAATTATATATTCTGGAAAAAAAATTTATGCTTAATTAATTACATTAATTACTATTTTAATTTTTTTTTTCAACATTCATTATAGCCCCAATAATTATGCATAAAAATGCCAATAAAACTGTAATAAAAACAAATTAAATTGGGCCAATATTAAAGAAACATGGACTTCACATTAAAAAAAATTGATCCATGAAGATATTCATCACATGAGGAAAGTACAACATCAAATCAAAGTGAATTACACTCCTGATCAAGGAGGGAAATTAACTGGCGCCATTTTAAAAAAATTAAACATGATCTATACCTAATGTACAAGTACACCACTACTTAATTTGAATTCATAATTCTGGGCGCAACAAATAGGGGGAAGAACGGAAGTGGATAAGAGAAGAAGATTGAGGCAATCTTCTTGCAAAGTCTTCAAACATGGTGCCTAGGCCAAAATACCTCACCAACGATGAGAGAAATCGTTATGTGCAGTCTATACTTGAAGAGTGTTCTTCTGGGAAGCCTAAACGAGAAACCCTCCTTGCAGCTCAAGGTATCTTTGGAATCTCTAAATCAACTGTGGGCAGGTTGTGGAGAACTGCAAAAGAACATAAAGGAAATGGGTTAGCCATCCACATTGTTTAAGAAAAAAAAGGAAGAGCAAGAGATCACAATAAGCAACCTAATTTTGAGAAGATTATGAGTCTGCTGCTAAGTGTGAGAAGCAGTTTCAGAGGCATGGAGCTACATTTGGATGTGAGCAGAGCCACATTACAGAGATGGAATAAATTAGGGTTCTTTAAGCTCATAACATCTGCCATCAAGCCCTCACTTACACCTGACAACAAATTTCTAAGGATGAGGTTCAGTTTGGATGCTCTGGAGCTGGACAGAGTCATGAACAAACTCATGTTCTCATCTATGCACAATATTGTGCATATAGATGAGAAATGGTTCTACATAACCAAGGCCAAAAGGAGGTAACTCATCTATGCACAATTATGTTTTTATTTTTTGAAAATAGACCTCAGCTAGGAATTTTGGATCATTGGTCATGTAAGGGACATAATTTAACATATCAATCACTTTACACAGGTATTACCTTGCACCAAATGAAGAAGACCCATACAGGGCATGTAAATCCAAGAAATTCATAGGGAAATTAATGTTCATGTGTGCAGTAACCAGGCATATACTCAAAGATGATGGCACTGTCCTATTTGATGGGAAGATAGGTTGCTTTTCTTTCATTACTGAAAAAGTTGCATAAAGAAACAGCAAGAACAGAGCCAAGGGCACACTATATAACAAAGCAGTGGATTCAGTTACAAGAGAAGTAATCAAAACCACACTTATCAACAAGGTATCAGCAAGTTCTGCTCATAATTCTGTTCCTAATTCTATATTCATGACCTCGGAATTAATACAATTCCTCATTGTTTATAACAGACGCCATAATTCTGACTACATTCATTCAATCAAACATGCCACATAGGTAATTCCAACTATCAAAGAGAAGTGGCCACCATTTGCATCAAAATAGATTTTCATTCAACAAGACAATGTCAAACCACACATCAACGATTCTGATCCTGACTTCAAACAAGCAGCAACACAAGTTGGTTTCAACATGACACTAATTCAGCAGCCACCAAATTCACCAGATACCAACATAAATAACTTAGGGTTTTTTTAATGCAATTCAATCATTACAGCATCAAAGAGTTTGCACAACAGTAGATGATCTGGTGGCAGCTGTGCAAGAGGCATTTCATGAGCTACCAGCAATGACATTGAGCAAAGTATTTCTAACTATGCAAGGATGCCTAACAGAGATAATGAAAGCTAAAGGCCACAACAACTACAAGATCTCACACATGGGAAAGGACAAGCTCATTAGAGGACTGTTGCCAGTTAATCTACAAGTCCCTATAGAATTGGCAAGGGAATGCATTGACTTCACAGATTGGGAATGTAGTAACTAACGTGCATTGAAGATAACTTCACATGCAAGTATGACAATCTTTTAGAGGTAAAGGGCTTTTTTTAGCAGATGCATATACCTATAGATTAGGAATAGCCTACTAAGACCAGCAAATATGTTTGAATTTTCGTTTTCAAAAGACTTTTGTACTCCACTTATTTTGAAATAAAAAATGCATATTTTGATTAACGTCTGTTATGTTTAATAGAGGCACACAATCTCTCACATAGTTCAATCATCAAGTAAATAACAAATCCCACTGAGAGAGTGCATCATTAACCAAAGAATAACCTAATAGACATAGCATCAAAGAAGACCAACAGATATATGCAACACATATATCATAGCATAGCCAACAGATTCTATCATTAATTCCAATGTCAAATAGCTTCATGATCAACACATATCCACACATAGAATCCCAGGACATATAGCCACATAAAAAAAGGCATAAACCACAAATAAGATCCCAACAGAGAGCTAATTGTTCAATCCTTTCAACTGTTCATTTATGATAGCTGATGTCTCAACCTCTGCCTCAACCCACTCCTAAGTTATGTGGTGGAATGGGAAGTAAAAAGGGTCGCCGAAGCCAAAGGGGTCGCTTCCCGTGGGGCCTTCCTCTTCCATGATGATGGGCGGAGGCGGCAGCGGCGACGCATTTCCTTCGCCAAACAATGCCTCTCGATCATACAATGGGCCGGCCAGTAGCCACCACATCTGCACTCGAGGAGGGGTTGCCCCATGGGAGCGGATGGGGCATTCCTCCTCCAAAACCCTTGGCAGCGACATCGTCAGTTCAAGGATTCTGGGCCTTTGGTCGAACATTGGGGCAGGCAGCGGCCTCCAAGTCAGATCATCCCGTTTAATCGTCCTTGGACGAAGAGCACCGTATCACCCTTCACATATAGGTAATCGGATCCGATAAGGAGACCGTGTGGGGCTGGGGCTATCGTCGGGCTCAAAGGCCCGTCGACGGCGAGCACCACGGCCTCCGTGCAAAGTTTCATCGACGGGAGGCTCCACACGGCCTACGAGCCCGCCATGACGAGATCTAGGCCCACGGTGGCGGCCACTGTGACTTGCGGCGACGGGGGAGGGGGGGGGCTGTGAGTGGAGATCCACACTGACAGAGGAGAGTGGCATATCTCAATCTCAGGCCTAGCATTATCCATTGGCAGAATGAGAGGGAGAGAGAGATTAGGGGGGAGAGATTAGGGTTCGTAGAAATTGGGGGAAGTCATTCCAGATATTCAATTGAGGGTAGATAAACCATAAATTGTGTGGGTTTACTTTGGGAGTTGGGATTTTTTGATTTTATGTTTTCAATTTTTTAATTTTTGTGTTTTAATTTGTTAAAATAGAAAATTTAATTAGGGATTGTTAATGGTAATAAGGGAATACTAATTGTACACTTAAATTGCTAATTATTTCTCAAAAGGGAAAGGGGTCAGAAATCGTGAGACGGCCCAAAGAAGAAAGGAGGTCGGAAATCATGAGCCGGAGGGAGTACTAGTTAGGGTTCGTTGATCCGTTGAGAATATAATTAATAATTATTAATTGTGAATTAATCAACCAAGTTTAGAGTTTATGTAAGCAATAACTATAAAATAAGACATAATCCTGATACATCAAAGGATTAATATTATATGACGTGAAGAATGTCCTCCTACTCAACGTCACTGTGAGTATAGTGTTTATGATTGACATAATGATAATATATCTAAAGAAAATTATTTTAAAATAAATCCTATAAAAAGAAATTAACCTTACTAGAAAAAAAATTAAATCCTAAATGAAAAATTTATTAACATAGCATTATCATATTAGCCGTGAGCATATTAAATGTGCGAATAGTAAGTAACTACGGGAATAATTGTTTATGCCGTTGAGTGGTTGATTGTAATTTCAAGACTCAAGATAACTACGCATCCACGTCAGAAATCTATTTAAAAATTAGTAATTTCTTGAAAGCTAAGGAAAAAGAAAAAAATATAAACTACTATACATATCTGTGAATCTGTGTTCAACAAAACCCTAGCCAACCTATCCTCTAGCTAGTTAATAGCTGGCTTTACTTTAGTAACCAACTTGAGAATAAATTTTAATAAAGAAAATACTACGTAATAACACATGAATCGTACATATTGCAGACTATTAAAATTTTGAAATTTATGGGCTAGTTGGTTTTTTGATAAATATTTTGTCTTCTTATTACGCTTCATTGTATTACGTGCAAGTTGCAAACGATGAAATTACAGTCATTATCAATTATTTATTATATTTAAAAGATTATTAAGGCAAAACCGGGTTCTAATAATCAGCTAACTAATTTCCTTCACTCCAATAAATGTGGTAGTGAAACTATAGGCTTAAAACCTAAAACCATGTTATTAATATGTATATAGATGGATTCTGTTTATATATATATCTATAGTTTTTTGTTTTATTCGCTTATTGGAATAATCTAATGACTAACGTCCGTTATCTCTTGGGGTGACTGTGCATTTTAAAGTTTAGTCTGTAATTTTCATAAATCTTCAAAATTCCAAATAACTAATCAAAGTCTCAATTCGACCTTAATTAAAATAAAGTTGCATGGATAAATGTTGTAAATTGCACAAATTAAAAAAAAAAAAAAACATATCTTTGTTGCAATAAATTCATGATGCAAACCAAAAACATATAAAAGTTGTGTTAATAGATATATATATTTTTTATTGGGCAAACAAAATGATATTATTATTTTTTTTGAAAGAAAATGATAGTATTTATTAAAGAAAAATGCAAGGCACGCGAAGTACCTAACAATCGAATAGTTGTACAAAGGAAAAATTATAAATTACAAGGCAAATCTGAGATCTAATTGACAATTTCTAACGAGACTGATTGATGGATTCCAAACTTTATCACACGCTAACTCCATAGCCTTCTCTTGATTTATTCTGCGATTATTTCCTTGTTCCATTTTTCCTTCTCGAAAATCACCATATTCCTCAATTTCCATAAAATCCATACCACACATACTCACACACTATTGGTGAACTTATTGCAAAAAATTTTAGAAAATACATGAATTATTGAGAAAATATTTCCTCATGTCGCCATTGCGTGACCACCAAAATTAATTAATTAACCCTTTTAAATATGGGGTCGATAGCATTTGCGACCTTTGAATATTGAAATTGTTAATTTAACACAAATTTTAATAGTTATAAATTAAATACAGCCTTTCATAAAATTATTATTTGAGGGGAAAAAAAGTGAAAATACAACCAAATAAATTACCAAAACAGCAAAATATATCCTCAAAATAAATATAAACATACTATGACTACTTAACCTCATAATCAAGATTAATTAATTATTATAATTGGATCATCATTAGTGACATAATTAGAGGGACGCAGTTGTTAAAAGATCAACAACCACTGTTGACTGAAAATCATGCAGCAAATCTATTCTGAGAGTTTATTGCCGGTGGCCCTCCACACTTTTCGCTCTCCAAAATAAAAATCAAATCGCAAAATTAATTCTAAAAAATAAAATAAAAATATAAAGCGCGTATTGTATAGAGAAAAACAGAATCTCATTGGAGTACAAACTACAACCCTAGGAAAAAATTAGGGTTCCATTTCCTCATCATTGGGGCCACTACAGTGATTATGGTCTGTACTATTAGCGTACAATAATCCCTTAACCACGCTACATTGATTATCAACATCAAACTAATTAAGCTATTAATTATTTAAATACATAACAGAAGATTAATTTGTGATTAGTGGGAAACCACCAACCAATATTAAGAATCATGAATAATTTAAGGAAAACAAAAATAAAAAATAATAAGGTTTTGGCTGTTTGATGCTTCATTATCGCACTACAAATTGGTCAATGATTTATCCTTTCAAGATTGTATGACTACAACTATGCTTAATTAAAGTGTTAATTCAAAAAAAAAAAATAAGTGTTAATTAATTCGTATATTAATGGAAAAAAAAATAGTCCCTAACCAATTTGATTATGGCGCAGACAAATTAAGGAATTGGATCTTTCCTTTCCTACTGTAGTAACTTAGACATTATGCATTTTTTTTTCTAGACTAGAGGAACTATATACGCATCATTATAGATATAATAATATATATATATTTTCTATGAATTCTGGTTGGTTCTTAGTTTATTTTTTAATTTTTTTTTTTCCTTTTGTTTTGGGTATGCTTTAAACAATTGTAATCCTATCCAATGACCTATTAGTATCCCAAATTTAATAAATTTCTCTTAATACATATGGTAGTTTAATAAAGACAACTATTAATTAAACACCCGGCCCAAATTATTTACTCTTTAACCCCCAGTAAAAATACATTATTGTATAGGAATTAGGAATTGTGATAATGAAATAAAGTTTAGGGTGCATTTAGAGGATTCCTCAATAAACTTCCACATTTTTGGGGACAATGGAATCAATGAAGTTGATAATTGCAACTTATAAAATATTTAAATTCTTCAATTTGCACTAGTAAATAAAATCCCTAATCGATCTACGGAATATATATATATTCATCTCACATGTCCAACATCTTGTCTCATGATTATTATTTGTATGTTAGAGATTGATTCAACTAACTAGCATATTATTGCCCATTCCAGAACACTTAAAAATCTAAATATTTAATTAATTAATTAATGGCTTCAATAAGTACGAATTTATCATTCTCTCCTAATTGAAAAAATATACTCCTATTGTCTAGACGTGCTCAGTTTGAAGTGAAATTAAATCAGTTCAGTGAAATTAATATTGATAGTGGTAATTAAAATATTAATTATTGTGATAGCTGCATATGAATGGATGAAATCGTTGAAATTGTACTTGTGATGCTAGTTGTTACTTTTCAAGAATTTAAAATGTTGATGAGAAATCGTTACGCGTTTCATCATCTAAATTTATTAATAAAATGTAACTTGCATTTCATTATAAAGAGCAAGTAAATGGAATGTCTTCCACCGACTAATATAAGAGAATTCAACCAATTGAATTTCCACACACATAAATTATACACAAATAATTTTTAATATATATAATTTCAGAGATATGATATGTTAGTCCCCAATTGTGAGCACCCTCGTCGTTTCTTTGATTTGGCATTATTATTATTATTTTAATTTTTATTGTTGTTTTATATTCAAGTATCATATAAGTTAATAATGAAATCATTAAATCTATAAAATAAATAAAATTCAAAGCTCGATTTGTCTTATTACTCATTTTTCGAAGTTAGAAGGAAAAAAGATGAAATTGAGCTTTGATTTTTATTTATTTTGTAAATTTAATGATTTATATATTAATTTCTATAATATTGGAATATATAACAACAATAAAACTTAATAATGAATAATACCAAACCGAAAAAATGACGAAAATACCCACGAATTTATCCACCATTGGGGGAATAGCATATATTTATCTATAATTGCAATATATGAAATACCCGACCGTAACAAAACATCTTTCATTATCGTAAAATAACATCATTGGATTTGTACAAAAATTATGATTATATATATTTCTCATAAGAACTCACACCTATGCCTATACTAGTTTAGTGCCCGTCGAAATTCGACGGGGCTCACTTCTCGTGGAAAATAATAATAAAATTATTTATTTTGAGAGTATAGTTTGTTAGGATCCTTTCGAAAAAAATAAAATTGAATTGAATTTGAAAAAAAATGAAGAAGAAAAAAAAAGATTAATTAGGTGTGGCATTTCTCAATTAGTTTTACTCGTTTTGAATATCAAGTAGCCCGTTTTTCATGGTAATAGAAAAGTAGATAAGGTGAGATCCCGTTTTTCATATAGTTATACTCATTTTGAACGATAAGCCGTCAAGTATACGCTGTAATATATAAATAACTTGACGATTGGTAACATTTTTCATATCAAGTATTATGTTGGTCGAAAAAAAAAGCGATTAGCCAAAAAAATTCAATAAAAAGTGGTATAATTTATGTATTTTTAACAAATTAAACTTTTAATTTATTCGACGATCGTAACTACTTTAAGGAATTTGTTGTTTTTTTATTTAAGAGAAAAAAATATGTAATTATTGGGATGAAAAATATTTTTTTAATCTAAATTTAAAAGTAATTAAGAATAATCTCTTATAAACATTAAAATATTAATTATAAGTTTTAATTTATCATTTTTTAAAATTATGTATATTAAGAAAAATACCACTCATTATTGGAAAAAAAAATAGGTCAATAAGAAAAAAGATTTTTTCGCGTGGTTATATTCATTTAAAGTAAAGGCGCCCGTTCTTCAATATAATTGAAGGATGGAATGTCAAGCAGCCCGTCATTTAAATATTGATTAAGGATAACTCCATCATATTTTAGTTTTCCTTTCGATGAAATCATATTCTTATATATTGATTTAGCACCTTCATACATATAAACTTTTTCATACGCCCGTTCCTGCTCTACTAACAAACTATAAGTTGTAATGATATAATTATCTCGCTACTCATTAGTCTTTTAAATGTTATATGTGATAAAAAAATAAAAATAATAGTTAGTCGAAAATATATATTATTTATCGAGTAGCTTAATTCAATTTAAATGTTAAGCCGCTCGTACGTTGTTCGATGTAATTGAAAATAGGCCAAGGAGATTTTTCGGGCAGTTTACTCATTTAGATTGTCAATTTGCCCATTGTTTGAGTGTTTGTTGTAAGAGACGGTGAAAGTTCATAAGGTTAAGGAGGTTTATCATTTCTTAAGTAGTAGTATTCATTTGTGTGAAGATACATGTCATTCATTGCAATATAAAAGTAGGTGAAAGAGACATTACGTTTATTGAGTATTCGTATTTATTTCAAATGTCAATTCACTCGTTGTTCAATATAAAAGACAATTCAAGAGATAATATTTTTCGGATAATTGAATATATTTTGAATATTAATCCACTTATTTTAAAGAAAAATGTCAATTAGGTGTAACATTTTTTAGGTAGCTTCTCATTTTGAATGTCAAGTTTTTTTTTTGATTTTTTTTAACTCTCTTTACATGAGTTATCTTATCGATTATCTAACAAAATCAATATGTTTAACTTGCATCAATTACCTATAAATCAATTGGGAAAGTTATAGCCAAACAATCGAATTACAACAATGCACATGAATCTTGAGCATTGAAAAACTGTAGAATTAATGGATTTAATCCTATCGATTATCTAAAAAAATCAATATGTTTAACTTGCACTAATTACCTATAAATCAATTGGGAAAGTTATAGCCAAACAATCGAATCAAAACAATGCACATGAATCTTGAGCATTGAAAAACTGTAGAATAATGAATTTAAATGTCAAGCCACCTGTTGATTAAATACAAAAGAAGGTCAAGAGTGATAATATTTTTGAAGCGACCTGGGTTTTTATATTAACAGAAAAAATAGGTCAGAAAATATGTCATTTCTCGAATAGTTTAATTTAATTGCAAAGAAGTATAACTTATTTAATCATGTATATGTAGTTGATTTAAATTATGAGAATTCTAGGTCAAGAGTGATGATATTTTTTAAGCGACCTCGGTTTTTATATTAACAGAAAAATTAGGTTAGAAAATATATCATTTCTCGATTCGTTTAATTTAATTGCAAAGAAGTATAACTTATTTAATCATGTATATATAGTTGATTTAAATTATGAAAATTCTATTCAAATTGAACTCATCAATGTGTAAATAATCATTAATATTTAAATTGATTTAAATAATCATGTATATATATTTTATACAGTATATGTTAAAATCATCAAAATTCCTTAGGAAATTTTATAATATTTTTATTTTAGTAAAAAACGTTGGTTAGAGGCTAACTAATGCAATTTAATATTAATTGCTGAAGATGTCATTATATATATGATATATCAACATACATATACTAAGTTAATTGCTAAAGAAAATAATCCGTACGTCTCTATGTTCAAACAATAATTGGATAGATAATCTTTATTTTTATAATTAAAGATATATATTTCTAAGAAATAATTAAAGATATATATCAAACTAAAGATACCTATTATTTGGATTAAAATATTAATTAATTAGCCAAAATTATAAGAATTTAGCAAAATAATTAAGAAAAATCGTGGTTGATCGACCTTTATTTTGCTATTATATATATATATATATAGATAGATGTGATGTATGGGTGTGTATTATTTATACTGGACCCTATGCAAATTATAGCTACACATTTCCTTATAGGACAAATTAATGGATTATTCGCGCGAGCATAAGAAATTGTAGTAAATCATCAATGATTATGTGATATATTCAAATAAAAAATGAATTAAGATTCCTTATAGAGAATTGATGTTTTGTCTCAAGTTCTGATCAACAAGTAACAATTTAATTAAGTAGAACTATCCTAAATTAAGAACAGAAAGAATTTGCCAAAATTGTGAGGAACTTATATATCATGACTTCATAATATTGACAATTCACATCTAATTAATCTTTTATTATATTAATATCGTTTTCTTATATGATGAACTCAAGGGAAATGCCGATTTAATGACGCGGTCGATGCTAATTAATCCAAATTAATTTAATTAGCATCTTAAGTACGCAACAGAAATGTGATATACATTTAATAATTGAGTGGATTATTGGTCTCTAACTAGAAGCATAAACACGAAATATTTATTAATATTATTTTAAACGATTAAATTATTAAAATTGATGTATATTAAAAGATTATTCAAGTCCGATGTGCATGGTTTGGAATCGATTTTTAGCGGATTAACGAACTAAGAAATCTAGTTAGGTTTTCCCAACCAACTAAAATCGGTAGGTCTGGTTTGAACACGTGCATGGATCTTGGTACATATTATTGCGAAATTTAATTATACAAAATCTGACAAATTAATTTAATAATCTATATATCGTATCCATCAATTATTAAGATAAATGGTTCGGATTGAAGTATGCATGTTCTTTTCCGAACAAATTGCAGGAGAAAATAAACTAAATGATGAAGTCGTATCATGGAATAAAATATTTATTTACAACTATAGCGTCATTTCGTGCTTAATAATTTGATTGCGATCCTAAAAATCCAGCTAATAACATTTAATTTATAGTATAATAACTTGCTCATATAAAATAATCATACTTTAACGTGGTGACGCTTTAGTTGCTGGTCCCCTTTTCATTACCAGCAATATGGGCCAGGCCCATCAAATTTAAGTTTGGGCTGGATTACGCCCATAAATTATGACCCAATAGTCATGATCCAAGAATTATGTTAACGATTTTAGTTTGTTATATTTAGACTTTAGAGCTGTCAAACTGCTCGGGACTGGCCAGCCCGGCCCGAGTCCATCGGGCCAAAGCCAAATGTTGGGCCAATTCAGGTCAGCCCAAAAATCGTTCATGTCGGGAAAACTCTCAATCAACCCGGCCCAAAGTGAAAATTGTAGTGTATTTTTTTTCGGGGCGGAGCCCATTGGGCTTCAGAACATTTTGTATAGGGGAATTTTAAACATAGCCTCCGATTCTCTCACTTTATCCCCCGTTATAAAATAATATGATAGGATGTGGGCCAGAAGAAATAGAAGTGAAGCCCAATATCAAGCCCAATATCAAGCCCAAGAGAAATTAGGGTTAGGGTTATGTAAATCCTCTATAAATAGAGGAAAGAAACCTTGTAAAAGGGGACGGAAAGTATTCGAATAAAATTCATACTCTTGCTCCGTGGACGTAGATCTCACAAAAGATCGAACCACGTAAATCCCTTTGTGTTCCGTTTACTTTCGTGTTCGTTAATTCCTTGTCTACATGAATTAATTACCTTACGAAAATAAGTTCGATCACTGGCGCCGTCTGTGGGAAACGAAAATTTGTGATTTTCGATCAAAAATTTTCTAGGTAATCTACAGCCATGACAGGAAGACTAACGCGATCCCCCCCAAACGCGAAATCACGATTTGTTCGGAGCAGCTTCTATTATTCGCCAATTCCGGACTGAAATCACCGCCAAATTGGACGAAACCACCCGGAAACATGTTCTACTCGTCGAGAGGATTCCAACGGTAGGTTGCTCGTCAAAAACCGATCACCGGTGCGGCGGGAATCACGTCTGGAAGTTCGTACTGTTGCACGACTCGCGAAATCACGATTTGTTCGGAGCAACTTCTGTTATTCGCCAATTCCGGGCTGAAATCACCACCAAATTGGACGAAACCACCCGGAAACATGTTCTACTCGTCAAGAGGATTCCAGCGGTAGGTTGCCCGTCGAAAACCGATCACCGGTGTGGTAGGAATCGCGTCTGGAAGTTCGTGCTGCTGCACGACTCGCGAAATCACGATTCGTTCGGAGCAGCTTCTGTTATTTGCCAATTCCGGACTGAAATCACCACCAAATCGGATGAAACCACCTGGAAACATGCTCTACTCGTCGAGAGGATTCCAACACGATCAATCGCCGCCACTGCCGCCGCCAACGCGGAAAAGGATATTCAGCAAACCGGACAAGGTCCGACAACAAATCCACCTGTTCAGGAAGCTGAAATCCACAAAGGCGAGGCAAGCCAGGCGCAAGATCTACACCCGGCAACATACCGGCTATCTAGGAAGGAACACGCCAAAGGCCAGACTCCGGACGGACACGTTGAGCATGTTGGATAAGCATAGCAAGATTTTCTCCAGCTCGCCAAAAACAACACAACGCTTAGCTGTGAAAAAGGACAACCCTCACGCAAAGATGGTAGAGAGCACGAAGTTTACCTCCGGATCACGGCATCGGCAAAAGTCCCCTAGCGTCAGGATCATAGACGCACGGGATGTCGGGATCCGCCAACGGGGCCACCATCGCATCTCACCTCGTCGCGACGCCGTGTCGCCTCGGCGCGACACCATCTCACCTCGGCGCGACACCGTCTTACCTCGGCACGTTGAGGACAATTACCTCACACTTTGGAGCCATGATGGATCATAGCAGATCGGTTCGAAAGAGTCGACGAAGCTGACAGGCACAAGCGCGAAGCTGACAAGGCCGAACCTTCAGATCGGAAGAAGGATCGGAATGACCGAGGCCAAAGTCAGCAAAGTGCCTTCGACAGGCTCCAGCATACACCCCTGGAATCCAGGCTCGGACCTCAGCAAAACCAGGAACGAAGCCAACTCACTCCATTGACGAGGCCGAAGCCAACTCACACCGATATGTTTGAGAAGCCTCGGCCCATGTCAAGTGGAAGGGAGAAGCGCCGATCCAAGGAGTACTGTCGCTTCCATGAGAATTACGGGTGCGATATCGAGGAATGCAGAAAGCTTGCTGCGGTCATAGAGCAATTAGAGCGCGACAGCACCCTCAAGAGGTACCAAAGTCGCGGCCGACGTTCTGACCAGCACGAAGCCCACACTCGAGGCAAAGCACAATAAAGACGATGAATTCCTCTCAAGGCCGAGGCCGACCGAAGTCCCTCAAAGTCAAACTCCTAAGTACTGACGAAGCCGACGAGACAGGTCCACTCTCAAGGCCGAGGCCGACCGAAGTCTCTCGAAGTCAAACTCCTAAGTACTGACGAAGCCGAGCAGACAGGTCCACTCTCAAGGCCGAGGCCGACCGAAGTCTCTCGAAGTCAAACTCCTAAGTATTGACGAAGCCGAAGAGACAGGTCCACTCTCAAGGCCGAGGCCGACCGAAGTCTCTCGAAGTCAAACTCCTAATTACTGACGAAGCCGAGGAGACAGGTCCACTCTCAAGGCCGAGGCCGACCGAAGTCTCTCAAAGTCAAACTCCTAATTACTGACGAAGCCGAGGAGACAGGTCCACTCTCAAGGCCGAGGCCGACCGAAGTCTCTCGAAGTCAAACTCCTAAGTACTGACGAAGCCGAAGAAACAGGTCCACTCTCAAGGCCGAGGCCGACCGAAGTCTCTCGAAGTCAAACTCCTAATTACTGACGAAGCCGAGGAGACAGGTCCACTCTCAAGGCCGAGGCCGACCGAAGTCCATCGAAGTCAAACTCCTAATTACTGACGAAGCCGAGGAGACAGGTCCACTCTCAAGGCCGAGGCCGACCGAAGTCCCTCGAAGTCAAACTCCTAAGTACTGACGAAGCCGAAGAAACAGGTCCACTCTCAAGGCCGAGGCCGACCGAAGTCTCTCGAAGTCAAACACCGAAGTATTGACGAAGTCGAAGCAAGCCTAGTAACTCCATTAGGCAAAGCTCTTGGCCAGCTCCAGTTCCCATCATAGCCATCGACTACATCAAATGGGTGGAATCCGAACCCTTGGCAGAAATCACGAGCAAGAACGCCCTCAACTTCGTCTGGAAGAACATAGTATGCCGCTTCGGTATACCCCATATCCTCGTCTCGTAAAATGGGACACAATTCACGGATAGAACATTCAGAGAATGGAGTGAAGGGCTTCATATCCAGCAGAAGTTCACTTCGGTAGCTCATCCTCAAGCGAATGGCCAAACCGAAGTTACAAACTGAACTATTGTCAGGGGACTCAAAACCCGCCTCGACAAAGCCAAAGGAGATTGGGTAGCGAACTTACCCCAAGTTATAGTCACACCACACAACTCCCCAGACCTTGAACGGTGAAACACCCTACAATTTGGTGTATAAATCCGAAGCAGTGATCCCGGTGGAGATCGGCCTGCCGAGCCCGCGCACTCTCAACTTCACAGCCGAAGTTTACGGGGAAGACCTCCGAACCGAACTGGATATGTTGGAAGAGAAATGAGAGCTCGCCTAGATAAGAGAAGCCAAGTACAAGCAACAAGTAGCTCGGTACTACAACCAAAGAAAGAAGTACCAACAATTCCAAGCAGGCGACCTCGTACTTCGGAACAACGAGGTCAGTAAAGCGGAAAGGCTCGGCAAGTTTGAAGCCACATGGGAAGGACCGTACCGAGTTGAAGAAGTCCTCGGCACAGGGTCGTACAAGCTCGCCCACTAATCCGGTAAGCCAATACCTCGTGCACGGCACATTACTTATTTAAAGAGATACCTTGCACAAGTGGCCGAGAGTAATGTCCAAGTTCATATAGTTCATTTAGGTCATTTAGGTCGTCTTATTAGGGTCTTGCATACATCTTGCATTTGCATACATCTTGCACATCTCTCTCTATGCCACTTATGCATATTATCTCGACAAATAAGGAATGTAAAGCCAAAACCTCGTCCTATGACGAGGTTGAGCTATTTAAAGCCAAAATCTCGTCTTACGACGAGGTAGAGCTATTTAAAGCCAAACTTCGTAGAAATTCAATTTCCGAAGTGAGCTATTTAAAGCCAAACTTTGTCGAAATCCAATTTCCGAAGTGAGCTATTTAAAGCCAAACTTTGTCGAAATCCAATTTCCGAAGTGAGCTATTTAAAGCCAAACTTCGTCGAAATCCAATTTCCGAAGTGAGCTATTTAAAGTTTAAAGCCAAACTTCGTCGAAATCCAATTTCCGAAGTGAGCTATTTAAAGCCAAACTTCGTCGAAATCCCATTTCCGAAGTGAGCTATTTAAAGCCAAACTTCGTCGAAATCCCATTTCCGAAGTGAGCTATTTAACGCCAAACTTCGTCGAAATCCAATTTCCGAAGTGAGCTATTTAAAGCCAAACTTCGTCGAAATCCAATTTCCGAAGTGAGCTATTTAAAGCCAAACTTCGTCGAAATCCAATTTCCGAAGTGAGCTAGTAAAACCCTGACGAGGGTACTTAATAAACTCAATAATAGGAGTAAAATTAAAACGCGCGTATTGACCTAACCTCGGTTAAAAACAAAGATACGGCCTTTGTTTAAAACAAAGAAGAGCCTAAACCTCGTCTGAAGACGAGGTCGTGCTAATTAAAGCATAAACTTCGTCTTTAACGAAGTCGTGCTGTTCAAAGCATTCTGACTTCGTCGAAATCTAATTTCCGAAGGTGCAATGCAAATTTAATACCCACCTCGTCTTAACGAGGTGGCAAGCATTCCGACTTCGTCGAAATCCAATTTCCGAAGGGGCAATGCAAATTTTATACCCACCTCGTCTTAACGAGGTGGCAAGCATTCCGACTTTGTCGAAATCTTATTTCCGAAGGGGCAATGTGAATTTCAGTTCGACCTCGTCCTAACGAGGCGCTACACATTCCGACTTCATCGAAATCTTATTTCCGAAGGGGCAATGCAAAATTCATACCCACCTCGTCTTAACGAGGTGGAAAGCATTCCGACTTCGTCAAGATCCAATTTCCGAAGGGGCAATGCAAATTTTATACCCACCTCGTCTTAACTAGGTGGCAAGCATTCCGACTTCGTCGAAATCCAATTTCCGAAGGGGCAATGCAAAATTCTTACCCGTCTCGTCTTAACGAGACGGTATTATTTCTCCCTCGTCTTAACGAGGCGGTATTATTTCTCCCTCGTCTTAACGAGGCGGTATTCACTTTTTCCTCTAATCACTTTAACAACCCCTACTTCAACTTTCTACCCCGAGTCACAACCTCACTTCTATATCTTTTTTTTGGGGGGGGGATGTGATAGGATATGACCTAGCTACTAGGCCCAAGCATCGAGCCCAATATAATTGGGCCCCGACAGTTAAGCTCGGCCAACGCAGCTCGGCCCAACTAAAGCCCTATGCAGCTCGGCCTAGTCAGCTACAACCTACTTCAAAGAGACTTCTACACCAAGGCAACTCCTACATTGGCTACAATTCAAGCTCCAAGAGATATAGAAGCTCGGTGTTTATCCAGTAAAGGAGGAGATCAAGCCAAAGAGTCCTAATAGGAAAAGACTTGTAATCCTAGTCGGATTCCATATGTAAATGCCTATAAATAGGGGTTTAGAATAGATTGAAAGGGGGGGAACAATCTTGTAATCACTACTCATACAAGCAATAAAGATCTATACTCTTTCCGCCCGTGGACGTAGATCTATTCCAATAGATCGAACCACGTAAATCCCTTTGTGTTCCGTTTACTTTCGTGTTCGTTAATTCCTTGTCTACATGCATTAATTACCTTACGAAAACAAGTTCGATCATAATACTATAATAAATTTAAAATGTACTATTATACCCTTTATAATCACAACATCCAAAAAATTCTGGTAGCAAGAGCAAAAATACAGATTGCTTATCGAAGAAGAGCACCAAATTTAAGTTTCAAGCATGGCTAATCTAGTAATCTGCAATTCTTCCCCTGTATTCTATTAGCTCTCTGCACTCTATCTTCTTCAGCTAACGTATTTAAATATTTTAATATTTTCTTACTTGACCTCTTCCTAAACAATCTCATCATTTTTAAAATCTAGATAATGTTTGTGAATTTTTTGTAGATTTCATCAGCATCGATTGCGGATCGTCAGTATCGTACGAAGACGAAAACGGGATCGCGTGGACGGGCGACGGCGAGTACGTGAAAACCGGCGAGTCCCATTCCGCCCAACCATCGGAGTCGTTCGATCGCGTGACGGATGCTCATGGTGTTCACCAACCAGAGGAAGAACTACTACAAAGTGGGGCCGGTGAAGGCAGGGCGCGTCCTGGTACGCACCACCTTCTACTACGGGAACTACGACGGCAAGTCTTCCCCTTTGGAATTCTATCCGATTCATGACGGGAACTTTTGGACTACGGCCAATAACTCGGGCCCCATACCCTCTTGTTACGAGTTGATCTTCATAACCAAGAAGGAGTAGATAAGCGTGTGCGTTGCTCGGGAAGAAGATCAAGAGGGGAAGTTCTCACCGGAAGGGAAATTGAAATTCGACGACTACTTCTATAAGTAAATTGTAAATTTGTGGTTGCTATACACACAGTCGAGGCTATATGATTATAAGAAATTAAATTTGATATTAGGGGCTATACAAGGGTATAAGAGTATATTTACAATTAATTTTATCATTATTTTATTTTGGGAGCTATAATGAGAAAATTAGTGGCTATGTTTAAAATCTCCCTTTTGTATATGCCAGGCCCAACCAAAAACTTAATCAGGCCTTCATTTCTTTGCCCAAACCCACATAACGCCGGGTCCGCTAGGTTATGTGGCCGGGCCAAATTTTGATAGCTCTAGTTTTATCAAAGTTCATAATGAGCAATTGAAGATTATGATGATTTTTTTTTCTTTTCACTACCTCACAAAATTGATATGGAGTAAATTAATTGGAACACCTAAGATGACATTTCAAACAAAAATTAATGTTTCTTCTTAAATAAATTAAAAAATATATATATAGTAGTAGTAATCTACCTCAAAATGACGACGAAGCGTAACTCAGTTAGTAAGACGTTTCCCCTCCAACTAAGAGATCGGAAGTTCGAGTTATCTCAGGTGCGTATGTATGAGTGCGTTGTGTTTGATTGATTAAAAAAATAAATAAATAAATAATCTACCTCAAAATGTGATGTGAGTGATGATGTGGCATTCCCAAATGGAGATGTAGGGCCATGATGGGAGGATGGGCATGACAATGATGATGACAATACGATGACGTAAGATCAAATACGGGCAACATCATAATGTAAATGCGTTTCATGACCATGATGATGATGGTGGTGATGATGCCATTTGCACATCTAAAGCTAATGTATGTATGCCATATGATGTGATATCATTTATTTTTGGGAATTTTTTGTAATTAAGCATCATTTAATGTTCAAGGACGAAAGCAAGCGTGCGAGGACGATCGATTGCATGTCTAATTATCCTTTATTTATGTTTTTAAACACTTTTTAAGTCGAGGGATTATTTGAATTGTAAGCATATTTTATTTTATTTTTCCTTACATTTGAGTTATAATTATAAAGGATGCCTAACGTTACCTTGATTCAAACTTAATATATATATATTGGTCACTTGAGATGCAATATTATTATTGTCCCGCCGTTATTATTATTATTATTGTCCCACCGTTATTATTATTATTATTATTTTCATTTCTTTCTTCAATTTTAGAATTCATTATTTTAATTTTCAAACGTTTTATTCTCAACCTATTAGTCGATAATTGATTATTGGAAATGATTGTTCAGATTTAGAATCGATATACAATTTGCTAGCAACGTTTGTAGTAATAAACGTCACCACATTCTATTATAATGATAGTTTTTAATTTGGTTCAATTAATTAATAATATGAAAATAATAATTCTATTTTTTTAATCATGTGTGTGATTTTTTTTTTCCCTAAGTAATTACTAATAGTTGAGGATTAAGAGAGCGTAAGAGATGGTTAGATGTCGCGGTCGAAAACCGGCAAAGAGATTCCAAAAGCCGGTTCGTTGTCTCCTAACCGCATCATATCACCTCCCACTTTGTCCCCTATTTCTCTCTCCCACACGCTTCTTCTCTCTCTCTCTACTAGTATTTCTTTTCTACCTAATTCTAACAATAGTTAGTTTTGCCTTTGGAAAAAAAAAATATATTGAGAAGAAAAAGAAGAGTCCAAAACGAAATAAGTAGTACTTAAGTTTCGAAATAGCGTGTCCGTCTATATAAGTAACGAAGACATGTATCTTAGTTACGAAACTTAACCTAAATCGATAAAAAAAAACAATAGAGAAAAGAAAAAATGAGATTTGTTTACTCAGTCCGTTATGAAATGATCACATATGGATGTATTGGCATGTTAGATATTTTTACTAGTTAGTATATTTATATATATAATTACAAAAAAAGGAGACGGTTATTTATAATATTAAGATTTAGGGTTAATAATAACTCTAGATATCCTAAAGCACTCTAAAAAAATTTCAGTTCGCCGGCCAGCTCTCGAACCCCTTAGCATGGGGGCGTAGTCCACACCCCCCCCCCCCCTCTTCGGAGAGTTGAAACATCGAGAGCGCAATTGATTTTCAGTATTTTCAAGCTCCATAACTTAACAATTTCACAAAATATTATTTGTAATTATAAAAAAATAAAAGAATAGCAAGAGGAATGCTTCACACCGTAGACATATTTAATTTAAATATATACCCTAAAAACTGAATCATATATAAAAAAAAAACTTAACTCTAAATGTAAAATTTTATCGACTTGATACTGCTACATCAGCGGTGTGCAAGTGAATATAGTAGGGGGGAGCATTTCTAACCCCATGCAAATGTTTTATTACAATTGAAAACCTCAGTCACAAAATGGATTATAATTCTCCACTACAACAAACTCTACATTCTAAAACCCTATTCGATAGACTATACAAATTGAGCTCAAGGTCTGACACCTTAAGTCAAGATCAAGACCAATATTTGATGTATACACAGTTGATTTGGAGATTTAATTTTCTAATTTCTTTTAGAACATTATTTTACTCCATTTTAACTGCAAATGGATGAAATGTCTACCTTGAAATATATTCATGCTTATTGTAAACAAGAAGCAAGTATATTTCATGACTGAAAATTCCAAGACAATTTGGAAACAATGAAAGAAATTACAAATACCTAGATCGAAATATTTATGAAAGGAATCGGTATATATACGTCAAGTGATATCCATTATTTGGCAAATATATATATCTTGGTGAGGTAAAGTTTATAGTACTACCTTTGCATGTCATACTTTAAACATAATTCTTACTTTAATGATATAATTACGAACTGCAATCGGAACCATTTTTTTTATATTTAATTTATTTTCCAATATTCAATAAAACAAAAGTCACTATTAATAAAAAAAAGTGGAGGCAATTATTATTTCATCTTTCGAAAAAGTTGGCTCACCTTGTATGGCTTCTTAAACAAGTTTTCTCACCTAGTTTCTATTTTATTATTCCATAATTAATATTAAAAAAAAAAAACTTTTCGGATTAAGTAGGTAATTTCTCATCTTGTGAGCGATTAATTTGTAAAGAGAACAATTTAGTAAATAATTGATAGAGTAATGCTCCAATGCCCACCGTTGGCACGCTTAATGTGCCCACGGATGACGTGATATTGATATAAATAAAGAAATTAATAAAAAACATACAAAAATTAATTAAACACTACTATAAAAAACTAAACTCAACCTAAAAAAATCAAACTATAACAGGAAAGATTGCCGATGTGATATTGTCACATCACCGGTGGACATTGGAGCGTTTTTGATAATTGATAAGTCTATCATGGCTAATAAGAATAAAGCCAAAGATTAAGGGAATAAAAATATATATAAAAAAAATAATTGGTTTTTTGGTATTTATTTGATAGGGGATAAGATAATTTGATATTTGAGTGGGTTACAGCATCTGACAGCATATTTGTGGGTTCCATTCCATGTTTGTGCATGCGTGTATTATCATAAATCACATTTTCACAATTATCATACTATTAAGGCAGTATTATGGTTTATAATTATCTTTAATTTTCTTTCTTAATTATACTATATGATATGCTTTTATAAAATGGAGGAGACATCATTTTGAAAATTATGTTTCATATGGTACAACTATGATGACGGACTTTGAATAACTTTGTCTTAAAAATTGAATAATGTCGAGTAGTGGAGTGGAAGACTTTTATAATGTAAAAGTTATATTTGAATTTATTAGTACGTATTCTCATTGTACATGGTATATGTATATCTACGTGAATGAAGGTGATAAAATAATTATTTGGAAAACACTTAAATTAATAATCTTAAATTTAATTCTGGAACTATTTTTGATTAAAAAACACATACACATAATACAAAGAATGAAAAAAAAAAATGAAAAAAAAAACCCGAATTTAAACACCTCTTAATTTCACCTTTTTTTTTATTACCTCTCTCTCTCTGTCTCTCTCTCTCTCTCTCTCTCTCACACACACACACACAAACACACATTTTTACAGAATATACTTAAATTATTAGGCGTAGAGCCTATCTCCGGCACCAAATCAACTTTTTTCTCTCTCTCTCTCGCTCTGTCACACATGGAAGGTCCTTAGTTCTCTCTCCGTTGTGCAATTTTTCTTCGGCTTCGAAGCTCCTCTTCAGCTAATCCACTGGTAAGTATAATCCTTGCGAGATGATTCTCGGTTTCATTTCGAAGTATACGAGCTACTTGATTTTGGGGGTTTCATCTTCTGCTACCTATGTTTTCTGACAGAATTTCTCTGGTTTTTCTGTTTAGCGTGTTGTTAATATGTATGCCAGTTTCTCCAATTACGTCTCTTTTTTTAAATTTTTTATTTTTTATGCCAGCACCAGCTCATTCATTTCCATGGAATAATGTAGTTTTGAACAGTATCATTCGTTTTTAATCTGTGCAATTACTTCTTAAATATGTGAAATTCATTTTTTTTTATTTTTTTTTATTTTTTTAAACTGTTGGGTTTTCTGTTTAATCTATGATATGAATTACGGTGTGGAACAACGAGTTTTCTGGCAATGGTTTCATAAATTGGATACATTCTCGTATTTTAGGAAGGCTCACATCTTAAATAAATTCATGCTTAGGATATGCCAGTGCCAGGGCAGAATTTCAAGATTTTTTTTATTGTTCTCTAAATGGATGAAATTCTGAATGTTAATAGCTGGTTGCATTTAGTTTGATTGTCGGAGCTGTTTGATGAGTTTTCATGGAGAAGGCATTCAATCTGATATAGTTTCATTTTATTTAGTAGTTTTACTTAGTTAAGAACGGGACTATAACCTAAATCTTGATGTCTGCATCACTGCTCGGTGTTGGTGGGGACGAGTACCAGAGCAACATTACACTGCTGGCTTCTTCATCCTCCTTAGAAAGTGTGTGCCAAAATGGATCACAACTCAAGGAACGTAACTACATGGGCCTATCCGACTCGTCATCAGTTGATAGCTCCACAATCTCAGAATACAGTGGCAGTGGTCTCAACTTAAAGGCTACAGAACTAAGGCTTGCTCCCCCAGGATTCCTGTCTCTCGAGAGTTCTTCCACAATCGATGAGAAGCTGCTATTTCCTCTACACCCCTTAAAGGCACTGGTTACCGGCAACAAAAGAGGATTTTCTGATGCTATGAATGGAACCTCAGAGGTAATTTGGGAAGTGAGATTTGCCCATTCCCTTTTCTTTTCCCTGATTTGTTTTGTAAACCCTGAATCTTTCATGTAGGGGAAACACATTTCTGCTTCGGAAATTGATGCAGTGCTCTCTCCTAAGCCTTCCTTGAACCCAAGTGTCAAAGCTTTAAAAGAAGTCTCTGCGGCTCAACCAATGAAGGTGAAAGAAACAATCTACCAAGGTGCTGCTATAGAGATGCCTCATGCCCCTACAAAAAACTATACTGGTTCCCCTGCTACCAAGTATGTTATAATTGTTATTCGGAAAATACTGTATACTTATGGTAAAATTCATGATTTCAATTTCTCGATCTTATTCTCATGCAATGCCAGGGCACAAGTCGTTGGTTGGCCGCCTGTCAGACAGTTCAGAAAAAATACTCTGACGTCTACCTCCAAGAACAATGAAGAGGTAGATGGTAAGGCATCGAATGTTGCGTCCTTTGTGAAAGTGAGTATGGATGGTGCCCCATACCTAAGGAAGGTAGACCTCATAAATTACTCTGCCTACAAGGGGCTCTCGTCTGCTCTTGAGAAGATGTTCAGCTGCTTTACAATAGGTGAGTTATGTAACTTCTTTGCCGATTCTTTAATAATTTGAATTTCTTATCACTTAAGAGAAGCTAAAGTCACCTCTATTGTTTGATGCAGGCGAGTATGGTCCCCATGGAGCTCCTGGGGAGGAGATGATGAGTGAGAGCAAATTGAAGGACTTGTTAAATGGATCTGAATATGTACTAACTTATGAGGATAAAGATGGCGACTGGATGCTTGTTGGTGATGTTCCTTGGGAGTAAGATCCAATGACCTTGTATTTTCTAGTCATAGTCAAACTTTTGTTTGTTTCGATCTGCTGGGTTGATAAATGCTTATTTACTGATGACCTTAATGTGGTAGTTCTCACATTATTGAAAGACGTAATAGGCCTTTAAATTACTTGCACAAGATAGATTGATGCAGTGAAGAGTATAAAATGAACTTGTAAAGTTTCTACTATGTTGAGTTTACTGCATCAACTCCTTTAGCATTATGTCTGGAAATAAATAATGGGGCTTTGTGCTGGGGAAACTTGATTTTAGTTCACTTAAGTTGTTATTAAAGAAAGCTTAGGGAGCTGCATAGCCACTTTTGTCGTTCTTTTTTGGTTGGGGTTTATGTAACATGTAATTAGTAGCTATCTTCAAGGAAAGGTAAAATAGGCACCTATCGATTAATGTTTCATAAGGTTTTATGGGCTGCAATACTCCATTTTTAAGCACCACCAATTATAGGAGTGCTTCTTGGTTATTAGGAAGCTGCCTCGAATAGTACTGACTACTGGGACCCTTACACTAACTTTGAGGTACACCTAGCTTTAACTTTTTGTTCAAGTGTTGCTACAAGGTAGTGCATGGAGCCAATGCCGTGAATACTGTTCTGGTTCTTGATTTGTAAAACCTATAGTATGATTTTGGTAACTTTGTCTAGGGATACATTTCCGGTTATCATTCATGTTAAGTTCCATGCTTTCCCATTGATGCGACGAAATCTTTTAGTAATTGGTGCAATGCGATATCACTCTGCTTTGCTTACAGGATGTTTATTGGCACTTGCAAGAGGCTGAGGATCATGAAGAGTTCAGATGCAATCGGGCTAGGTGAGTTCTTGTTCATACTTTGCTAGAATCTTCCTTTGTTCGGTTTCTTCAAATTCATGGACATTTCTAAATTCAATTACTCATCCACCGCAACACGATTTTCATTACTTTCCCTAGCTGTGGTAATTCACTGGTTAATATTTCACCCATAACCTTCTTTAGGTATATACATCGAGCTTTGATAATATCAAAGAATGAACATGAAGTGTTTGCTTATAATTAAACACGAAGTTTTTGAGTTTCTTAGTAACTTATTCCATTCAATATTCTATGCCCAAATCAAATTGCGCTTGAGAATCACGAATCCTATTCATGCAAGTGATTCCAAAACCTACCTTCGTTTCCTATTGGTTATAGTACTGTAATGTACTTGATCCATGGAAGATTTGCATAAGTAGAGCCATTTTAGCTTAACTCTTCAGTATAATCTTCATCACCTAGTTTTGCATCTAAACGTCGATATGAAACTTGATTTATGACATTGATGAATTTACGTGTAGCTCCAAGAGCCGTCCAGAAAAGCCAAAGCAAGAAGTAATGCTCGTTACACAATGATCGTGTCCAGTCATTCGACGAGTTCACAGTATATAGTCTTTATATATTGTTGGCTTTGGATTGCAGATGATTGGCAAATGCTTTATATCATTGTTATAAATTATAATGTGTTACTATTTTTAAATTTCATTTGAAGTTTGTTATGAGATATGGAGCTTTCTCTTAGACCCCTTATTGTATGGCAACTGTGCGACACTCTACGTATTGTGTGGTGTAGATGTTGTGTATTTACTTATCAAATCCTACTAGTTTGTAAAGTGCATCCATCTCTTATTTAAACTTTATTATGTGTGCAATTCAATCAAGTGTTTCGGTAACGGTGACATTCTAGTTTTCTTGAAAAAAATAAAAAAATAAATATCCAACTAACATAATTGGCTGGTGGAGATTTTATGAATCGACACCCACGCTTGGCCCAATTCTAAACTGTTTGAATACCCAATAAGCAGTTTTTAGTTTATACTTTTAATATTAATGAACACATCACATAAGATCGTAGACATGTAAAAATATCAAGAAATAAAGAAGTCAACATCCATGTCATCATTTGGATAAAAAAAAATGTTGGATTTAGAGCGTTGAAGGCAATGCCGATTCAACGCATTTCAAACAAAGGTGAATTATACCCGACCAATTTCCTGTGATGAGTCTCGCACTATTTCTCTTACTCTCTATTAAGCCTCAATCTTAATTCCTTATCAATCAACTAATTTTTATTATATATTCCATCATTTCCCTTAATTCTAATATCCAAACTATTTTTTTTATATATATTTAATAAACTTTTGTATAATTTATTCTTTTCTCGCTTCTTAAGGACCAATTTATTTTTTATTTTCACCTAAGCCCTCATGAGACAGCTCTTGGACATAAAGCTCTTATTTATACTTTAAAACTATTCAACCAATGGTTAAGATCTCTACAACACATGCTGAATCGAATACCAATAGTTAGCTAACTCTAAATATCTAAAAACTACCTAGTATTTGCTAACGTGATTTGATTTTAATGAATTTACTTTATGTGATTAAACTTGAATGAGAACAAATGAATTAAGTTGTATTTTATAGTATTCGGCTTAGGAATCATGTATGATGATTTCTGGTACTCTCGAATCTTTTGAGGATGAGATAGCAAAATCTCATAAGCTTGATATTTAAAGAGAAATGTAGTAGTATATTGTAACGAATGATATTGATAGGATCTACTCCCTCTATCTCCTAATAAGTGTCCTAAGCCACCACCACACATAATCTAAGAAATTATGTGAAATTACTTAATTTACCCCTAATGATTGCATAGAAAATTGAAAAATGTAGAAAATGTGTAATGATTATGGGGATATATTTGGTAGTTTAAGCTGATTTTTATCTAAAAATATGTGAAATGACACTTATTTGAGGACAAAAATTTTAAAGGGTTGGGACACTTATTGGGGACAGAGGGAGTATACATTAAAAAAAAAATAATAATAAAAAATCGAATACGTTGAATGAGACTATTAAAATAAAAGGGACACACTTGGGTCAGCCGGAGGCACCGTGCGGCCGGACTAAAACAATGATACTTTTATTCATATAGATTGACACTTTTCTGTATAAAGATTGACATTTTTAAAAATTGTCATTTTATTTGTAAAATAATTATGTTAAAGATTGACACTTTTATTCATATAGATTGACATTTTTCTGTATAAAGATTGACACTTTGAGCCCGGCCGCACAGTGCCTCCGGCTGACACAAGTTTTTGTCAAAATAAAATTGCTTCAAATGAAATAATATGAGGAAATTTTAAATTTTAAAGTATTGTAAAAGTAATAGAGAAATTTGATAGGGGTAGAAAATGGAAATAGAGAAAAGGCATGCATAGGTAGGTGAGGGCGGCACTGACAAAATCTGAAAACAGATATCAACACACACAACACACGGCCATTATTATTATTATATAATTGCAATTCTTCTCACACGCCACGTGTCTCGTATTCCAAAGACCCAATTCAGCCAAACCCTAAGGGTGTGTTTGGTAGATAGGATGAACCAAGATGAGGTGAATCATCTTGGTTCATCTAAGTGTTTGGTACCGAAATGAAATAAATTAGAGAGTCCGAGATGAAGCTCAAGTCCGCTGCTACTTTACTGTTTTCGCTTGTTAACTCATCCGACGTTTTTGGTTGGATGACTTCAACTCATTCGAATAGTAACACAACACTTTCTCTCTTTTACCATTTTACCCTTATGTATTTATACGATTTCAAATAATAATAATAATAATAATAATATAATAAAATAATAATAATAATAATGTAATAAAATAATAATAATAATAAATAATAATAATAACAATAATAGTAATAATAATAATAATAAATAATAACAATAATAGTATTAATTATAATTATAACAATAATAATAATAATAATAATAATAATAATAAATAATACTAATAATAATAATAATGTAATAAAATAATAATAATAATAATAATAATAAATAATAATAACAATAATAGTAATAATTATAATAATAACAAGAATAATAAAAATAATAACTCAACAACAACAACAACAACAACAACAACAACAACAATAATAATAATAATAATAATAATAATAATAATAATAATAATAATAATAATAATAATAATAATAATAATAATAATAATACAGAGTAATATATAATAAATAATAAATGGTACTATTTATTCCAACAATAAAAAGTCGAATCGGTAGGGGTATTTAATATTGGTAATTTGGTCAATCTAAATTTTAATCTAGAGTTTTAAAATTTGTACCAAACACAATATGATATCATCCGAGTCTGAAATTGTTTGCTACCAAATGGAGCGATGAATGCTTCATCTTGACACTATTCATATGAGTCATCTTGAGATGAATCATCTTTCCTCATCTTGAGATGATTACCAAATGCAGCCTAAGAGCATTGGCAGCGGTGGGTTAGCGCCCTCCCGCCCGCTGCCACCTCATCCTCGCGCCCGGGCTCTAACGGCTGCAGCCCTCGGAGGGCGCGGCCTAACGGGCGGAAATGAGCCCGTTTCAGCGACTTCTGCGCCCGCCACGTGTCGCCGTCTGGTTGGTCGACGGTCTTTGACCGTTGACTGGCCGAAATGAATTTTTTTTTTATTATTTTTTTTTTAATTTTTTCCTATAAATACCCCACTCCATTCCTCACATTTTCACACCAATTTCTTCATCAAACTCTATCTTCTTTCATCAATTTTCACTTTTTTTTTTCTCAAAATTCTACATTCAACATTCAAAAAAAATGAATCGTGAGGAACGAGAGAGGCTAGCACGTCAAGCTATCGAGCTTTATCGTATAATAGAGGAGGAGGAAGATGCTGAAAACCGGCAACGTGAAAGAACGCCAATCGTAAAAAAAAAAAAGAAGCAATACGTCGAGCGTGATCGTGAATCGGGGTGCGAGCAACTCTACAACGACTACTTCGCCGAAAATCCGACGTATACAGATACCATGTTCCGGCGCCGATTCCGCATGCGACGTGATCTCTTCTTGCGCATCGTCTCGAGCGTGACGATGCGTGATCCATATTTCCAACAACGCCCAGACGCAACGGGATGAAATTCTCTTCATCCCCTTCAAAAATGCACGATGGCGCTGCGTCAACTTGCATATGGTGGTCCGTCTGATGAGTACGACGAGTATCTGCGCATCGCCGATTCAACCCGGCGAGAATGCCTAAAGCATTTTTGTCGCGCCGTTGTTGCCGCTTTCGGAGAGGAGTACCTAAGGAGACCTACTTCGCGTGACGTCCTACGCCTCGTCCAAATGCACGAAGCGAAGCACGGTTTCCCCGGCATGCTCGGGAGTATCGACTGCATGCATTGGCCATGGAAGAATTGTCCATCGGCGTGGCAGGCTGCATACACCAATTTCAAGAAGGGAACTCCAACGGTAATTCTTGAAGCGGTGGCCTCAACAGACCTGTGGATTTGGCATGCATTTTATGGCGTCGCCGGATCGAACAACGACATCAACGTGCTGAATCAATCTGACGTATTCAGCGATTATCTGAGGGGTGTTGCGCCGGCCGTAAATTTCGAAGCCAATAACAAGCAGTACAACATGGGCTATTATCTTGCCGACGGCATCTACCCAAGATGGCCAACTTTCGTGAAGACGGTGCCATGTCCGACCGATCCACAAAGAGCTCTGTTCGCTATGAAACAAGAAGCTGCGAGGAAGGACATCGAGCGTGCATTCGGCATTCTGCAAGGACGATGGGCGATTGTACGAGGCCCGGCCCGCTTACATTATATCAAAAATTTAACAGAAATCATGTATGCATGTGTTATCATGCACAACATGATAATTGAAGATGAAGGAGAAGCAGCCGAAAATTGGGAGGACGACGAGGGATCGAGCTCAACAAGGACTCCGTTGCAAGCGCGTCAAGGTGTTGATGTCTCTTTCGCACGTTATATGCAAAGGAATGCCACCCTCCGCGATGCAACCGCTCATGAAAATCTCGAAAAGGATATGATCGAGGAAATTTGGGCACGTTTCGGTCATCACTAGTTTTTTCCTACTTCATTTTATCGTTATGTATTTTTTTTTTCTAGTTTTCTTTCATTGTATTGTAATTTTCCAAATGTGCAATACAATTGAATTTATTAAGCATTAATTCTCATTTTTATTAAAATCATAAAAAAAATAATTAGAAAAATAAAAAAAATTAAATACTATAAAATAATGAGAGCCCTTGGAGGGCTCCAATGCAACAAAAATGGGAGCCCTCCAAGCATAATTAAATACTAATATAGATATATATTACTATTAAATTGGGAGCCCTCCATTTTGGAGGGCTCCCTTGCTAATGCTCTAATTGAAGCTATCCCACATTTTGCTTTTTACAAATTTTAATTTAATTCTCTATTTTTGCTTAGAATAACTGTTTTTTTTTTTAATTCCAATTCACAGAGCATCTCCGGCGCCGAGTTTTCCGGCGGCTCGCGGCCACTTGCGAGTCGGGTCCGCGAGTCGCTGGGGCGCTGGCGAGTCGACGGGAGCTCGCGCCCAGCTTGCAATCCTGAACCCGGCTCGCGCATCCTTCCCCTGCTGTGATGACGTCATTATGACGTCAACCAGCACTATTTTTTTTTAAATCGAATATTCTGGTCGAAAAATTAAAAATAAAATAAAATAAAATAAAAAAAAATTATATCCGTTGCTATGCAGCGGCTAGCTCCCCCATTCCTCCCTATAAATACACACCCCCACAAATCATTTTCTACACCTCAAAATTCATCTACCCTTCTTCAAAATCTCACATTTATCTACAAAATCAAATAATTTTTTCCTTTCTCAACCAAAGCCATAGATGGATAACGAGTCATTTCTCGAAATATTGCGTTCCCAAGGCCTCGGTGGTTTCCCCTCGCAGCCCAACGATGATACCCCAGGCGACGATGATACCCCAAGCGACGATGATTCTCCGCCCTCGCCGCCGCGGCCTACCAATCTCGGATTCGCAGCCTACGCGAGTCCCCCTGCCAAGGGAGTGATGGGTTTTTCTCCTGCCGGTTATCAAGACGTCTCCCCACCCGTATTCAATCAATTCAGAACTCCGCCGTTGAGGGGAAGTCAAGGTGCGACGCAAGATCTGGAAGGGCTAAATCTATCGAGCTCGTTCGAGTCAGTTTCGAACGTTCGTCCGGCGGCCAAGAAGAAAGCAAGCGCATCGACGGCTGCTGCCCCAAATCCGGAGTCAACCGAGCGGGCGAAGGTTGTATCGTACAGTCCGGAAGAGTCGGCTCATCTCATCAAGGTGTGGTCTAGCATTTCCAAAGACCCCGGAGTTGGCGATCGACAGAAAGAGCATATGTTCTGGGGCAAGGTCGTAGAAAGGTACAACGCTACGATTCATGCTATCGACTACAAGCCCAGAAACAAGTCGATGTTGCAGGGGCATTATCAGCGGATGTTGCCGAAATGCAACAAATTCCATGGCTACTACGCTCAAGCTGTGAGGGAGTGGAAGAGCGGAGAAGACTCAAACGACGCCTTCAACAAAACATGTGAGATGTATCAAGCTGAGACGAAACAAGCTTTCCAATATGGGAAGGCCTATCAAGAGCTGTTGAGATTGTCCAAGTATTCTCTTTTTGTTGGTAATAAAAAGCAAAAGCGCATAGACGGGTCGTCCAACTCCAGCAATCCCGACAGAGAAGTTGTGGAAGAGGATGGCTATTTTCCGGAACACCCCCGCCCGATGGGGAATAAAAAAGCAGTCGCCCAAAGAAAAAATAAAGGAAAAGGCAAACAAGTTGAGGAGCCGATTAATTTGGAGGACGTTCCGGAGGGAGCCGAACATGAGTTTGGCAATCAAGTGCCGAAATTAATCAGATGTACTTATCGATTGCAAAGAAGAAATAGGACGTCTTGGAGAAGAAGAAGCAAGCCTATACGGGCAAGCTCATGACTGCATACAACAAGTTGCTCGCCACTGATACCTCACAAATGTCACCGGAGGAGTTGGAGCAGCATTTTTTTATGAGGACTCGCTTGTGGAGCATGATCGAAAAATAGACTTGTTTTATTATTTTTTTTAATTGGTGTATTTTGTTTGAATTTAATAAAAAAATTCAAAAAATTTTGTTTCTTTTTTAATTAAAAATTAAATTAATTAAACAAATAAAATCGAACAAAAAATGAATTAAAAAAACATATCGAAAATCGTAAATAAAATGAATTAAAAATAAGAGAGAGTCAGGGGGAGGGGCTTGCGGCTAGAGATGAAATTTGGGGAGAGCCCCTCCCCACCGGAATAGTGCCGCAAGCCCCTAAAACGGGCTTGCGGCTGGAGATGCTCTAAGGTCATGTTTGCCACTCTCCACAATGAGGTGTGGTGGTTAGAAAATTCGACTGTGTTTGGTATGGATGTTGATGACAATATAAATATAAAATTTCATGTTATTTTATTAAAAGATACAATATTATCATATTATATATTCATGAATATTTTCTTAAAATTTTACTAATATTTGACATTGTTCTTAGGAGTAATGCTCCAATGCCCACCGTAAGCATGTTTAATGTGCCCACGGATGACGTGACATTGTAATATATAAGGAATTTAATAAAAATCCTACCAAAAATAATTAAACAATACTATAAAAAAACTAAACCCTAACATAAAAAACTAAATCCTAAAAGGAAAAATTGCAGACGTGGCACTGCTACATCACCGATGTGCACATTAAGTGTGTCAACCGTAGGTAGTAGATCATTTCTATTCTATTGTTCTTAGTCTACTTATACCAATTGCACGTTCTGGATCTATATATTAAGTAGTAGTATATCATAAGAGAAAATATATATTATTATTTTAAATGTATGTTAACCATTTCATGTAGTAGTAGCATCTTGTAGCATAAGACATACGTGAAACTTTTAAGGTAGTATTTCCCAAATCGGCCAAATGTGATTGCCTCTGCATTCTTAGTTGTTTATGCATGATATTGATAGAACTAAAACATTGATAAGCATATTAAATATAATAATATAAAATTACATAAAACTCACATTTCAAATAGTATTAATTGGTTAATAATAAGTTATCAAAAAGTGACAGGGACATATAACTAAATATCGAAATTTAGTGGTTAAACATATTCATAATAAAAAAATATTACACCTCATAAATATTACTACCTCATAAATATTACACCTCATAGTGGAGTATGAATTAACATTTGTATAGTTTTAATTTCCATATATGTAAAGATATAATTATAAATTTAATATAGGTGTGGGTATTATTTCATCTTCTAGTTAGGTATAGTACTCCCTTTGTCCTATATAATTTATATCTTACGAGTAGCTCTTTGGCATAGATATCAAGAAACACTTTATTAGTGTTAAATATGTAGTACTCCCTCCGTCCTATAGATTGAATATATGTGAGGTATAAAATAATAAAATGAGATTATTGAATTTTGACGGAGGGAGTATTAAGTATTTTGATGTATAATTCAATGTTTTTTTAAAAGTAAAGCATCATAAATTTATAAAAATATATTAATGACTGATTTTAATTGACATATCTTATTAAGGCCTTTAATATGACATAAAAATTGTAAAATATGAACAAATTATGATAATTTAAAATTTTACAATTTAAATTATTTTGAATTACGTTCAAATGGTGAGTGAATGACAAATTGTATACGTATTAGACTATTAAATTGATTAAATCAATCTAATAAAGTACTAGTTCTTTTTTACTTTTAAATATAGATCAAATTAAACAGAACAGCTTTAAAAGTAAAGAGAGCCAATTCAGGTAGATAATTGATGGAGTAATACACAAATTTAAGGATGTTTTTATTAAAGAAACAAATGCAAACTTAGGAGAAGGGTAACATCGTCATTTCAAATGCGAGGGTGGGGGGTAGAATTGTAATTGTACAATCCGTCAACCTCTATCCTACTGGCAGAGATAGAGCGAACCAGGCTGTTCACAGCTGTCATCCATACCTCCAACCCCACGGCTTAGGTTAGCAAACCTCAACGATGAAGAGAGAGAGAGTGCTGAAACACAGCAACTGCACAATTTTGTTAAGTGTTGGGTGGTGAGGCGCACTGCGCATCCATATGGAACACTCTTCCCCCGCGCACATTACCTCCTCCGCTCTTCTAACCTAGCTCCGCCTGCGATTCCAAATTCCACCGGCATTCATCAACTGGAGTGATGGATCCCTGCCCCTTCGTGAGGATAACGGTGGGGAATTTGGCGCTCAAGTTCCCCGTTGCGGCGAAGCCTGCTCGGACCGCCGTTCACCCGTCGTCGTCGCCGTGTTTCTGCAGAATCAAGCTCAAAAACTTCCCGGTTCAGAGCGCCGTCGTGCCCTACATTCCGCCGGAGATCAACGCTTTCTCGGACGCCAATTCGCAGGCTCCGGCGGCGACGTTCCACCTCACGAAATCCGATCTCGACAGGCTCACCGGGAAATCCTCTCTGTTCTCCACCTCGAAGAAGCCGCAGCTCAGAATCTCGGTCTACTCCGGCAGCCGCGGCGCCACTTGCGGAGTCAGCTCCGGGCGGTTGCTGGGGAAAATTTCCGTGCCGCTGGATCTGGCGGCGGCGGAATCGAAGGCCGCGGTCTTCCACAACGGGTGGATTGAAGTGGGAAATGAGACGAAGAAAGCCGCGCAGTTTCACTTGAACGTGCAAGCCGAACCCGACCCGAGATTCGTGTTCCAGTTCGACGGAGCGCCCGAATGCAGCCCCCAGGTTTTCCAAATTCGCGGGAATATTCGACAGCCCGTCTTCACCTGCAAGTTCAGTCTACGGGCTGCTGACCGCAACCAACGCACAAGGTAAAAATCAAAACACAGATATCGCGAATTTTATTCGAATTCATCTCTGTTAGTATCATATTGCGAAAAACCTCGTGACCGATAATTTCTTAATCTGTGGTTATGGAAAGTGGTTTCTGAAATTCAAACAATTAGAAAGTGTTTCCGCATTTAGCTGTAGAAGATCTTCGATTTCACCCTTCCATTCAAGGAAGCTTTACTGCGCCATTAAATAATGTGGATGAATTTACTGATGCTATATTAAATTGATGGTTTTGAACGAACTGTATCGATTGTAACCGTAGACAATTGCGATTGATTGATTAATAGGTCACTGCCATTAGAGGCTAGCTGTACTGGCGCAAGAGGTTGGTTGAGTTCCTTCGGCAGTGAAAGAGAAAGGCCGGGAAAAGAGAGAAAGGGATGGTCCATCACCATCCATGATCTCTCCGGTTCACCAGTCGCACTCGCCTCCATGGTGACTCCATTCGTGGCCTCACCCGGTTCAGACCGGGTCAGCCGGTCCAACCCTGGCTGCTGGCTCATCCTCCGACCTGGAGACAACACCTGGAAGCCGTGGGGCCGTCTCGAGGCCTGGCGCGAACGTGGTTCGACTGATGGGCTCGGCTACCGGTTCGAGCTGATTCCCGACTCGGCTGCAGCTGCTGGGATCGTTCTAGCCGAGTCTAACCTCAGCTACAGCAAAGGAGGGAAATTCGTGATCGATTTGAATGGAAACAGCGGAGGAGGGTCAAGTGTCTCGACTCCGAGGAGCAATGCCACGTCACCGGCTTGCAGCCCTCGGAGCAGCGGTGATTTCGGGTATGGGCTGTGGCCATACTGCATGTACCGAGGGTTTGTGATGTCGGCAACCGTGGAAGGGGAAGGGGGCAGTGGGAAGAAGCCGGCGGCAGTGGCTCCGATGGTGGAGGTGGGAGTGCAGCAGGTGAACTGCTCGGAGGACGCTGCGGCGTTTGTGGCCGTGGCGGCGGCGCTGGACTTGAGCATGGATGCTTGCAGGCTTTTCTCAAGTAAGCTGCGTAAAGAACTGTGCCCACCTCCTCCTCAAGATATGCTCTTTTGATTTTGAGTTGGATTTCTTTGGTGTGTCGATGGATTTTGTTTTAGAGTGTTTTCGTCGCTGCACTGATTTGATTGTGGTAGAGAGGTTTAGGACTAACCTAGAGTAGGAGAATTAATGTACAGAGGGGAAGGAAGGGAAGGAAGGAAAGGCCCGCTTTTGTTTTTTTTTAGTGTGAGGCTTTTGAATTTTTGATTTTCCACCATTGTTGTTAGTCAGAGAAGTTTTAGTATGACCTGACTCTTAATCATACTTTGTGTTTTCTAGTTGAATTAAGGATTGATGATCTTCTCTTTTTGTCCACTGATGATTCTTCTTCTTTCTTGAATCTTGCTAGTAGATTATTGATTTTTAGTTGTGTTTAATTTTGCCTATGTAATTTGGATTGTGCATTTGGTATTTATATACGTATATCAGGTATGAGTATCAAAATGACTCATACCTATAATTTTTAGTTTTACCACTCTCATATACACAATTCAATACCAGTATCACCATATACCCATCTCAGCCATGAAATTAAAAAACCCTTCACTGTGCTTTTCTCCTCTCCATTCACCGTATACCCATCTCAGCCATGAAATTAAAAAACCCTTCACTGCGCTTTTCTCCTCTCCATTCCATCGCCAATAGCTTTAGGGTCTTCTGTGATAAGAACACCATTTTTTAAATTTTTTTTTTGCTTTCTCCACACAGAATTAGTTGGTTCAAGAAATAATAGGATTCCACCAATTTGCAACTTCCCACTGTCGCACCATAGCTTTAGGTTAGTAGCACTTCCTCTTCCCTCGTCCTCCTCTCGCTTCGGCCGACCTCGTAAGCCACCGCCGTCACCACGCCTCCCGAAGCCATCGCTGCTGGTTACAGCAACAAGCCGTACGGTTGGGGCAAAGGGCAGCACCTCTGCCTTTGTCTTCATCAATTTTTCCGGCGCTACAGCACCGCCGAGGCTGCACCTCCGCTGATCTCGAATGGCAGCAGGGCTGGACTTCGCCTCAGCCCCTTTCTCACCAAACGTCTCTCTTCCGTGGCCCTCTTCCCTTTCTCTCGAATTCTCTGTCGTCTAGTTATTTCTCGACTCCCTCTGTGTTTATGTTCCAGCCAATTTTATTTTTTATTTTTTTAGTTTGATATCAATCTCTTACCCATACTTTTAAATTTGATACTCATATCTATATTTGATATCTGATATACTGGTATATGGATACTAAACGACCCAATGATATAGATCTACTTCCTTTTTAGTTTGAGCTGAAATTTTAGTCTCTTATTCTGTTGAAGATTTTCTTGATCTATATATTTATAATACGTATAAGCTTGTATTATTATTTAATGACAGCAAATCTCAATGTGAATCCACTTATTAATTTATTAAGAGTTCGCAGTAGTATCCTATGTTATGGGGGTTTTAGTTGAATAATTGGGATTTGGGTGCATGCTAGTTTTGAAACTGGTCCTATGTAATGGATTAGAGTTAGGTTACTATAATACGAAATGGAAGATAGCTGTAATGCATTATGAATTATTAAATCAATATAATTATGAATGAACAATCATCTTGCCCTTGCTTCAATTGAATGATTTACTTAATACGAAATGACATTCATTTTCTTGTCTCACGCAAAATGACATTGATTTTAAACGCAAGCTTTTATTTTATATGGCTTTCTTAGGGTGTGTTTGGTAAAGAAGATGAACCAAGATGAACCAAGATGAGAGAGATCATCTTGGTTCATCTCACTGTTTGGTAACCAACTAAAATAAACTGGAGGGCCCGAGATGAATACAAGGCCCGTTGATATTTCACTGTTCCGCCTTGTTTAGTCATCTCACGTTTTTGGTCGGATGAGGTGAACTCATTCAAACAGTAACACAATATTTTCTCTCTCTTACCATTTTACCCTTATGTATTATATACGATTTCAAATAATAATAATAATAAGAATAATAATAATAATAATAATAATAATATAATAAAATAATAATAATAATAATGTAATAAAATAATAATAATAATAAATAATAACAATAATAGTAATAATAATAATAATAAATCATAATAATAATAATAATAATAATGTAATAAAATAATAATATTAATGTAATAAAATAATCATAATAATAAATAATAATATCAATAATAGTAGTAATAATAATAATAATAATAATAATAAATATTAATAATTTAATAAAATAATAATAATAATAGTATAGTAATAGTACAATTATAATAATAGTAATAATAATAATAAATAATAATAATAATTTAATAATAATAATAGTAATAATTATAATAATAACAAGAATAATAATAATAATAAATATAATAATAATAATAATAATAATAATAATAAATAATAATAACAATAATAGTAATAATTAATAATAATAACAAGAATAATAAAAATAATAACTTAACATATAATAATAATAATAATAATAAATATATTAATAATAATAATAAATAATAACAATAATAGTAATAATTATAATAATAACAAGAATAATAAAAATAATAACTCAACAATATAATAATAATAATAATAATAATAATAATAATAATAATAATAATAATAATAATAATAATAATAATAATAATAATAATAATAATAATACAGAGTAATAAATAATAAAGGGTACTATTTAATCTCAATGATAAAAAATGAAATCGGTAGAGGTATTTAATAAGGGTAAAATAGTCAATTTAAATTTTAATCTAGAGTTTTGCAATTTGTACCAAACACAATATGATATCATCCGGGTCTGAATTTTTTGCTACCAAATGGTGAGATGAATGATTCATCTTGACACTATTCATATGAGTCATCTTGAGATGAATCATCATTCTTCATCTTGAGATGATTACCAAACGCAGCCTTAATTTATTAAGTCACATATCAAAATATGTTATTTTTTCTGCGCTAAATTTACACAGTTCCAACAATTTTTAAGAAAAAGTTATATAGTACTCTTCGGTTTTTTCAATTTGATACACTTTCCTTTTTGTGCCGGTCTTTTCAAGTTGATACATTTTTATAGCAAAAATTAGCAAATTAAAAACACATCATTAGTGAAAATTAGGACCCACTAATTGTGCCATAATTTTTTAAATTAACACACTACCCTAATTAACCCCTCACCTACCAAACCCAATTTCTAATTTTTGACTCAATATTCTCCCAGCTAGACCTGCCTGGGCTTTCCGGCCCGTCGGGTTGGCCCGGAACCGGCCCGGAGTCAACGGTTTTGGCCCGGGCCCGCCGGTCAACGGGCCCGAACCGGAACCGGGACCGTGAACCAAGGGCCGGGCTCGGGTTGTGATTTTGCGGACCGCAGCCCGACGGTTAACCGCCGGGCCGGCCCGCCGGGCTTCCACATAGCCGTTGGGACCGACGGGCCGGGCCCGGCCCGCCGGGCCCAACAGGAAAAACTGAAGACAAGCAGCGGCCGAAACAGAGGTGGCTGCCTTTCCAACGGCTAGGAGCCGTTGCCATGCTCCTCTTCCCCACCCCCAAGCCTCCAACACCACCTCCTACCCTCCCCCTACACATTCAACTATATATATTACTCCCATTCAAACTCAATCTCTCCAAAAATCTATCATTCTCTCTCAATCTCTACTCTCATTTATAACTCATTTTGCAAGAGCAAGTCTCTACTTTATTTCTCAAGCTTTCACTCTCACATCTTGCACACACTCACTCTCACTTTCATAACTACATCAAGGAAACAAGGGCAAGGGCAAGCTCGTTGGTGATGAGCAAGAAGGCCGAAAATCTCAAAGGTCAAGAAGGGCGGAAGTGGCGGAGGAAATCTCAAGGCAAGTTGCCGAACGACTTCAAGCCGAAGAAGATGAGCAATTTGAGGACATGGTTAATACGATGGAAAGCCAAGGATTCGAATTTCATGGCTCGAAACGACAATGAAGAGCACGAAGATGACGGGCTAAACCATCTTCCCCAACAAATGCTTACAAGGAACCCAAGTCCGACATCTTCAAGAAACACTTTAGAAAAGTGTTGGCTCCGGTACGTGAAGGCCAACCTCCTCTCTCCGATGGTCGAAAGAGATACTTGGCATATTGCAACTATTGCACGAAGCAATACAAATGGATCGAAAAGGGAGGCTATGGCACGCTCAATAGGCACATGGAGAGCACGCATCCGAGTGAGTTCGGAATGTCTACTTCTCAAACTCAAATTCGAGGTGCCACTTCATCTTCGAAGACGGGTACGCCCTATTTATTTAAATTTGATAAAGCTCGATACGAAGATGCATGTGCTAGATATTGTGCTATGGAGAAACAACCTTTTAATTATGCCGATAGAATAACATATGAAGCATCCTATAAAGAAGGTTAGGTCTCAATGCTAGTAAAGTTGCTAGAACTCAAATGCTTAAGAGGATTAGGCGTCAATGCATGGAAAAACAAAAAGATTTGATGAAATATTTACAACGTTTGGGTCATAAAGTTTCTATTTGTGCCGATGTTTGGACCGATGCATATAATAGGGCTAGTTATATGGGAATTACATGTCATTGGATTGATGCAAAATGGACTTTGCAAAAACGTTTGATTGCATTTAGGGAGTTTGAAGAGCCTCACACGGCTCAAAATATTGCTTTGATTATTATCACCGTTTATAATGAATATGTTTGATTAATAAGGTTTTTTCCGGTTGGTTTTGATAATGCAACGGCGAACACGGCTAGTATTCCTCAACTCATTGAAGCATGTGCACCATCTTTTGATGGAAATATTTTCATTCTAGATGCATTTGTCATATTTTGAATTTATGTGTCCAGATGCGCTTGGATTTTTCAAGAGTCCGTTGTTCCTATTAAAAATGCCGTTAAATATTTGCATAAATAAAAAACTTGGGGAAAAAAATGGCAAAAATATTGTCGTTCAAAAGAATATTGTTTATACATGTTTCAAAGCCGATGTATCTCTCGTTGGAATTCTACTTATGAGATGCTTAATAGTACGATGGAGTATAAGGGTCATTTATGTGATTTTTTTAGGAAAGAATTTCCATGACTCAATTAGTTCTTAATGAGAGTCATTGGGATGCATGTTATGATTTATATGGATTATTGAAGGTTTTTCATATGGCTACTAACAATTATCGGGTGTTTATTATTGTACTTCCGTTAAAGTGTTGGAACATTGCATGTATATTGCCATGTCTTTTAAGGCTTGTTTACTAGGCCAAACTTGCAAGGTGTGATTTATTTATGGTTCAAAAATGGCTAAAGTATTTTAGGGAGATTCCGAAAGTTTCTTGATTGCTAAATGTTTGGATCCTAAATGGAGATATGAAGGTGTTTGTCAAATGCTACAAATTTATTATGATTGCAAATGGACTTTAGTAATGTTGTAATTGATGGTGAACAAATATTTTTGATCTTCCTAATGTGCAAGATATGAAGGATGATCTACATAGGACTTTGCTAGAACTTTTTGATGAATATAGGAGAAAGTATGGTAGTAATGAAGATAATACGGAGATTTCTTCTTCTTATACTATGATGCCTTTCATTTGATTTTTCCCTTTGCTATGGACTCAATGGATCCTTTAGTTAGACAAATGCAAGGAATGTACCAAAATAGAACCTATGATAATCCAAGGAGCCAAGGTAATAGTGAATTGGATATATTTTTTGCAAACTCGTTTTGTTTTTTGGTGTTGAAGATAGTGGTCCGTCGATCGACGTGTTGAAATGGTGGTCGAAGAGAGTGGAGTACCCAATACTCTCCATGATGGCGAAGGAGTTATTTGCCGTCCCGGCATCCACCGTATCCGTTGAACAAGCCTTTAGCACCGGAGGTCTTATGCTAGATCAAAGAAGATCAACAATGAAGCCGGCAAACATTGAAGCTACCATGTTGCTCGATGATTGGTGTAGGGCCGACCTTAGAGCTCAAGAACCGGAATGGGATGATCGGAATGAGAGCGAAGATGAAGCCTTCACCGAGACGGATCGATCGGCATCGGGTGCGGAATAGGAACCATTGTGTTGAATAGAACTTTGATTCCTCTATTAATATGAGGATACGTAGGCAACTCGATTTTAGAAATGAAATTGAGTTCAAGTCCCTTATTATAATTTTTAGTATTTTTCTTGTCAAATGTAAAAGTTCTTATTCAATTGTCAAAGTGATTAAATTGAGCTTAATTTAATGTTATAATTTTTATCATTAATAATGCAAAATTGATCAATTGTTATGCATTTTCAACAATTTAATGAGTAATTTAAATTTTTTTAAAAAAATATATGCATAAAAACTTGACAAATTGACATTTCCTATTCATTAAATTAATTAATATAAAAGAATAAAATTTAAAATGTAAAAAAAAAGTTGAAAGAAAAAAAAAATTAAAAAAAATCACATTTTACCCTATTTTGGGGCAAAATGCCGAGAGCATTTGGCTCAAAACAGAGCAATGCTCTGTTTTTCGACGCCTCCACTTTGAACGGCCCGGCGGGCCGGCCCGGCCCGGAACCGGCGGGCCTAGGGCCGAGCCCGTAACCTAAATTTGCTACAAGGGCCGGGCTAGGTTTAATGCATGTGAGGCCGCGGCCCGCCGGGCCGGGCCGAAACCGGCGGGCTCGGCCCGTGGGCAGGTCTACTCCCAGCCCTTACTCCTCAATCGTCTCTCTCTCTCTCTCTCTCTCTACTTCTTCGATAAATTGAGGCGGCGAGGGACGGCGGCACTGTCATCACGAGATCATGAACTTGGACGCCGAATTCCGGTTCGTATCGGAGCAGGGGGAAGGAATTCACAAATTGGGGGTTCGAGATTCCTGCAAATATCTAGACAGGATTAAGGCTCGATTCGCCGCCCTCCGGTCGAGATGACTGATTTGGACTCTGTTTTTGTCGAAGAACCAGACTGTGGCCGTGGTGGGGGACTCCGTCTTTGCTCACTGCGGCGTTCATGGAGGTGAGGTA
>CM038113.1:42319067-42400465 GCA_001642375.2 Mentha longifolia | reverse complement strand
AACTCTTGGATCTTCATTTCACCCCTAAATTCCTAATAAAGGGGGCAGATCCCTTCTCAATCCACAAGTAGTGTGGGGAAGAAGATTGTTTCTGAAAATAAAATCATGTTTCCGAAGATTGGTATTTGATCGTGTTTGGATCTACTTCCGTTGATTCTATGATCCCTTGCTTTTCTTTCCCCACCATGCCCTCCAATGACTATCAGCTTCGGTATGATGGCCCATTGAGTGTATCTTCGTCTTCGAATCTCTCAACCGAATCTTGTTATCTTTCATCCATGACTTAATCACGCGCTTCAATTTCTGCAATTTCTCGATAGGAATTATCAAATGCGACTGCCCTGACTTCACATCTACGATTGCTAGCTCTTCATCCTCAAAAGTGACAACCTTCCTTTTCTCAAACTCTTTCACTTCATTGCTCCCGGGATTTGTACCTTCATTTATCGTTCTATAAGAATGAGGATTTGCACTTTTTGCAGAGGCCCTTTTTTCAGCTGCAGCCAAATCCTTCTGCAGAAGAGAAAGTAGGAGAAAGAGTTGGGAAAGCCGTGTAAACTTGTAAAGATGTCATTATAGCAAGTATTTCAACTGAAAGGAATCCAAATAGACTCACTTGTAAAGATGTAATCTGCTTTGCCAATTCTCCTCTACAGATTTCATCTTTGCTTATCAGATTCTTTGTATCGTGCCTCACATTGTTGCATTTGCTCCCTCAAGGATGCCATGTCCTTTTCTTGACTTCAGAGCTTCTTCTACCATTGAAACCCTCTTTTGGAGTACTTTGACAACAAGGCAGCATCTCTGGAGCAGATTCTGCTCAACCAGGGAGAATATCATTTAGAGAAGAGTGAGGCCAGGACCAAGTCACACACATTTGAGTTTAGTGTAAATTCTTCCAGTTGATGCTATAGGTAGTCTCTCTTATCAGACAAGAGGATTTGACTCGATAACTTAACTATATTTTCTGGGGATATATATGCAAAATATGAGTCCAAGAGACAAGATTATGAAAACCACACAAGAACACTTTATAGGCTTTCCTGCATACCATTGCAAGCTAACAAAATTGATTACGTAATGACCTAAAAAAACCATTTAATTTCAAGTACCTGTTAAAAGTTAGAAAATGATTGCAAGAAGCAACAAGTAACTTATAACCAAGGTCTTAAGTCAAGTTTCATGATATAAACATTCAAGTCGTGGTCTTTTGCAACATAGTACCTTGAGTTCCGAAATGCTGATGCCTGATTTCACTTTGCCATAAGTCGACTTTATCAACTTCTGGAGGTGACTAAAATGCCTTTGGGCCAACCATCCACGAATTACTGCACAAGCAAATTAGTTGGATTAGATAACTACGCTTGATTCATCGGCTACACCTCAAAGAAAAAACTCGTCTTTGAGGAACTCGAAGAAGAATTTTACCTGACTGTAATTTCACAATTGCATTAACCTCATCTAGCTTATCCTGATTTCTCCTTTCGAGTAAGGCACTATACTCCTTTCTTACTATTTCACCACGAGCATCTGCAGATAAACCGTTGTGAACATATAAGAAAATGATTTGATGAATTGGTGCAGGCAGCAGTACAAAAATAGAAAATGAGCTAACCATGTTTTTCATTCAAATAATCACAAGTAATCAGAGAAATTACTAGAAAGAAGAGTATATGTTGTCTGTTATAATATAATTTTCATCGAGGGTGGTAAACTACTTGGTACTAAATGACATAGTTTCTGGGAGGCCTCACATGATTGGAGTGTGATAGCTATCTGATTAAGTTCATGAGGTGTCCATGATCATGATGACCCTCCGAATCCTTCTGCACCTCAGGAGCACCTTGCAACCTTTGTTGTCTAAAATGTTCATTGGGACCGAACTGTAATCAAAATAGCAAACATTAGATAAGCCGATCTTCATGATCTTCTCAGTTTCTACAAGAGATGTACGCAACTTTCCATGCATGTAATCTAATTAATAATGAAATCACGAGAACCAAAAGACACATTTGGAAGTTGTATGTACATGAACGAACTCAAACCGATCCCTCCTGCTTGGAATCATAATTTCATGCACACAATCCACATTTTACATTTCTGGAAAGGCATCAAATTGCAAAGACCAGTTGACACACTTGAGGATCTTGGTGTCTACTTAAATTAACATTGACATCATACCATATTGTTCATCTAGAGCATAACACAGTCACAAAGGGATGAGAGAGAAAGTGGCTTATCAACATCATGTCCGCAGAAAAAGAGCAATTGGCAGATCCAGATTTTAATAAAATGATGTTTCCAAAGTAATCGAAGTAATAGCCCACAAATAGCAGCAAGCATGATCAATTATCCTTTTCATAACTATGAAGCCTAAATAAACTATAGACGGGCATCTAGTATTTGTTGCTTTTTAAAAAAAAAAAAAAGGTTTCAACACTTAATAAACAAAATTGCAGAAAATTTATGCTATCCACTCCTAACCACATCATAATTGAAATTCGCAGTTTCCCATTCCTTCTTCTCACACAATAAGCAAGAGAATGGAATCAGCAACACGAAAACAAAATTCGGAAACATTCCAACCTTTTCCACGAAGTAGCCCATATGATTAGGAACAGATTCCTCCATCCTCGTTTCATCCGACGTCTCTGCAACATAAAACCATTCGCCAGATTCCATTTCTCTATCCTTTTCATCACGAAAACTATCTCCTCCACTCCCTCTCATTTTCCCCCTAAACGAAGAAAACTCCAAGCTCTTCCTGATTCCGTCAGCTTCAGAGCTAACAGGCAACCGCCTCTTCGCCGACGGGAGGCGAGAACGAGAGACGGCTCGCAGGGGGAGCGCAGGAGGAATATCTCGAGGCTTCTCGTTCTCGTCTCTTCGCTGGAGAGCCTCCAGCATTTCCTCTAACGAGCTGCGGACAATACAATTCGGCGCCGCAGATAACATCTTCTCCGGTTGTAACACTCGAGAGATCCTTCAATTCTGGATCGAACAAAACCGTCCCCGGAATCACGTAATTCAATCCTCCCCTAAAACTCTGCATGCACCAAATTCTCCTGATTAAGCGCTAAATGGAACGTCTTTCCTGAGGGAGAACGCGCACACAACAACACACGCCAATTTCTTCGCAGAAATCAAAGCCAGATTCGATTTCGACGATTAATTGTTGTGTTATTGATATTTCGGCAGAGTTTTAGAAGAGATTCTAGGGCTATTCGGGATTTGGGAATCCGGAAACTGATGGGGGTTTTGAAGATTTTCTCAGAATTTGTTTTTTTTTTTTTGGGGAGAGGTGGAGATGAAATAGAGCCGTTGAAATTTTTAAAAATGAAAGATTAGTTATAAACAACTGCTGTTATTTTGGATAAGAACAGGGGTGTATTTGACATTTTACGACAATTGCCCTGCCTCTAATTTTCGTCTCTTTGTTTTGGACCAGATAAAATGATTTATTTGGCGACTATTTTTCTTTACTTTATTTGCTATTTGATGTGGTTATTAATCACAGGCGAAAGGCACCCACATAAAATGGGTTATTTGTATGTGTTGACTGTTTGATACAAATGAAATAAAAATGCAACGCGATATTTGTTTACTACTACATCTAATGTAGTCCCCTCAAAGTCAAAGATATGTTAAAATGTTTCCATCATTCGTATTTAATTTACAATTCCGTCCCACATCGGGCAAAAGATGTTGCATTTAAAAAGCGATTAATTTGTTATAAATACAAAAAATCATACATAAAATTCGATTTTTATAATAAATAAAAATTTGATAGAAATTAAACTTTCAATTGTTCCGGATTTTTTGTTTTCCAAATTACATTCCGGCTAAAATTGAAAGTGGCATGACATCTGATATTGATAATGTGGCTTACTTTTATAAATTAATATACAGTTGACTGTCTCACCACGTGTTTTCATTGAATATCTCTAACGATGTCCAATTTCTCATTCGAAGTTCATGTCTCTTCTTTTTTCCCTTCTAAATCGGTGGTACTTTTTGTTGAGGTGGCAATACAATCCTTGCAATGACCACATGCGAGGAAGTTGAGACACACTGTGCATCGAGAGCGGCCCTGCCACCACCTGACACGCCGGAGGGGAGGATGCGGCGGATTGACCTTCGATAAGAAATTTACTGACTCTTTCAATTTTAACTGAAAAAGTATCCATATATAATTTATGTATTTGTAACAAATTAACTCTTAAAAAAACGTAACGTTTAGGACGGGACAAAGGAAATAATTTTCAAATTGTGCGGTGAGAATTGGTTGGGCCTTGGTGCACCACAATGTTCGCCATTCCGTGGACGATGGGTTGTTGAATGTCACAATTTTTATTTAATTATTATAAGTATAATTATTACTAGACACTAGTATAATTTTATGACAAGGTAATGTGAGTGTGAGTCTATTTTGGGACCGCGACAGAGGAGGGCCCAATTAGTATTATGAATGAAAAGTCGTTTTAATCCTTTTCCATATGCGACGTGTCAAAATGTGGGTTATACATAAATTGATCCACTCCTTAGCAACCACGACTCCACCCCTACCTAAAGCTCAAGACATTGGATTCGGAACGACGTCGTCGAAAGAAAACTAAATGAAAAAAAACGGATAAAATAAATAAAAATACCGACTTTTCAATTTTTCCAGTCATACTAAAAATATAAAATCAATAATAATTAAAGTAAATAATAGTAATAATGACGGTGGGAAGGAGTGGCAGTCTAACCCAATCTTTGTCTTCTTCTCCACTGTAATTTTACGCTTAGCTCACACACACAACACTCTCAATTTCAATTTCAATCTCAATTTAGGGTTCTTTAATTCCATGGCTGCTGCTTCTTCTTCTTCTTCTTCGCCTTCAAAATGTCGTGCTTTCAGTGCCAGGACTCCAGCTCCAATCCCGACCATTTCAGAAACGGCTGGCGCCTCCGCAGCGGCGAGTTCGCTCATCTCTGCCCTCGCTGCGCGTGAGTACACCTACATTCTCTCTCAATCTCAATCGCGCTCGAAAAATGCTACGTGCCGTGTTTATCGTTGTGCTGGTGATTTTGAGCCAATGTTTCTCGCTCTTGCAGTGCAGTGTGATGTTAGGGACAATTTCCTTTACATTTTTCGGGGGTGGAATTGTTTGATCAAGTTTGGTTGCGCTCTTGTTTTGTTTTGATTTGCTGCATTTTGCTCTAAGTTGAGTTCCTTTCGAGTCATGCTTCTGTGTTCAACTCCGTTGGGTTTAGGGAGGCGGCGGCGAGCTGGTTTTTGTTTACTTGTGTGCCAAGCAAACTGCAGTTGGAGATTTTTTTTATCATTTCATTTCATGCCATGTCTAGACTTAGCTCTTGATCAGAATTATTGTGCACCGTTACTGCATTTCCTTATGAGTGTGCACCAGTGGCCATTTCTGAGTCTTTTCTTTGACAAGAAAGATACTTCGAGTCCAATAAAGATATGATTATTAAGTAGCAATGGACGACTATTTTGGGAATTTCTTCATTGTCATTTTTGTTTAAGTTCAAATATAGAATCTTGTATTCTCATTTCTACAGCTACTTCCAGTGCTATGTCAACAATCAACAATTTGCAGTATTTTGAAAGTTGGTTTGATGTTGTAATTATTGATGCCTTATCTGTAAGTGAACGCAATCTTTTTGGAAAAACTGACACAGTCAGACTAGTCTCGTGTTAGAAAAACTAACAAGGTAGGGAAGATGACAGAGCTACCCAAAAAGCAAGATGACTGTAGTGTTCAACTTTGCGATGATTTTTCAATATTCAAATCATGAAATGGAAGGAGCTGCTCTGCTTGTCATGTGGATAATTTTAGTGTATTGTTAGTTTGCGTAATTCTTTGATCACATAATGTGATTATCGGACCTATCAAGTCCGGTTTTTCTGGAATGAGTCTAACTCCTTCAGCTTTTAAGATACAGTATAAGACATGAGGGAGCTCTGATTATATACATTTGTGATTGCAAATTGTGTTCAATACCTCTAGGCAGCTTTCAAATCCCTGATATAATTATGATTCTTTCCTACGATCATAAAAATGTTAATTTTTGTTTCCTTAGTTCTGCATATGATGATGGGAGATTCTGTGAGACCTTCCATTCAAGCGATGATGGTTGGAGGGACTGTGAATCTTGTGGAAAGGTCAGTTCTTGAAAGTTGTTGCTCACTTTTCTCTGATAATTGTATTATCAGACAGGTATTTAACAAGGTTTTCTCTTTCCGTCTAATCTCGGAGAGTATAGTCCCCTTCATCCATGTTAATGCTATCATTTTTAAATGCAGTTGGTCCATTGCGGATGCATTGTATCTTTCAGTACTCATTTGCTCTTGGACTTTGGTGGGATAATATGCATGGAGTGCTCAAGGTTGAATTTTATATTGGTAGGACAAATTGAAATTGTTCATATTTTTGAGATTTCATAAGCAACATGGTTGTTATAATTTTTGAGATTTGCTCTCGAACACTATCTTTCCTTTCCTTCTATATTTGTCTTATTTATTTTGTCTACCTGAATGTATTATATTCTTACCTGAACTAATGAAATGGAGCTATGAATATCTAAATGCAGGCACGGAAACGATGTCTGTCTCTTGAACCTGAGGTAAGAGCTAGAGAATCATCTGGGCAATCCCCAGTAGAAGCCCAGTACTGGCCTCGAGTGACTGATTCGGAACTGCAGAAAGTCTCTCGAAAGTATCCTTTTTTGATTTCATCGTCTAAATATTCTGGAAAAATAAGCTCTAAAGATTTTAATCTTTTTATAGTTGAGATTTTCTAATTTCCAGGATGTACTAAAACATACTGTATTTATGTTGTTAACAATGAGTATGATCCTTGACCATGGTTTAGCCCTAAAGCCACTGTCACTCCTCTGTTTGAAAAGATACTGTCTGCTAGTGATACTGACCTTAAACTAGCGCGCCTTATTATACCAAAAAGATGTGCAGAGGTGAGCCAAACTCCTAAGTTGTGTGCTTTTATTATTGCATTATTGGAATATCAAATCTTGACTCATTGATTGTCTGCAAAACTTGGTTTGTAAACAGAACTTTTTCCCTGATATACCTGCCTTGCATGGTATACGCATCAAAATTCAAGATATTGATGGTAAAGACTGGGAATTCCATTATCGATACTTTCTGAATGGTGGCAGTAGGATTTATGTTCTGGAGGGTCTCAGAGACTATATAGTCTCAAAGAAATGGCAGCCTGGTGATACAGGTAACTCATTTTCGAAGATTCATAATTTGGATGCCAATTATATGCCACAAAGAAAGAAAAAATCACCAGAACTTGTTAAAATACTTCTCATAGCTGTAGTAGTCTAAATTTCTCATATTCCATGCCATTGGTTTGATATCTGCCGAACTATCTCAAAGCCTCGTTCGTTATTAATCAGTACAGATTTTCTGAGATTTTAAGCAAGTTTCCTGGGCACAGTTTGTATATTCGAACATTTAAGCTGCTGAGTCATGACTCTGAAGAAAAATCTTTATTAAGTTGAGAAGTATTCTTCTAATCCCAAAAATGGATACACTTTTGCAGTTACATTTTATCGAGTGGAACCAGGAGGAAAGGTGGTGATGGGGTTAAGGAAGACTTGCGGTAACCCACAGCTCCACGGGTATGGTGTTTCCTTTGGTTCTTGTTCAAAGTACTTCAAACTATGCATATATTTCATGTAGTAGCTCAGTACTCCTCTAGTTTAACGACAACTTTTTTAAATCTGAATTGTTGAACAATGTCTTCCTCTGTTGCCCAGAATCTAAAGTGGATTATCAGAACTGCAGCTGGAGAGTGTAAATAGTATTCTGTTGGGTCGACGTGCCTAGTCCGTTTCCCTGTTTTGTTTTTGTTTTTGTTTCGGCAGTCTTTGCTTCTTAGATTTACAGTAGTTCGGTATACTTTATTTAGTTGTAAATAACTCCCAATGTTGCTGTTGTAAATCAATGGTGTTTATAGAGACGAACTGTCTGAATAACTCTTGCTTCTCAAAAACTCAGAAAGTGTGTGACGGCTTTGAATTGTAGACTACTTTTTATTCATTTTCTGGAGAAATTTTGCCCAGAAAACTATCTTTTCTTATGGGATTGTTGAGTGTTTGTAAAATGTGAGCTTTCTTTTGAACTTGTAAAATTTTTATTTTGTTTACGTTCTAAATTATTTAAAAAAAAAAAAAAAACTGTATTATGTTACTCTTGAACAGTTTTTTAAAACCGAACCGAAGGTCGAACCGGCAAGATCTCTGATTCCTGGTTTTTTGGAATGAACTGCAGTCGAATCGGCTGAAATTGGACAGAACCGTTGAATTGGAACTACATTTAGTTTCCAGTTCAACCGTTCGGTTCGGTCTGATTTTTAAAACAAAATGAAATAAATGATTTTTGTGTGATGGAATCATTTAATTATTTAAGTATTATATACTACCTCCATCTCATTGAAGTAGTCTCATTTGACTTTTGACTTTTTCGGTATGCGTTTCTATCGAAACCTAGTACGGGCTTGAAAATATAATTTTGAAATACTTTTTTCTTTTTCTTTTCGGTAGAAACGCATGCCGAAAAAGTCAAAAGTCAAATGTGACTACTTCAATGAGATGGAGGTAGTATTTTTTTTTCCTTTTCCTTTTTTTTTTTTTCAGAATTAATTGTGAGTGTGTATTTGACACGGCCACGGGAAAGCGTATTAATTTAAAACTTCAAAGTCGTGAGGTTCTCTCTCTCTTCTCTCTCTCTCTCTGCAAATGAAGTCGGCGTTGTTGAGCGGCTCCGGCTGCTGTCGCTCCATACCAGTTTCGAGTTTCAAACGTTTACCCACTAATTGCTATGGAGGTTTCATTACCAGTTCCTTTCCTTGATTTTCGGTACATTTCTGAGAATTCTTAGAAATTCTTAAATTCTTCTTGTGCTGATAGGTAATCACGATAAGAAGCAGTTCATAAACCTGAAACGTGAGCTCGAGATTGGTGAAACTGTTGGTAGCATTTCATTATCCAAGACTACCAGAATTGATCTGACCAGTGCCCTGATAAATTCGTTTGCAGGTATTGCATTCTTATTTCCTGTTTGTAATTTATTGCTGATAGCTAGATCTTCTGCAACACTGTGCCCCTCCTTTTTTTGTATGTGATGATGTTAAGTCGTCTCACTTTGTGATTTTCAGCTGCGGCTTTGTTCGCAACGCCGTTAGCAAATGCTTCGACTGTGGAAACTATCGTGGTTAGAACTCACTTATTTCGATTATTTGCTGCTGTATGTTATGTACCTATTTGTGGTTCTGATGTATTAGGCCTTGGTTATATTGTCTGTCATATAACTATTTCTGATCCCACACTTGTCCACTCTTGGCTAATACTGATACTTATCCTCTTGATTCTGTGATGACGCTTTTAGAATATCCCAATTCCCAAACCTTTTGCGATTCTCGTCATGTAGTTATGGCAATGAAGAAACTTTGCAAGTTGTGTAAAACGATTAAGAAGATCGTGTTTGTCTTATTGTGGGTTTTAAGTTGTGTTATTCTTGCTTACATATGTCTGACCAAGTGAACTATCATTTATAGCAATGTGAAATTTTATAGGAAGATGTTCTTGTTTTCGTGATTGGGGTGTCTTCGTGTGTGATAACTGACAAAGGGATGGCATGTTTTGTTTATCTTTGTCATAGAGGGATTCCTTTTATTCTTTTACTCCCCCCCCCCCCCCCCCTCTCTCTCTCTTCCCTTGCTTTGGCCTCTCTCGTTATCTATACATCTCCACTTATTATTTATTGGTTTACCATCTTTAAGTTCTAGGGCAGGCAAGTGATGTCATATGGGAAATGGGAATAACTCTGTATGTGTATCTTCCTAAACATTACTTGAATCGATTTCATCATGTTGCTTTTCGTTTTCAGGAAATACCTGCTTCTTTATATAGTCTTGCTGATGGGAGCGCTGGAGATTGGCTTTCAGGCCTCCTATTTTCAGCTAGTCAAGATGCCAATGTAGCAGTGCAGGACCAGTTAACATCATTCAGTTTTACTAGGTATGTCTCATCTCGAGTTCACTCTTCTTTGAACTAGGTTTATTGGGAGCTCATCCATAAACAATGTCATTATATTCTCACATACATATCTCTGCAGTTTGGCAGTCATTTTTGGTGCTGGGCTTGTAACTAGTCTTTCTCCATGTACACTCAGTGTTTTGCCCCTTACCCTTGGTTATATAGGTGGGATTTGGGCTGCCGGATTTTCATATTGAATAATTATAGCTTTCTTTTATGCCTAATTTTCTCGTTTGATTGGTTTATTTTAGGGGCATTTGGTTCTGGAAAGAGCAAAACAGAGGTATATTACTTATCCAGCATATACAGGCACAAGTCCTTTTTGTTTTCTTTTATGGAAGTTTTCCATTTTATGTTTTCTTATGTTCACTTCAAGGCCCTGGGACAATTGTCAAAAGGTGGATTTAAAAGAATAAGCCAAGAAATATGGTTAGGACAGCGTGTGACTACAGCTACATTAGCATTGTGAAACTCATTCATATTTCTTGAGTTTTATGTTGGACAGGTTATTGGGAATTCAATTTCATTTGCAATGGGATTGGCGACAACATTGGCCCTACTTGGTGTCGCGGCCTCATTTGCTGGAAAGGCCTATGGCCAAATTGGTCAGGGACTACCCGTGGCTGCTTCTTCTTTGGCTATCATCATGGGTTTAAATCTCTTGGAGGTGTTTGTATTTGTTCAATTTCCTGTTACCTTTTTTTTCAGCAGTCAATTCTATCAGAAGAGCCCAAGTCATTTCAGGTCATCATAGAGTGTACAAACTCATATGCATCATTCCATATAATGATGCCCTATTAAGATATCTGTGACAATACAAAAATATATAGGTAAGCATAAATTGTCCTCTTCTATAGATGATTGAAGTGGCTGAAATCAATGGATCCTGGACACTAGATAATGTCAAGTGCAACCTAGTTGATGTCCTCTTAATCCATAGGGTTTTGTGCTGATACAGAGCTTGGCCTTTTTTCAATTCCGTCCTTTTCCAGATCTCTTCTTTCTAGTTTTGACATTATTTGCTTCTGATCAGTTCCCTTCAATCTGTCCCAAACATGGTGATAGCTTAAAATAAAAATTGCGGTTCACAGTCAGAATTTTCTTAATGTCTAGTTTCTATCACCAACTTTAAAAGTGCCATGCACTTGTGCTTACTTTGAGCTATAGCCTGCTGATTTCTTGTACATAACATATTATCCCATTTATGGGTGGTACAGGTAATTGAGTTACAGCTTCCTTCCTTTTTCAACAACTTTGATCCTCGTGCAGCTGCTGCTAGTTTTCCTTCAGGTAATAAACACTTTTTTTCATATAGCCTTTTGTCCTCCCTAAAGGAATAAAAGCATTCGTTGAAGAGCTTGTTCTTCATATGGCTAATCAGGTGTCCAGGCGTATTTGGCTGGGCTTACATTTGCATTAGCTGCATCACCCTGCAGTACTCCCGTGCTTGCTACGTTGCTTGGGTACGTCGCCTCCACCAGGGTACTTATCTGCTCTCTTATTGTCTCAATTATTCTTTTATATTTAGAAAGATCCTCACAAATTTACCAATGCAAGCAGATATAGATTTGCAACTGATGTAGATCATTTTCGATTACAGGATCCATTGGTAGGGGGTAGCCTACTATTGACATACACAACTGGCTATGTTGCTCCTCTTCTTCTTGCTGCTTCCTTTGCTGGAGCATTGCAGGTATTGATATAATTCTTCGCCCGCGCTTTCAGTATGTAAAGATACCACATACCTCGGCTGCTTTTCATTATAATGCATAACATGACTATCTATTTATGCCGTCAACCTATGCTAATGCTATTGCATGTATGTGTACATGCAGAGCCTGCTTTCATTCCGCAAGTTCTCAGCATGGATCAATCCAATGAGGTATTTCTTAAGTTTGAACAGATGAAAGGCTATTCGTTTCACAACATGTCTGCCCCCCGTTTTGGTTTTTTGCCTGATCTAATATGGGAAATCGAACTCGTTTCAGTGGAGCCCTCCTCCTTGGTGGCGGGTTGTACACGCTGTTGGATAGATTGTTCCCAGCTACAATGGTGATGTGAACATCAGAAGTTTCTACTCTGGATGGATTCCGTCTCTGCTTTTATCCACAACTAAACAGAAAGCAACTCAGATTTCTTGAATGTACAAAAGTGTGATAAGCCAATGATGTTAGAATGGTTTGCTGTATTTATAAGATGTGGGACTGTAAAAGTTGTAGATATGATATTGAGAAGCTGCATCTCATATATCATGTTTGTTTAGAAAAAATAAAATTGGAAACCAAATTTTCATTAGTGACATTTCTACTTGAATTAATTTAATGACATGGAAACATCAAATTGATGTTCATTCAATGGACGTATTAAAATAGAAAAGAAAAAAAAAAACTTTCGACTATATTTTCAAAAAAAAAATCAAAAAAAATCAATTGCGACATAATTACAGGAATCATCCCAACTCTAATAAAAAGCAATTAGAGCACAACATAGAATAAACAATCTGCTACATATATTACACTAATCGCTTTCGTCTTCTTCATGATCAATAGCTTAAAAAAGAAAAAATAGTATACAAAACATGCTAGTAAAGAATAATATCTCAATCTTCAAGCAATTATTATTACTCAGATACACCTTGCAATCTCAAGCTGCTCCCCTACAATAGTTTACAACCCCCAAATACAGGAGAAAAGAACTCAAATACTATTTCTGTGAATAACTTTTGTAGTATGCTATGGAATGTCCAAAAAGCCATATTTCCATTTTCCATGTTCAATGTTTTGCGAAAAACCCTTGCGTCAGAGAGGAAAAATCGAACTCTTTTCCTGATTGTGAAGAATCGGATGAAAGTGAGGATGCATTCTGTTTGCCGGCTACAGGCATACTAGGCATGCTCCCATTACTAGGCGCATTGTTTCCCATCGCATACAGCCTGCAACACAAAAATGAAAGAGTCGGCTATGGTAATGATGCAGGATATAAGTTCAATTACCTAGTTACAAGGAAACATTAGAACACAACCAGAAATATATGAACCAACATGTTCCTATTTTCCCGGCAAAGCAGAAACCCAAGCTTAAAACCCAAATAGAGAATAACCTTCAAGTCAATACAAGTGTCTAAATGTGGACAACAGAAGGACTAGGTTTGCATACAGCCTCACAAACGATGCACATATCATCTTGCATCTTGAGTCTAGTAAAAGATATCAATACCCTTATTATTCAAGTATTCAGCTCAGCAGAATTACAAACAGTTAATAAGATCGTTGCAGATGAGGAAAGTTATAAGTTTACCACCTAATTGAGTAAGACATCATTTTATGCAAATCACATTGCTCATGACTTTATGAATACTCCATAGCATCATTATTAGAATAACTATTAGATAGTGTTAACTCTATCCAAACCAAGTTCACCTGAAGAAAAAATTGGATCTAAATATTTCCCAAAGTATCTACCAAATCAAAAGATTCATGCACATACCCAGACGTTGGGGGAGCATAAGAATTTCCAATTGGTCGAGGTGGCCCCATATTTCCCATCTGTCAAATGAAGAAAATAGAGAGTGTCAGTGCATCCATATATTCAACTTCCGTAGATACATCACCAGAAACCACTTTTTCTATACCTGCATATATTTCTGTAGTTCTGCCTTTTGAGTATCTGTCATCATCATTCCAGGGAACTGGTAACCAGCACTCTGCCAATTTTGATTGGGCAAATTGGCACCATTAAGCCCTGCTTGTGCGTTGTTAGGAACTTTTGGCATTGCCCCAGAAGCAGTGGCTGCTGTGGCTGCAGCAGCAGCCATTAAAAGTGACTGTTGTTGAGCTAGCATCGCAAGTTGTTGTTGGTGAGCAGCGAATGGGGAAACAATATTGGTCTGCAATATGTCAATGCAAAAAGGAAAGGATTAAATTATGGAATATGAAAATGTAGACGTCACTTAAATCCTCATGAAATTCTAACCTTATTGATATTTGAAATATGGAATGAACCTTTCTAATCTCAAGAATAAAGGTTCATACATTATTTTATTTATTTTCCTTCTTGTCTTTGTAGATGGGGTAAGTGTGTTTTAGGGAGAAACAGGATGTGGCTCATATACATCTCAAGAATCGGGCACAAGGCATACCTTCTCAAAAAGAGACATAATATCGTTTTTAACATCTTTTTGGGGATTCCCTGATGTTGAACTAGGTATTATTGATGGTGAATCTTTGAAAAGATCTTCAATTCCAGAAGCAGGCTGTGATTTGCTTTCATCAAGTTTTGCTGGAGTAGTTTTTTCTGTTGAGGAAGACGCATCAGCAGCTGCAGTTCCAAAACAAACATGAACATCAACTAAGTTACTAAATCCAAAGATGTTATGACTTTCTTCAGGGCTTGACAGCACCCCCCCCCCCTCTCTCCCGCCCCGCAAACCCCACCATCTTCACCCGTGAAAGACACGAAAGAAGATGCAGAAAAACACATAGAATTAAGATTGCAAGATAATTCAGACATACATTGAAATCCTGCCCATGTATTATCATCTCCAGAAGCTCCAGTGGCATTCTCACCAGAACCATCCATAGAAAGCATGTTAAAAAGATCAGTTGCATAATCAACTTTGGGGGGAGAGACCTTCTCTGGCACCTTTTTTGAAGGTTCAACAGGTGGAGCTGTCTCTGTTTTCTGAATCACTTGCTCAGTAAAAGAAACTGGAGCTGGAGCTACCTATTGTCAGAGAAACAAAAAAGGCCCATTATTTTTTACTTCACCTTATTAAAGGGCATTATTGAAGTATATATAAGAAATATTAAAGAATTCTCAGAGAAAAGCAACACCGACTTTAAAACACAATTTGCAGGGGATCAAATTTTCATCGCTCGTCCCAACATTATATACATATAGAAACAAGACAACTAGTTGTCATCTTGAATGACAATGAAGATTGTAAAGCTTAACCCCTTAACCATAATATAAGATCATGGGAAGATACCCTGCTTTAAACCTTCAATAGGAAAAAAAAATTTGCTTGAATAACTCAATTGGCAGACTCCACTGGGAAAAGGAGTTAAAAAATTTCTTATGAACTCAACAACCTCTCATGAAATAACTTTAAACAAGAAAACAAATGTATGCCAGAAGACATACTTGTTCTGGAGCTTTGAGAGGTTGGGGCACACTAATTTTGGTAGCAGAAATGTTTTGTTTTGTATTAGGTGCTGGAACATTCTTCCTCTCAGAAGAGTTACCAGAACTGCTGAATTGTCCATGCCCACTTCTATCACTAGGTCTTTGCCTCTGAACAGAGGCTTTCTCTTCAGTTCTCCTAGGAGGTGACTTTGGATGCCCATCCTTTGGTAACCATCTCTTCTCTTCATACCTTAATTGAGTATGGCATAAAAGACGCACAATCAATTTTTTAATGAATCAGACATGAAATACGTGTGCAATGAAATTCTCAATAAGAGCACTTACTTTGCACGAATGAAATTCTCAATCCCAACTCTGTCGTAATTAGGGGGAAGCTCTGCCTCCCAATAGCTGTTTGCCTTTTCATTACCCATGGCTACATTCACAATGAAAGAATAATTTTAGAGATTGTTGTCAAAAAATATCAAATCTGTTTCCAACCCACGAATACAGACGTTAGAATTCTTACATTGAATAAATGCGACCTGTTCGGGCAACCATGTATCAAGTGTGGCAGATCTCACCTATATAAATACCAAACATATGAACAATCAAACCACAGTAGCAAATAGCAATCAATATCTGCTACCAATTTAACAAGGAGACAATATAGAGTATATTAGTCATAGTTAAACAATCTTAGTTACTACTTCTTCATTCTCAGAAGTCAGAAAACAAAGTACACATAAGAGGATTAATGAATGTAATCATAAACCAAAAAAAAAACCCAAATTAGATTAATGAACTTCCAAAACAAAACAAAACATGGTCTAGAGATTGAAGGGAAAAGAAAACAAAGAACAAAGCTCGGGTTTTATGTGAACCAATAAAAATTTCATCTAATTATGCTATGTAAGTCTCAAACAAGAAGTCAGTCCTTGCCCTTAGAGAATATCCAAAAAGTTCAAGTCCATAGATATTCCAAAATTTCATAGTAAGGTAAAATATGTCTATGCAGGATGCAGCCATCTCTAGATAAGTGCAAATTTAGTTACTAGTTCCAAAGCAAAAACACCAGATGTTACAAATACAAGGAAATCAGAGAACCAGTTGAGAAACAAGTAAAATATATGACACAACATTACTCATAGAGATTTAAATATTTTTAGTTTGTCCAGAGCAAAGTTACTTTGAGCTAAGTTTTAGAATACGATTCACTCGCTATCATGATTGAAAGCATTTCTCCTGATTGTACTAGCACAGGTTGTTAGAGTGCATCTAATATTTGAAGTACCGACGTGAAATTCAGATGATCTCATAGGGTGCTTTAACTCCTGTCCTGATAACAAACTAAAAAGCATTCTGCGGCTGAAAACATCTAGAAATGAAATAAACATATGGATTTGTGCATGGGTAAACCATATAGGAAAAGACATAGATGTAACCTTTGATATGTGGACTCCAAGACTTCTGTGGATCCCAGAGCATTGCATGCATATGAATATACCTAAGTTCACACTAGCCCATCGAGGACCTCTGCAACCAAATAAGAACAAAAGGATAAGAGACAATCAATGACATGTTACATTGACTATCCATGAAAATAGAACTGTCCCTAACTACAAAATGGAATATGCACAATATCTGATCCAGCCTCTTTTCTTCATTTCTCATGATTAGTTAATGCAAAATTTAAAACTAAAAAACTTGTAAGTACTTACTTGCATTTGCAATCAGCACACTCTCTATTCTCGGGCAACTTAAGAAGTCCTTCCAAAATCTAATAGCACAGAGATAATTGATGTCATCTTATAAGAGGAAAACAATGGACTGGACAAGTAAACAAAGAATCCAACTGCTTTTGGGAAGAGACTCATGTAAATGAATTATTAAAAAAGCCAACAAACAAATTAAGCATGATGAAGAAAGAATGGCGCCCTAGAAGTACAAAAGGGTCCCTTTTCAAGCAGAGGTACTCAACAACCTATGCAATATAGGTCATTAAAAAGCATCAAAAACCTCAGGAACAAGATAGCAGTGCACGGTGAAAATTCTACAACTCCTGCAATCCAGATCTGAATTGTTTTAATTTGACAGCTCATGATTTTGGTTTTCATAATTCCACCAACTATTTACATTATAGAAAGCCTTTTGAAATAGAATAATAGAAACAACTCTTATAGATATAGTAGAATCCATAACTGAGTTGACATGAAAACATCAGAACTTATTCAAATATCTTTTGCTCTTCATACTTGGGTAGCAGACACTAATATCATATAGATAAAGTCACTACCCATCTAGTACACGATTATGTCCATGAAACGGGCGACCCATACAGATTCAGGTATACAAGAAATAGACAATAGCAAAATCGCGCTCATCAGCAGACTAGCTTCCCAAGCTGCATACACCTCAGACTAAACAACAATCCAAATTCACACAAGAGCTAGATCGAGACGAGGAGAATAACACATCTAAATCAAAAGAAACAGATAAACACAAACAATATTTCATCAACAAACGCATCTCGGAACAACCATACGCTGCACAACCTCAAAAAAACGCGAAACTCTAACCAATCACAAGCCAAACATAACCAAATCCGCCGATTCAATCATCTCCATAAACACCGAATGACGTACACAACAGCAGCACAAATCCAGATTGGCAGAAATTCACCGAGCAGAGAAGATCGACGAAAAGTAGGGCAAAAATAAATCGAGAAACGAGAACAAACCTTCCGATGCTTGGCATTAAGCTCCTTGGAAACGCCGGCCTTCTCATTCATGGTGATTTTTATGGCTAATCCGCGCGGAGAAGGAGAAGAATGGTGGAGAGAAAGTTGAAAAGCGAATTGAAGGGCGGTGATTGTGTTTCCTCTCCCTCTTCGTCCCTCTGAGGACCGTCGGATTAGATGGGCGGAATCGTGAGATGTGTTGAATGAGAACGGAAATCAGAGAGAAAAAATATGGCAAACCGGCCTTCTCTTCTCTTCTGAATTGACTTATATTGCTGTTTTTTTTTTATATTTATTTATTATCTGTATTTGTTTGTCTATCTGTAAAATATATTGTCTCTTCCTTTTTTTATAAAAAAAGAAAAGAAAATAAATATGTGAATATATTTTCTAAATATTTATGTTTTTTTCCTATTGGTTGGTGAAGTGAAATTGTGATTGCTCTTGCGCGTGAAAGGGTTGGGGATTTGATGGCCTTTGGTGGCTCCCAACTTCTTATGTTTATTGGAATCTCCACTTGCTTCGCTTTTTTCATTTTATTTTTTTATTATGGTGTGTTAATACTCTTTTTTATTAAACCATTAATTAATTTGCATCAATATTGCATGCATTTGATGATATTGGTTGCATGTACTTATTCTTATTAAATGGGGTTGCAAGCAATGATGTAAAAAAAGAAGAATAAAATCAAACAAGCGCGGATTTTCTATTTTAGTGATCATGATTTGAGTAATAAGTCAATTTGGCCGACTTAAATCTCAAAATTTAATGCCTATATATAGTGATAGTACGTTACGTATTATAATGTTAAGTTTAAAAATTAAAGCTAATCATATACTAAGATTTATATTGATTTTGTGTATCAGATTCGGTTATTTCACTTATCTTTGACTAAATTGACGATTGGATATTAAAATTTCAACTAACTACTAACTAAGAAATCGCGACAGAACCCTAAGGAAATCATCTCTTTTTCTTTCTTTTTTTTATTTTAATTAAAAAAAAAGCAAAAAACAAATCTTCTTGAGAAAATGATAAAGTTTAAGAAAGTTTTTGCATATAATGCTTGCAATTCTAGTCACAAAATATTTTATTGTGAATATTTAATGTGAATGCATGGCTTCCCCTATAGTCATACATTCGCTTAACAATATATTTGATGTAGGATCGTCATATTAATCGTACTCAACAAAATTATACACATAAACAAATTCTTGGGAGATACCTTGTGTCTAGTTGAACCCAACAAAATAAATTAAATTTGTTCATATGTGTACTTGTATGATAACGATTTTATATTATATTATCTTCAAGAGTAATAGTAACAAATACTATTACATTCGTTTCCATCCAAGAGTAATAGTACTAAACAATATTACCCTTGTTCCATCGTATCTGTCATGTTTGTGTATAAACATGTCAAGTGGAATAGAACAGAAACAGTATATTACGACTGTCGTAGTATCCCGTAAAAGAAAGAATTTTTCAAAAATCCATTTAAAAACCCATCATCGAGAAGCGTGGAAAAACGTGCCAAAAAATGCAAAAAAAGAAATGAGACGAATTCGACGAGACGGAGGGAGTAGTATATTATTGCATGACAAGTAGGTTATACCTAACGACAGTCTTGGATTTGGAATGGTAAACTTGGATGAGATAATTTGCCGGTGATTTGGAATGATTAGCGGCTTCAATTCCAAACCTAAAACATTAATTGGAGGCGAATAAATCTATTCATTATGAAAAGTGGATAGAAGTTTAATTATTATTATTTATTTATTTTTTGGGCGGAGGGGGAAGAAGTGTAATTTATGAATAACAATCTAAGGGGCCCAACTAGCCAAGATAACGTTCGTAATTTTAGTTGTATAATAATTGTATTCGTCCTTTTTTAAAATTGAAAGTGCGAGAAAAACCAATATATTACTAATACCAATCTATATACTAGTATTACATATATAAAAGCAAAGTACAAGGGGTATATTGGTAAATTACAAACAAACTAATTATTTATTATTTAAAGACTTAAAAATAATTAATTGGAAAAATAGATATGAAAACGCTCTACTTTTTTTCTAAAACCTCTTCGTTAAATCTCTTGGCAAAAAAGTGACGGTTCCGTAGGCAGAGCGGCTGAAGACGTAGCCACCGCTAGCATCGATGGTCCTTGGAGCCCTTAAGGCATTGCTAATGTTGCATGGGAATGAAATTTCAATCAAGTTGTTAGCACTCGAAAAACTGATTAAAAGGTGCATCCATCTTATAGGACTTTCTGATTTTCATAAGATAAAATTTTCATCATTTAATCTTCTTGTGAAATTATTAGTATTTTTTTATATTATTTGTTACAGTTTGTTAGTATTTTATATTCATCTTAAGATACTTTTATTGTCTCTCCCTCTGCTATTTGTCTCAAAAGTCCTTCATCCAAGACAAAAAAAATTCGCATGCAACTTTACAAATCCGATATTAGAAATAATAAAAATGAAACTGATAGTGTGTGCATATCTTAGCAGTAGTGGAATTAACATTTGATACTTTCATGACATTTGTGTGGTTTAAGTCATTTGTGGTGTGATTTTTAAATTTTGTAAACAATTTAACCAAAACTAACTCACCCACCATGAAGAAAATGTCAATATGTGTTCTCCCCACAAAAGTTGTGAAATATAGTACACCCTCTGTCCCATTAAGCATATCTCATTTTATTATTTTATAATTTATATATATTCACAACGTGAAATAAGTTTACTGGAACGAAGGGAATAACAATAACCTTCAGCAACCGTGCCAAATTAATGCATGGGAACAATAAAATTTAAAAGGCAATAAACGTGATTTTAATCTAAAATTTAGTTGTGGATTTAATCTTAAATTAAATTGATATTCTCTAAAAATTATATCATCAACTAAAATCACCTCTTATATGTCTATCCAATGTGTTAGAACAAAATGAATACATAATTCTTAGTAATCGTCAAAATGGTGAAAACGAATGAATTTATAAGCCCACGGTTACTAACAAAATAAATTTCTTAAACACAAGTAATATTTAATAATAAAAAAATGAAGCATGTTTCTTGCGTTAACAAATATTTAGAAGAAATTATCCCAATGTTATATTTGCATGACATCTCTAAGCATATATATTATTTTGTTAGGATTTGATCAAACTCTAAAATGATATTTTATTTATGAACACGAATACAAAAGAGTGAGTTACATTAGTAAGTTTTATTACTCACATATGCTAATAAAATAGTAATGAAATGAAACTATGGGTAAAATAAATTATATGATGTAACTTATTTGGATCCTTTACAACTTACACTATGATGGTAAAACATATAAATAACACATCTAATAATAACCTTCCAAAATGTTAAATATAATTTTGGTATAATCCACAAAGCAGTTTCATCACACTTAAGAACTACAGTATAAAAAAAAGAAAAAAAAAGAACTATAAAACATTAAATATTATTTCCGAGCATCGCTCGGGTAAATATTCTAGTGGTAATTTAACCCAAACCTCCCTCGTCCTAGCCATATACCAATTAATCTAATTGCCTAATTTTTAATTTTTAATTTTTTTATTTTTTTTTATTTTTTATTTTATTTTATTTTTTATTTTATTTTTTTATTGTGGTGTTTCATATCATTTGGCTTGTGTTTAAAGGTGTAAAGAATTAAAGCCTTATTAACATATTGTTCACCGTTAGACGTTCACTCACCATTTGCATGTACTTTAAAATAATTCGAAGTACGTTCAAAATTTAAATTATCATAATAGGTTCGTTTGTTTCCAACTTTTACAATTTTTATGCCAAATTACAAATTCTATTACGATATTTCATTTATATTTTTTTTATAAATTTATGATCATATATTTTGAAAAAACGAATTATACATAAAAATGATTAATTTTAATAAAATGCTTTTTTTAATCCGTGCCCAAAAGCAACTTGACCTTGTCATTTGTTCCATAGCTCGGCTCTTCTTCTTCGCCGGCAATATTCTAGCACGCACAGTAGTCGAAGCCCGGAAATCGTTGAACAAATTTCCGATTATACCCGCGCCGGTATCGAGTATAATTGATATCCGACGGTTTATCGGCTATACCCTTCAATTGCGTCATCGCGGAATCCGAATTGAATCTGAAACTTTCAAGCAGCAGCCCACGCAATCCCTTCTTCCTCTCCGCCGTCACCGCCGGCTCTGGCCGTGCCGCCTTGGTCCGTCGTCGGCTCCGGCTCCGCCTCTGTAAGTGTAAGTGACTGATAAATAGTGTATTGCCTCAACTCTGTTCGTTTTCGGTGATTGATTTGTATCACTATATTCAGTTAGTTAGATAAAATAGATTTGTATTCAGTTGGTAAACAGTTAGCATATCCATCGATTTGAGAAGAATCGGCTCTTTTGACATCGCACGTCTTCGTCCCTTGAATTGACCCTAAGTTGATTGATTACCTTCTAGTGCTGAGAAATTGGGTTTTCGTTTCCATGGTTTAATGCCTTCCTATTTATTGCAATTCAAGGATAGTTTATAGGCTACTTGCTGGATGCTTGTTAGGATTAAGATTAGGATCCCTAAACCCATCAAAAGAGAAAAAGAACTATATAATCTTCAATAAACAATACTCCCTACGTTATATTTTATTATATTACCTCATATATATTTATTTGAGTGGATGCTTTTAACTTTTCTTAAAAAAATCGGTTATTTCATTTTAGTTGAACAGCAATTCCTTGCATTCTGCAATTGAAGCTCCATTGATTTTAAACCCTAATCTTTACCCCCATTCTATCCTTATTCAGGCTTCCCCTACTTCAAGGCGAAGAATTCCTGTTCGGGTAAAAGGTAACACGACTCGATTTACTTATTTATTCATTTATTCTAGCTGCACCGCCCACTGATGGTTGGGTTTCTGATTTTAGGTCAAAACTCTGTATAATTCTCCTTTCAAAGGAGTGTAATGGGCATTTCCATTTTCATAATCTGATGGGATTTGCTCGAAACATTGTTTAGATTATACTTGTATATTAGAATGAGTTCTGCCGTCCTTCCCAAACATGTAGCCGCCGTCATTCGATCCCAGAAAGACCCATTAAGGGCTCTGGAGATGTTCAATTCTGTGAAGAAGGAAGATGGGTTCAAGCACACTTTGCTAACGTATAAATGCATGGCGGAAAAGCTCTGCCATCACGAGGAGTTTGAGGCGATGGAGAATGTTGTTTCAGAGATGAGGGAAAATCTCGATAACAGTTTGTTGGAAGGAGTGTACATCAGTGTAATGAGAAGTTATGGGAAGAAGAGGAAGATTCAAGAGGCTGCCACTGTGTTTGAGAGGATGGATTTCTACAATTGTGAACCCACTGTTTTCTCTTACAATGTGATTATGAATATCTTGGTGGAAAGTGAGCATTTTGATCAGGCCCACAAGGTTTACATGAGGCTGAAAGAGAAAGGGATTGCTCCTGATGTGTATACGTTTACAATTCGGATAAAAGCATTTTGTAAAACGAGTAGACCGCATGCTGCTCTGAGGCTTTTGAAGAACATGCCTTCTCAGCAATGCGAGTTTAACTCGGTTGCATACTGTACTGTGATTGGTGGATTTTATGAAGGAGGTTATAGAGATGAAGCTCGTAGATTGTTTGATGAGATGCTAGGGCTTGGCCTTGTCCCTAATGTTACCACATTCAATAAGCTAGTACATACCCTTTGTAGGAAGGGGGATATCAGAGAGAGTGAGATACTACTAGATAAGGTTCTTAAAAGGGGCGTTTTTCCGAATTTGTTTACGTTTAACATCTTCATTCAAGGTCTATGTAAGAAGGGACTGCTTCATGAGGCTGCAAAGATGTTAGAGAGTGTGACGGGAGGAGGTCTTTCTCCTGATGTTGTGACGTATAACACGATTATATGTGGCTTCTGTAAGAGCTCTAAAGTGGCTGAAGCAGAGGAGTACATGAATAAAATGGTGAATAGTGGTTTGAAGCCTGATGCTTTCACCTACAATACTCTCATTGATGGATACTGCAGGATGAATTTGGTGCAAAAGGCAGATAAGATTCTTCGAGATGCAATTTTCAGAGGGTTTGTGCCCGATGAGTTCACGTACTGCTCCTTACTGTGTGGATTGTGCGAGAATGGTGACATGGAGAGGGCCATGGGCATGTTTAATGAAGCTCCAGGAAAAGGTATAAAGCCTAGTGTTATTCTGTATAATGCGTTGATCAAAGGATTTTGTGGGAAGGGACTTATTTTGGAAGCATTGCAGCTGATGAATGATATGCAGCAAAAGGGTTGCCCTCCTGATATCTGGACGTATAATTTAATCATAAACTGCTTTTGCAAGATGCGATGTTTAACTGATGCTAGTTTTCTTGTTAATGATGCTATGACCAAAGGCATTTTTCCTGACATATTCACCTTTAATACTTTGATTGATGGTTACTGTAAGCAGCTGAAGATGGGTGAGGCACTTGGTGTTGTTAATACTATGTGGGAGCATGGTGTTTCTCCCGATATAATAACATATAACAGTATACTGGATGGTCTCTGCAAAACTTCAAATGCTGAGAATGTGATGGAAACTTTCAAAGCGATGGAGGAGAAGGGTTGTAAGCCCAACATCATCACCTATAATGTACTCATAGAGAGCTTCTGCAAAGCTCGGAAACTAGACAGAGCTCTGGAATTTCTTGATGAAATTCAGCAAAATGGTTTGCACCCGGATGAAGTAACTTTAGGCACACTCATAACCGGATTTTGTGAAAACAGTGATTTAGACGAAGCCCTTTTGTTGTTCAGAAGAATGGAAAAGGACTATAGACTTTCCCCAACATTAGCACTGTACAATATCTTGATTAATGCTTTTTCTGAGAGGTTGAATATGGATATGGCACTAAAATTATTTCAAGACATGGGCGTTCGTGGATGCCCACCGGATAAGTATACATTCCTTTGTATAGTGGATGGTTTCTGCAAGACCGGAAAAGTTGATTCTGGGTATTTCTATCTTCTTGATGGTATCAACAAAGGGTTCGTTCCATCCGTAGCAACATTTGGACGAGTGCTCAATGGTCTGTGCGTGAAGCACAGATTGCGCGAGGCAGTTGAAGTCATAAACCTTATGGTGCGCAAGGGTGTTGTTCCTGAAGAAGTGAACACAATCTTTGAAGCAGATAAGAAAGAAGTCGCAGCACCCAAAATGGTTGTGGAGAACTTGTTGAAGAAGTCGCATATTACTTATTATGCATACGAACTGTTGTATGAAGCTGTTAGAAACAAGAAGCTGCTAAGGAAAAAGCTATCGAATAAATTATTACGTGGTTCAGAAAATACGGTTTCTTAGTTATGAGGACGTTTCTGGCTTCCTTGCCTTTGCCAATATTGTGTACAGGATCGTGCAGTGGATTTCAGATGATGGAACTAAATCCAGAGTCAGCATCGATACCGCCAACTTTGCTGATGAATCTGATCAGACGATGGCGAAAAATTGATCCCTGGTTAGTTCATTTCCACTCGCATCTCTTTACTGTAATTTCATATTTTAGAATTTTTGCTTTTATTTGGTTGATTCAAAGAAATACATTTGCTAGTACAGTTTTTTTATGGCTCTTAGATTAGAACTTACAATACTACAGTTTCTGAGCAATCTCCTTTTGCTGTGATGAATTTGGGGTACTCTGCATGTTAACTTCTATGAAGTTTCATCCTACATCCATCTAACTATTGTTTGTGTGTATAATCCACTGTCCATTAATCCTACATCCATCTAAACATGATCGAATCCCTTAACTAAAATCAATTCGATGTATTACTGGTGAAGAACGCCTGCACATTCTCTTTTACTTGAAACATTGCTTTTCAAAACAGGTGATCAGGACACCGAGAAAAATGAGTGCAAGAACTTCTACAGGTTCAACACTATAACCTCTGCCAAAATTGTTGACGGCATCGGGAAGTGGATGGCAGGCCCTGTTATTAGATCTAGGATCATCATGTATACCACCATACTCGCAGAAAATGTTCGAGTTCATGCAGTCCTGCAATGAATTGGCCCCTGGTATGTCGTTTTATGCCTGCCTTTCAATCTTGTTTCTTGGTCCAATTGATTTTGTTCGACTCGAATCATGATAATTTGTCTTGCAGTTCCATGATTTTGTGTCTTTTGTGTCACAATTTTTGAACAATCTAAAAGCTAAGAGAGTTCATTTGAGACTAGATATATGCATACTAGACTGTCTTTTTCTGCTTCCAAATTTAAACTTGGTTTAGGTAGAAAGAAAGCTCTCTAAAGTTAAACAGGTTCAGTGGGATTGCAACATAAACGAGGCTGTTTCTATGTGCAGGTGGAGCTGCATTTTCCATCATTCTTATTAAAACCTTAGTCGATATAGCAATTGATGCAATAAACGACAAGGCAGATTCTCGAGAGCAACACGTAAGTGGCCGCCAGGAAGGTCGGAGCGTATGCACTGACCTTTTTCATACTCGGTCTTTGGTGTTGATGATGAGAATTTTTTTAGAGTTTGTGAAGAAACGACATTGTAGTGCAGGGTTTTTCATAATACAAGAGATGATTGTGGCTGTGATGAGAAAGTTTCTGGGTACTGAGATTTTGAATGAATTGGGGTTCCATGGATCAACAACAAACTGGAAGAAGAAGATGAAGAAGAAGGACAGATGAAAGTAAGACTTCTTCTAACTTTACTTATTGCTGGAGAGAGAGAGAGAGAGAGAGAGAGAGGTGTACGTGTAACTGTAACGATAATAAGTGCATGGCAGAAGGGAGGGTGAGAGGAGGAATGAAGCATCTAACACTTTTTTTCTTTTGAAAGGGAGCATTTAACACTTGATAAACCATACCTCATATTACGTCATCTCCTGTCCTCATTATAATAATAAATGAATAATGTGTTGTTACCCCCACTTTTTCACCCGATATTTAATGTATAATAATTTACAGTATTAATTGATCGAGCAACAATAGTCAATAATTATTCTTCACCAATAACAATTCATAAAAATACATTGCTGCACAACATATCGACAAATCTACCATAAATACGTACATATTTTAAAATTTTAAATTTAACTTTACTACTTAAAGAAAAAATCTACATGCTATTCGGTGAAGTTAAGACATAACGGTTTCGCACTTTTTACTGTTTATTTTTGTTTGTTTACTATGTATAGTATTCTTCGTTATTAACTGATTTGATTCAGTAAAAAGGTAACTGTCGTTACAGTAAAATGGCTGCTGCTAAATTATCAGAGACAGTACGTACTCTGCTGGTTTTAACGAAGAGCCATTCTATCAGAGACAGCTAGCACATGTAATAAAACAAGATTTACTTCAAAAATAAAATTGATACAATTTGTTAAATTTTACACAAATAAATCTTAAATTTCAGCGCCTTCACCAAACTGAATGCATGGAAGAAGGTGGAACCTTGAGAATTACACACACACACACACACACACATGTAAATATAGGTGAAATTCATGCACAAACATTATGTAAATGTGCAGAGGCTCTGAAGAGTGGTTGATGCCATTTAATAGGACTAGGGATAATATAGAGACAAAAGCTGGTGTTTTCCTTCTGAGGGGGGAGGGGCAAACCTGTCTTTTTGGATTTTTACAAGATAAAGTGGTGTAGAAACATATGCATGAATTTTCGCATATATAAAAGCGTTACTAAATTTATATGTAAAAGTTCATGCATAGGTTAACCTAACTTAATATGTACTCCCTCAGTCTCATCTAAGAAGATACGTTATATAATGTGATCAGCTGAATTGACGACATCAATTCAGATCACTCTATCTCTCTCTCTCATCATTAACATGCAAAACCATCAAAAAATAAAAAATAAAAAAAATATATGACTGGACATTTCACAAATATTCCTCATGCAACCTTTAGACGCTTTTTTTTAGTAGTACAACATAAACAAATTGAAGCACGCGCAATGATTCGAAAGAAAAATTCTTACCAATTTAGCCGTGTTTCATCGCAACAAAAACTTACCGTGTCTATCTTATTCCCATGAAAAACAAGGATGCAATTCAACATTTTTCACCACTATAATTGAACTGCACAAGAATCTTATAAGAAAATCTATGGGTTGGTCCCGTTCATAAATAGTCAAGGACAAACTAGCTTGAATCATATATGACATCATCATATAATCACATGTCCGAATTCTGACGTCATAATCTCCTTTAATAGCTAGCAGCCATATATAATCGTGTTCAATTCAAATCCGCATTCAATTTCTCATCAATTTATTAGGTGAAATATTTATAATATCTCTAGAATTATATCACTTGGGTAGTGTATTCATTGTTTCTGCATATACTCTTACTTTTATTTATATATAGAGCACAGATTCTGAGGCAAAAAAAAAAAAAGGAGAAAACATTTCAACTTGTAGTGCGTGTTGGTGTGAGAAATATTTCTAAAAATGGGAGGAGTATTAAACTGCAATTCAAAGGCAGAGAGGAAGAAAGGGCCATGGACTAGAGAGGAAGACCAAAAAATGCTTGCCTATATTCAACAACACGGCCATGGAAGCTGGCGCAATCTCCCTACTAAAGCAGGTATTTATTCATTATCATTTCTTAAAATTGTTTATTTTATTTTTTTTAATTATAAATTTTATTTTTTATTTTTTTTAATTGAATAATTTTGTAGGGCTGAAGAGGTGTGGGAAGAGTTGCAGATTGAGATGGACTAACTATCTAAGCCCTGATATCAAGAGAGGAAAGCTGAGCACTCACGAAGAGGAGGCGATTATTCGACTCCATGCTCTTTTAGGCAATAGGTACGACGAGCTATTTTTATTCGACACGAATCTATTATAATAATAAAATAACTCATTATAAAATGGACGGTAAATTTAGGTGGTCATGCATAGCGGCTCTTTTACCAAAGAGAACCGACAACGAGATCAAGAACTACTGGAATACCCGGCTCAAGAAGCGGTTGACCCGAATGGGTATCGACCCGAAAACCCACAAGCCGAGGAGCAACCCGGCCGGCTCGTCTCAGTCCAGGAGAGCCGCCGCCCTCAGCCACACGGCGCAATGGGAGGCGGCTCGGCTTCAAGCCGAAGCCAGGCTGCAGGTCTACAAACTCCCCAAACTCGCCTTCCCACCACCGCCACCTCCGCCGGGCTTATTCAACTCGCCAGCGACTTCGACGCTGGACTTCTCCGGTCACAGCGTAACGGCTCCTGCCGTCAGTACGGTTACTCCAATGATGAACTCATACCGGCCGTACGATGATGAGATCCTCTATCCCGATTACTGCGATCTGACGGCCCCGGTCGACCTCGCATCGTTGAATCAATCTTACGAAGGAGATGCCCTAGCCTTTGTGGGAGAGTTTGAAGATAGTAAGAATTATTGGAGTTACTTACTAAAATATGGTAAGCTCGCCGATGGTGGAGACTGGTAATGGTGAAATAAAATGCCTATGATTAAGGTTGAGTTTTAGGATTAATGTGTACCCATTACTGAGAACGATGAGCTGAGTTAGTTTGATTAGGTGTTGTTGTTTATCGTAGTAATTTCACGTGTAAGTTAATTAATTGACATAATGAGCATTCACGTTAATATAAGTACTAGAAGTGGTTACGTGCGTTTTGCAAGTATAATCTCTTATTTACCTAATTCTTTTTAAGGGAAAAAAAAACAATACTCCCTCCGTCCCATTTAAACAGACCTATTTCTTTTTGGCACGAGATTTTAGGAGAGTGTGTGTAAAGATAAAGTATAGTGTTTAATATTTTAATGTCAATTTCATTGTTTTGAAATTAAATCACAAACGAGCAAGTTATGATAGTTTAAACTTTTAGAATTTAAATTATATTGGGATACGTGCTGAGAAGTGAGTGGATGATGGGGTGATTAATAGTGGGTAATTCTTTCCCTATTAGGAAACTGACATATTCTAATGGGACGTCTCAAATAGGAAAACTGACATATTCTAATGGGACGGAGGGAGTAATATTTTGAATGCTAACAAAATACTAATAGTACAATTTCTTACACAACAACTAAAATATTATATTACACTGTTCATCATAAATTAAATATTCCATTTGTCTCTCTTCGTTAGTCTCATTCATTATTTCATAGCTCACATATATTCAATCTACGAGACTAATGAAGTAGGACGAAGAGAGTATATAACAGAGGTATACTCTTATTAATATTAAATATAGGTAGAAATAATGGAACTATTAAATAATATAAGAATAATATGTAGTATATAATAATTATGGACAATTTACGAATTAATTGTCAAACTATTCATTTTTTCACAATAGCGTTCTAAACTAAATGAAATGTCAATTAAATGAGTAAACTATCAATAATTTCACAATTGCGTTCCCGATCAACTTTCCGGCGACCAAGAGTTGACGTGGTTGATCGGAGTCTTATGTGGTTATTTATATTATTATTATTTTTTTTTTGCCGGAAATGAAGACTTTTCAACCAATAGTCAGAAGGTTCGAGCGAACTCTCCTTTGCCGCCGACTCGGAAAAAGCCCAAGCTTTCCATCTCTTCCGACCTCTGTTACCCGCTTATCGACAACGCCTCTGCCTCCACCTCCCCTCGATTCTGCCGGCCTCCAGCCGAGTGAGTAGCTCGCTCGCCCCTTTCAGCGTCAAGTTCGAGAACTGGGGGCATGCGGCGGCAGCGGGTTCTTCGAGAAAAACGCATTCGCGTGGGCGGCGGCAGAATATGCAAGGGTAATCGGAGGAGAAGGAGAGCGGGATGCCGGAGGATATAGAGTGGTCAGAGTATATGCACACTCCGATCCGTTCATGCTGGGGAATTCTATCCATAATTCCGGCGCGCATGATGTGTACGGCTCGGCGGGGAAGTTGTCGTCGCATTATGCGGCGGAGGGATGGATGAGCGGCGGCGGCTGGCAACAACAGGCAGCGGCGGAGATATACAGCAAGCATTTTCAGGGGTTGCCTGCGGTCACATTTGGACAATTTCTTAGTATTTGATTATTATTGCAAAGGCAAAAGGCAAATTCTTCTTCTTCAACGACTGGTGTGCGAGGATTGAGGTGAATCTGTTTTGGGGTTTGAGGTGTGCGAGGGGTCATCAATGGCGGGTTTAGTGTGCGTAGTGTGTATGTTATTTTTTTAAAAAATAAAAATAAAAATAAATAATAAAAAAATCCACATCAATTCTTGGTCGCCGGAAAATTGATCGGGAACACAATTGTGAAATTATTGATAGTTTAGTCATTTAATTGACATTTCATTTAGTTTGGAACGCTATTGTAAAAAAGTGAATAATTTGGCAATTAATTCGTAAATTGCCCTAACAATTATAGTACAAAGAATAAATATAATCTAATAAATTAATAATTTATTACAGATTAAATTACATTATTATACTTTTTTTTCTTGTTACAAAAAATATATGAATTGGATATGGATTAGTTTTCTTCATTACTCTTTCTTGTTATAGTCGATTAGGTGTAAGCTCTGATGCACAAATTCTTCAAAAAACAACACATTGTAGTATCGGATTTGCACCCGTATCGTATTCGGGTGCGATTCTCGACAGATTCGCACCCGATTCGCCACATGGTGTATCCTTATTTAATTTAATATAAATAATAACGGATACGCGAATCCGATAAAGAGGATTCGCGAATCCGAAATTAATTGGGTTATTTTTGTTATAACTTAAATTTTTAAGGGATTTTTTTGTAAATCTTAATCATTGTTTATTAAAAAAAAAATGAAAATAGAAGCAGGAGACGTATGTTGTATATTTAGTTGCACTGTTTCATTACTTTTCATATATATTTAGTTTATGATTTATTTAAATTTTATGTATAATATAAGCATTATATAATAAATATAAAAATAAAAATGAAAAGATGTACGTATCCTAGCCGAATCGCACCCTATATTTTTTTGAAAATACGTATCCCCGCACTCGTATCGTATCGCCCCCGCACCCGCTCCCCCGCTCCCGTGCAACATAGGGTGTAAGATATATATTGTATTGTGTGCATATTCACTTGTATACAATTTTATTTTTATTCTAATTATTTTGTGTAATGATAAATTTAATATTTTAATGATTAATTGTATTGATAATATTAATGGCATAATAGGTAAAATAATTTTTGTAAATAAAACACTTTTTATAATAGTATATATTGATATTGATTAGATGGATTGACAATAACACCATCAAAATCACAACAGACATAATATGATTTTATTATAATATTATGATGTAATGTGTAATGGCTGGGAATGGTGGGATGATCGGAGCTGCGTCGGAGAAGAAAGAGGAGAAAGGGGAACTAGGGTTTGACTGGAAATCAGGAATGGAGATTGGGACGTTTGGCTCTTCAAGTGATTAAAAGAAAGATTAATCTCAGCCGTCCACGTGGCTGGAATCCAGCGGCAGTTGAATAAAGAAGAGTTGCTGTTATTGTTTTTTTTTTTTTTTTTTTTGAGAAAATGTTACTTCAAACTCTGGCTCAAGATTGTTAATCCCTTTCTTTTTGGTATTTTCGGCATGCATTTTCACGTTTCTCGGTGATAGATTTTAAAATGAATTTTTATAGTATCCCGTAGAAAGAAAAATATCTCAAAAATTCATTTTAAAACCCATTACCGAGAAGTATGGAAATGCGTGCCGAAAATGCCAAAAATAAAGAGGTTAACAATCTTGAGCAAGAGGAAATATATTGTTTATTTTACTTATGCGAATTTTATTACTTTCCTTATTTCTTGTTGGCTAAGTTTGAGGACCTTGGGATATTTTAAGGGTAGCTTTATCCCTAAGCACTTTATGGAATGAAATACTTTTCCCTCTATCTTCCTTCTCTCTACCCATTACTCTTTCTCTCGTTCATAGTTTACTGTTTCATTGGTTTTGCTGTAACAATTTACAATTCCAGAAAAATATAAAAATATAATTCTCCATATTACATATTATTATACTATATTGTTGTAGTGTTCACTACATAATGAGTGCAGTGTATTTATACTTTTATACATATCTATATATAGCGAAAACATCATGGACAAAAAACAGATTTCGTAAAAAATGAGAAATAATCTGGATCATTGAATATATTTATTTTTTACAACAATACATAAATAAATAGATAAATTAATAAGCAACAAAAGCTATGAATGAATGAAAAGAATATCTATAAAATATATAAAAGTTCAATTGTTAGCAATAATTACATCTTTGCCATTTTTCCTCCAAAAGTTACATGGATATATCCAAAAGTCATAACATAAGTATTGACTAACTATTTATATGTATAAGCCAAAGTAATCTAATATCCTAAGGTTAATACCCAATCAATAAGATAAATGTTAATTTTGGGGTGAAGCCCAATGTCTTATTTAAAATATAATTCAAATTAGAGTGGTGTTGGATGGTTCCCTATAAATGCAAACATCATTAATTATTCTCACCAAGTTTTTTTGCACTATTTTATAAAACTATCTCTCAATATGTCTTGACTTTTCTTTTGATTTTTTGAATAATTTTTTAGAACAACTATTTTATTTTTAACTTTTTTTTTATTTCTAACAAAAACTATAATTTTTGCTCGGAATTTAATTTATTCATCTGAAAAAATGTGTTACATATTTGTTTTCTTTGATATTATTCTATCATCACAGTTGCATTTTAAGCAGTCTTATGAATATTATATTACATTTGCAAGAGATATACATATACCAAAACAACCCAACTACATACATCATTACGAGATTTATACATATTTTTTTTCAAAAAAAATAGCTCTTATATTTATTTATTTTATTTTATTGTACAACAGTCAAATTTGGATTGCATGTACTGAAAAAAATAGAGATTATTTTATAGTCATAAACATGATGCTTATTATTAATGGTTTTTTTTGTAGGTGTATAACTGAGTCTTTTACTCTTTTACAATATGAGAAAATATTAGAAAAACTTTAAAAAATTGAAGTTTCGAAACATTTGTTCTCTTGCAAAATGCTAAGATCGAACATACAGATTGCATCACGCACTATTAAATTTAAAACTTGAAGATTAGATAATCCATTAATAAATTTAGAAAATACTATACATGTAGTAAACTATTTATTTATTTATTTTAAGAAAAAAAAATTATATTTCAAAGTAATATTATTATCATTCAATATAATATACTCCCTCCGGCTCAAGATTCGTGAAACCTTTCTTTTTGGCATTTTCGGCACGAATCAACGAGAAGCGTGGAAATGCGTGCCGAAAATGCCAAAAAGAAAGGTCTCACGAATCTTGAGCCGGAGGGAATATCATACTTTATTATTCTAATGTTTCTTATAAGCTTGATTTGTATACGAGCTGTGCATCGCACCGGAGCAATACTAGTAGTTGTATGAAAGGAGAAAAAGACACAAGAAGTGGATTACACGTGGACACATTCTAGGCCTCCACGTAGCAATCCGCAATACCTCCATATGTCATCAAGTTTTGCTCTGTGTTTTTAGCTCGTCATCAGCTACAACTGCTTCCATCTGTGGCATCTGTGATTTTGCTGCGAGTTTATGGAATAGAAATCGATCGGAGTTTGTAACAGTTAACCGCCGATCATTCGTCGAACACACAGGCCTGCGAAACATGGGGATTTGGGAGCTGGTTGACTCAACTGCGGAGTCGGCGAAACGGAGCTCACCGGACGTGACGCCGGTGAAGAACGCTTTCGCGAAGGTCGTGGAGCCGGTGAAGAGTGCGTGCAGAAGCTCTTACACTACTGGATCTGCCGCCTTCGCCCAAATCGATTCCGCCGTCAGGACCATCCGTCTCCGCCGCCGCACGGCTGCCTACGAGAAGATCTCCGGTCAGTTCATCCCCTCCCGCGAATTCATTCAGTTTTTGGGGGAATAGGATTACGCGATTCTTCGTATTTAGGCTCAATTTGATTTCTTAGGATCGATTTTAATTATTTCTAATTTATCACCGGAATTGAGTTGGGGAAACTGGATATTAAATCTGCTCTGTGTTATATATGAAAATTTAACTTCAGCTGAGGAGGTGGAAGAGCCGGTGAAGACGAACTCTTGCGGTGCTTTTACCAGAATTGGGGATGCTGTTGCGTCGCCGGTGAAGAGCGTGTGCAGAAACTCATGCTCTTATGGCTTCATCACCTTCGCCAAAATTGGTTACGCCGTTAGGGTTAGAGGTGTATGCAGAATCGTACGGTGGATGTCCGATGATGGAACCAAATCAATAATCGGCGTCTACGCTACCGAATTCGCTCAGGATCGCAGCAAATTGATCCCTGGTCAGTTCATTTCCACTCACATCTGCTTTGATTTTGGGCATAAATTCTGCTTTTATTTGGTTGTTTCAGAAATATAATTTATTGCTAGTTGAATTTGATATGGATTTTAGATAAGAACTTACAATGCTGCAGCTTCTTATCAATCGTCTTTGCTGTGATGAAGTTGGGGATTTCTGTATCTTACTCTTGACAAATTCTGACACTACCTAGTTTATGATCTATCATCCATTGTTCCATTTATAGCACATATAAGTGCATTGTGACATTGTGCTTTCGCGAAAGCAGGTCGAGGGGTTGAAATGCCGGTGAAGAACGAGTGCAGGAGCTTCTACACGATTGACTTCATGACCTTCGCCAGAATTGGTTACGTAGTCAGGGTCAACGGTATCGACAGAATTCCCCAGTTGATGACTGGTGCTGATGCTAAACATCAAATCATCATGTTTACCACCATACTTGCCAGAAATGCTCGCAAGCATGGACTCCAGCATCGCCACAGATTCATCTCTGGTCAGTTGCCTATTGAAATGGATATATTGTACTAGACTACTTATACTGGCAAATTTGAACTTGCGTTTGTAGAAAGATTGAGTGGTTTGGAACGTAAATGAGTCAGTTTCGTCTATGTGCAGGAAGAGATGCAATTTTCATCATTCTTGCCCACACCTTCATTGATGTCGTAAACGAGAATATAAAACTGTGGAAAGAGAAGGCAGAGTCTTCAAAGCAACATTCAAGCGGTAGCCAAGAGTTAAACCTGGGAACGAAATATGTCTCCGACAATGGAAATGACTTGTATTCAGCTGCATATGAAAGCCTAAAAGATAAAGTTGGAGTCTTTGCAATGAATGAAGTTTTGGGATTCATGGTGAGAGAATTTGGGGCCTTTTTGAGGAAAGAACCTTTCCATGCTCAGTTTTTCAGCAAAGGAATCCTTACAATGGAATCTGTGGTGTTCATGATGAGAGAGTTCTTTGAGTCCATGATGAAACAATTCTTCGGTGATCAGTTTTTCAGCGGAATAGATGAGATTCTAGTCGCTGTGCTAAGAGATATTTTCCGTATTAACTTCTTCGACGAATCGGGATTCCATGGATCATCAACGAAATGGAGGAAGAAGAAAGGGAAGCACATGTGTTATTAAGGCTGTATCACTGTATGAACATTTGTGTGTTTTATGTACAATATGTATTTTAAAATACATAATCAAAAAAGGAAAGAAAGTGAACTAGTCTTTCTTGTTGCTACTGGTTTCAGAAACTGATGCATTGCTGTAAGGGTGAGCTGTGTATGCATATCGCATGAGTAGAGAGAAGAAGAACATTTCCACAATCACCAACACATTTTGAAGAGCTTCTTCCAAATGCTCAACATCGAGCCAAAAATAATCCGATTTCACGACCCCCATCGCCACCAGAATATCAAGAACAATCCCCTGCCAGAAGGAGAAGAAGATGATGCCTTTGATGCACAAGAACTTCGCGAGCGGTTTGTGTGGCTCCAGCTCCTTCGCGAAAACATGGTGAAGCAGAACAAGAGAGTACAATGCAAGAGAAACTGAGACATTCAAGATTATGGTGAAAGCCCAGCTAAGCCAGCTGGGATAAACCCCCACAAGCTGCAAACCTATCATCAGCACCGAACAAACGGGACGAATCGCCACGAATTGCCATGTCCAGTACTTGAGAACCTTCAAGTTCTTGTGATCTAAACGCACCGTGTGAGGCTGCATTCCCACGTAAAATATTCATTATTCTCAATAATATTTTATCTAATCATAAGATAAGATGATGAGATGTGTTTAGAGGTGTGCCTGGAAAAGAGTCATTGGAAAAGAGTGATGGATTTCTCTTCCTTTGATTCCACCTGGCACTATGTTTTGGCTTATGGAGATGTTGAGATAAGCATACATCAAACTCAGAAACTTGGCCATCACCTAGTAATTAAAGAAGCTCGTGATCATCATATAACAACGTCTCTATCCCATTCAACTTGACACGTTTCTTGAATGTATGTGAGTATAAAATATTGGAAACGTGTCAAGTAGAATGTGACGGAGGGAGTACTATATATATAGCACTTATGATAATTATTTAATATATATATATTACATTATATTCTCTTTATTTCTTTTGAAACACGAGTAAGGATATTCTTTACAGGATCACGTGTCGGTTAACCGATCATTTGACATAATTTTTTATCGGTCCATTTAATTAATCGTTAAAAAACGAAGAATAATGATAAAAAAATTATTGTAGTGGTTAACTTAAAAACACGAGTTGTTGTTTTCATTTAATTATTTTAAGGTTCCAATAAGATGATTTATTAATTTAAAGAGCAAAGATTAAGAAATACTTATATATAGATTAAAATGATTAATTATAAATAAAAAAACGTACTTTGTACATATATGAATAAATTTTTAAAAGTTATAATATTATTAATCATATATTATCAACTTTCAACAAGTTAGTAAATAGGTGTAAAGTAGAAACATAAAAAGTAGGCTCTAATTTTTATATCCTATCTTTATATAGTTTTTAAAATTGCATGAATGAGAGAATCATCATCTATTAAAATGTGCAAAAACACATTATAACCTTTTATTATAAGGTAGGAGATTTGCTTAATTTGATCTAACCAACTAACTTTTATGATGGTTTCAATTGAAAAATAATATACTAATTGAAAGGTTATACGTGCAATACACAAAATCACTGCTAGTGTATTTATAAAGAATGATAGTCATGGCAAAACAATAGTACGAAATGAAATAAATAAGTCCAAAAACGTTAAAATTTTAGTATATATACTTATAAATCTATAAATTATGAAAAAATTCATTATACATGACATTTATCGTAAATTGATTGCTCGTATCATCTTTGTCGGATATGAAGTCAAACCACTTCGTCTACGAACTCGTGATACGCTAATGTTAAGTTGACTGTGTGAAAAAACCGATTTATTAAGAAAAAGCCCTACATATGATGGTGATTGTCCTTGACTCTTGTTGATTGTCATGGCGTATGAAACAATTAGAGAAAATTGTCTTCGTTGAAACTTGAATGGAATAAGCTGATTGAATTGAGTTAATGACATTCTGAGAATCAACACCTTCTAACATGAATTACTTCATGCCAATATCTTAGCCTCTAAAATATGGTTTCCAAGTTTGGTGGGAACCAACCAGGTATCAATGTCATTGCACAGTCCAAGAGAATGATCAATGTTCTTTAACAACATAATTGGAGTATCGACTTTTAGATTCAATGTATGATTAGGCGATCCTGAACATTTCAAAGCATTCAAATATTCAAGCATGTGTAAATTGTTCATAACATCAAGAATTCCATCTGAGTTGCATGTTTTGTTTGAGTTTGAGTATTATTTGCTCTCAATCTTATTCATTGAAATCATGTACAAATTAACCAACTCATCTATACCAAGTGTTGGGGCCAGTATTGCTCTGTCTTGAAGGTAAGATAAATCGTCTCGAGAATCTACTGATGAAAGATACGTGCCATTAACAATTGTCTCAATCGGATCTTTTGCAAATTTTATGCAAATGTCATTCAATATAATAATTTTTGCATGACCATCATTTGTGCATGTAAGAACATCATCGCCTATCGCTGCAACCTAATTAGAAAACTCTTATCATTCTAGCTTCAAGTCCAAAGTTCATGTTATGCAGCCTCATGTTTTTTGTCGGACTCAATATTTGCACATCCTTCCAGATATATGAAGTATTGATACTTGCATTGACTATATCTTGCATGCATGTTGTCAGTATTACAGGCAAAAGTGGTTAGGGAGAAAATTTCTCTACTTCATCAATGGAGAAGGCCGAAAAAGTTCATTATGTTGGGTTTTTCTTTCTTTCTCTGCTATTACGTATCAGTGGGAGGTGTGTTTATTAATTGCAGAGAATTAAAAGACGATTAGGTCAAATATTTTTAAAAAAAAAAAATTCAAGTATAAATGATGTGTCAAATTTAATAACTTTATATATGATTGTATATGTAGCACGTCCGATTGACATGTAGGATAAAAGTCATTGGAAAATTGAGTCGGCAACAATAATTGAAACCAAATATTAGTTTGGTAATAATTTTGAAACAAATTAAAGGTTAGTAACAATTTTGCAACAAATAGTATAGTTTAATGACATTTCGTAAATTATCAAGTAAAATAACTATGAATTAAAAGTTAAACTTGAGTTCTATAGCTAATTCGATCTTCTGACTAATAAAAACAAAATGGTGCCATTTGGATAAACAAAAACAAAATGGTGCCATTGGATAAACTTTGATTGTTCTTCGTATAATAGCTTGCTTTATGGGAAATGAGATGAAGAATACAAAATGGTGCCATTGGATTTTGTGAGGTTTTTTTCATTGCAAAATGTTGAAATATATAAGCTCTAAAAATTATAAAAATAGGAAGTAAATTAACTTTTCACCATGATTTAAGCTTTTGTAACAGTCGATATTAATTAGAAGATTCAAAATTCAAAATGTATATTTATTGTATACCATTTGTGAATATTATTTCTAGAAATTACCTACTACTAAAAATAGAAAACGAAAGTTTCTAAATAAAGCAGGCCGGTATTGTTACATAATTTATATCATATCAACATTACATAGTATAAATTCATCCATATAAGAAAAAGGCGCGATAGTTAATACAGAAGAAAGGAAATAACCCAAAAAAATCTAATTCCTTTTCTTTGTTTTAAACATAAAAAATTAAAAAAGCTCTTTCTCACGACTCAGACAGGTCTTAAAACCCGCCTCCGGGTCACTGACCCGACCGGGTCGACCCGGGTTGGGCGGGTCAAAAGCGGGTTTTAGGAAACGGCAAGTTTCAGTGCAATCCGGCCCGGCACCAAGTCCGGGCCACGTTCGGACTGGTGGGACCGACCGGGTCGGGTCGGGTCGGGTTTTAAAACATTTCAACTACACCATCAAAATCACTAGATTCACTACCAACATAATATTATAATAATAATATCTAGTGCTTTTTGTCCGTGATAATATATTAAATAACTAGAGTTACACCCGCGCTTTATGCGGTATAGTGCGACATAAGTATCTACATCTATAAAAACTTTTTGGCTAACTCGTGAAATATATGAACTTTAAAGTCACAGTTTCTTTTTTATTTTTTTAAAAAACTTAAGAAAATCACAACTTAAGTACTCATCATTTTGAGCAAAATAATACTAATAAAACAAAAATTGATAATGTGCCATAGAATTGAATATGAAACATCTGAATCAAATATATTAATCATTAATTCATGTATGACTGTTCGGTACGTCTCCATTGTCTTATTGTAAATCATAATATTAATTTACTTATTCTTAGTTGTATTATTTTAATTCAATATTTATTTTTTTTCTAGTTTGTCGGCCGGTTTAGTATCTAACTTGTTTATGCAAGTATTTGAAAAGGTATGCATCAATTAAAGATTTCTCAAGCTCTACCATTATGAATTTGAAATATACTATGATTTTGCACTTGATCTATGAAATGAAAGCTGCCTAGATTTCAGCATTGAATATTTTTTCTCCTCTCTCTTGTAGCTGATTGTTGTCAAGTTGGGTTTATGATCTTATTCCAGCTTTGGTCTACTTATGCTAGCTATGAAATATTGAACTTAGATTTAATAAAGTAGTTCTATTTGTATTATACACTTACCTTTAGATTAACTCAATAGTCAATAACGAATTTAAGCGTTCCATTTTTAGAGGATTGAGAATTAACGTCAAGCTAGACGAATTTGCAAAATAATGGGGGCTAGCAATAGAATATGCATTTTAGAAAGAAAATAAATAAATAAAAGTTGGGAAAAAAATAACAATAATTGCAATCTAAACAACTGCCATAAATATAATGCATGTACAGTAGGTATAAACAACATATCACAAATGTCTCTATTTTGAAATTTGAATCTGGGCTTCAATATTTTAATTGCCCTTAAAAAAAACACTTGTTTTTATTACAAAATTAACTTTGCAGAAACTTAATGCTCCGTAAGATTTATTATAAAATAAGATTAAAAAAAAAAAACAAAGGTCAACTTTCTTTCTCCTTAAACCATTGGCAAACAGCTTGTTGCATTGGGAAAGTGGAGGGTCTCTAAATTTCGTTGGGTAAAATAATTCAATTTGCATCGTTTTTCGAAAAAGTAAGCATGAGCATCAATAAATATAGCTATTGCACGAAATGATCTTATTACTATATTGAGTTTGCATGGGACATGCAATAATAGGCGGAAAATTACATAATTTAGGAGAGAAATTGCATGCAGAAGTGAGTGTACGTGCTTTAATATGTATATAGATTAAAATATATTTATCTTGTTATGTTGCTTTCTTGTTGGCTAAGTTTGAGAACTTTGGTGGGTAGCGGAACTTTTACGCAGAATTATTGGAATCTTTTCTAATTTATTGGAATCTTTTTACGCAGAATTATGAATGAAATATCTTTTCTCTCTAACATCTTTCTCTCTCCCTCCATCTTTCCTTTCCCTGGCTACTCGTTACTGTTATTCTACAGATTCATCTTACATTTCCAGAAATTATACATATAATCCATAATATACATTATCCAGCTGTAGTATTCACTACAGAAACATGTGGCCAGACGTGACGCCGGTGAAGAATGCTTTCGCCAAGGTCGTGAAGCCGGTGAAGACTGCGTGCAGATACTCTTACACTACTGGATCTGCCGCCTTCGCCAAAGTCGATTCCGCCGTCAGGACCAACCGTCTCCACCGCCGGACGGCCGGCGACGAAACCGATTGCACGCACGAGAAGACCTCCGGTCAGTTCATCCCCTTACGCGATTCTTCGTATTTAGGTTCAATTTCGTTTCTTAATCACTACTGCTAGTTGTACTGGCGAATCGATTTTGATTATTTCTAATTTATCGCCGGAATTGAGTTGGCGAAACTGGATATTAAAGCTGCTCTGTATTATGTAATGAATAAATTAACATCAGCTGAGGAGGAGGTGGAAGGGCCGGTGAAGACAAACTCTTGCGGTGCTTTTACCAGAATTGGGGATGCTGTTGCGTCGCCGGTGAAGAGCGTGCGCAGAAACTCATGCTCTTATGGCTTCATCACCTTCGCCAAAATTGGTTACGCCGTTAGGATTAGAGGTGTATGTAGGATCGTACAGTGGATGTCAGATGATGGAACCAAATCGATAGTCGGTGTCTATGCTACCGACTTCGCTCAGGATGGCAGCGAATTGATCCCTGATGGTCAGTTCATTTCCACTCACATCTGCTTTGTTTTTGCACAGAAATTCTGCTTTTATTTTGGTTATTTCAGAAATATAATTGATTGCTAATAGAATTTGATAAGAACTTAGAATGCTACAGCTTCTGATCAATCTTCTTTGTTGTGATGAAGTTGGGGAACTCTGTATCTTACTCTTGACGAATCTGACATTGCCTAGTTTATGATCTATCATCCATTGTTCCATTTATAGCGCATACAAGTGCATTATGACATTGTGCTTTCGCGATAGCAGGTCGAGGTGTTGAAATGCTGGTGAAGAACGAGTCCAGGAGCTTCTACACGATTGACTTCATGACCTCGCCGGAATTGGTTACGTAGTCAGAGTCAACGGTCTCTACAGAATTCCCCAGCTGATGACTGGTGCTGATGCTAAAAATCAAATCTCCATGTTTATCACCACACTTGCCAGAATGGCTCGCGAGCATGGACTCCAGCATGGCCACAGATTCATCCCTGGTTAGTTGCCTATTGAAATGGATATATTGTACTGGATTGAGTGGTTTGCAATGTAAATGAGTTGGTTTCTATGTGCAGGAAGAGATGCAATTTTTATCATTCTTTCCCAAACCTTAATTGAGGTCGTAAATGTAAATGGCTTGTATTCAGCTGCATATGAAAGCCTAAAAGATAAAGTTGGAGTCTTTGCAATGAATGATGTTCTGGGCTTCATGGTGAAAGAATTTGAGGCATTTTTGAGGACAGAGCCTTTCCATACTCAGTTTTTCAGTAAAGGAATTCTCACCATGGAATCTTTGGGGTTCATGATGAGAGAGTTCTTTGAGTACATGATGAAACAATTCTTCGGTGATCAGTCTTTTGAGATCCTAGTGGATGTACTAAGAGACATTTTCGGCATTAAGTTCTTCGACCAATCGGGATTCCATGGATGATCAACGAAAGGGAGGAAGAAGAAAGGGAAGCACATGTGTTATTAAGGCTGTTGGAATATTTGTGTTTTTATGTACAATATGTAGTTTAAAATAAGAAAGAAAGAAAGTAGAGAGAACTACTCTTTCTTGTTGCTACTGGTTTCAGAAACTGATGGATTGCTGTAAGGCTGAACTGTGTATGCATATCGCATGAGCAGAGAGAAGAACACCATTTCCACAATCACCAACACATTTTGAAGAGCTTCTTCCAAATGCTCAACATCAAGCCAAAAATAATCCGATTTCACGACCCCCATCGCCACCAGAATATCAAGAACAATGCCCTGCCAGAAGGAGAAGAAGACGATGCCTTTGATGCACAAGAACTTCGCGAGCGGTTTGTGTGGCTCCAGCTCCTTCGCGAAAACATGGTGAAGCAGAACAAGAGAGTACAACGCAAGTGAAACCGAGACATTCAAGATTATGGTGAAAGCCCAGCTAAGCCAGCTGGGATAAACCCCCACAAGCTGCAAACCTATCATCAGCACCGAACAAACGGGACGAATCGCCACGAATTGCCATGTCCAGTTCTTGAGAAGCTTCAAGTTCTTGTGATCTAAACGCACCGTGTGAGGCTGCATTCCCACGTAAAATATTCATCATTCTCAATAATATTTTATCTAATCATAAGATAAGATGATGAGATGTGTTTAGAGGCGTGCCTGGAAAAGAGTCATTGGAAAAGAGTGATGGATTACTCTATTTTTGATTCCATCTGGCACTATGTTTTGGCTTATGGAGATGTTGAGATGAGCATACATCAAACTCAGAAACTTAGCCATCACCTAGAAATCAAAAAGGCTCATGATCATCATATAACGCCACTTTCCCGTTCAACTTGACACGTTCCTTGAATGTATGTGAGTATAAAATATTGGAAACGTGTCAAGTAGAATGTGACGAAGGGAGTACTATTTATGAGCACAACTTGGGACGTAAACGGACCAGAGCTTCGTAGCATTCTTTGGCAGACTCCAAGAAAGTGAAGAAAGTCGAGCTACCTTGTACGCCTATCAATCCCACGTAGGAGTCGATGGCGTAGAAGGGAGCCATGAGAATTATCACAACTATTGCCTTCTGTTCTTTGGGATTCTTCCATGATAGGAAATGTTGGGACACTAACTGTATAGAGAATTGTAGAGTGAGCATCACACATATAGTTGATCCATATAGTGTGAATTGGGAAGCATCCATTGTGGAATAAATCAGCTTACTTTTTCATAAACCTATAAAAATACAAATACAGTATGATGTAGATTGTAGAATATGCAGAGATGAATCCAAATCCAAAATTAAGGGAATGATACCTAAATTCAAGATCAAATATCCTATTCAATTATGGTCTAAAGGAAATGCAAATGTCATTTCCTAATTTTCATTTAACAGAATGAGCCATATTTTCTTGAAACATCTATGGCGATCAAGTTTCAGATTCAATGGAGTTGTAAATTTTGGGACAAAGTGACAAAAAGAATGATTTTTTTTTTTTTTTAATTTATTTATCAAGATTCAAGACTCTGTTGGAACTGAGTACAAATGTTATGATGGTATAGTTATTAATCGAAATCTACTCCGAGTTTTAATTAATACCTCACATTTAGAACATGAACTTTTCGCCTCTTCCTAAATTTACATAAGATCTGATAATTTCACGTGATTAGAAGAATAAAGTGGAGAATATATATACATATATAATTTCTATTTGTGTAAATCCCCCAAAATAGTCATTTTAATAAGTAAAAAGATTAAAATAGCCACTGATAAAGAAAATGTATAATAATAGCATTTTTATGCATTTAGTACTAAATATGCCCTTATATTAATTTATTACCTAATTAATAAAAAGAAGTGATTAACTAACGGAAGTTAGTATAGGATTCTATGATGAACCGAAGTGTGTGTATTTATTTATATATATATATATATATATATATATTTCAATAATTTTAATTTATAATAATTTAATTTAATTTAATAATTATTTTCTGGGGTTCACCCATCCAATTAGGGTTTATAATTATTTTTTAGCATTTAATTATATATTTCAATAATTTTAATTTATAATATTTAATTTAATTTAATAATTATTTTTTAGGGTTCATCCATCCAATTAGGGTTTATTAGGGAATAAATTAATATAAGACATATTTAGTACCAAATGCAAAAAAGACTATTATTATACATTTTTTTATGAATGGCTAGTTTAATCATTTTACTTATTAAAATGACTATTTTGGTCGTTCTCTCATTTTTATTTAGTGGAAAAAACTCTCATTACTAATATTCTTAACAAAATAAATTACTGCTATAAGAAAAACAAGGATTATATATATTTTATAAAGGTTAATCACGTAATTCAACAACATTTTTACACCTTTTTTTAATGTTTTAGAATTAAAAAAAATGCTTCTTTTTGTGTTTTTTTTTTTTTTTTTGCAATTTTTACAACCTAATTTGTGGATAATAACCTTTTAAGGTTAACTTTGTGTGGTTCATCAAATAAAAAGCACAGTAGTGCAGAAAAAATAATTATTGATCGAGAGCATAAAAGGCCTCTTGATGCACAAAAAGCTCAAACGTTTGTTCAACATGTTAGGATTGTTAGATAAATTAATAGTTATAGGTAGTGTAATTCCTCCCTAATTAATTACATGTCTTGACCAGCCAGTTCGACCAGACTAACCCGAACGGATCGGTTGTCCGATCCGGTAAATTCCCATAATTTCCAATATATATACACTTACCATAAGTAAAATATAATAAATTTAATCAAGTTGAAAAATAAGATAATTTTCTAATAAAATATATAAATATAATACTCCCTCCGTCCCAAAGATAACGTCATGTTCCCTTCGTTCTATTTATTTGAGAAATAGAATTAAGAGAATGTATAATATCTTTTCCCAATTATGAATAATATTATACTTATACTATTCATAATTGGAAAAATATTACACATTCCCTTAATTTTAGTATCCAAATAGGACGAAAAAATTTAAAATTATTGACAAAAAAAGAAGGACGTTATCTTTGAGACGGATGGAGTACGCAATAGTATTACATTATTAACATTATATTTAAAGATATAGTGATGAGATAATAGAACTCCCACTTGAGACCTATCATCAACAGTGGGCGAATCACAATGAATTGTCGTGTGACGGTGTGAGGCTGCAATCCACTATCAAATCTGCATACATTTCCTTAAGAAAAATCATCAACATTCACTGCAAATTGTATGATCGTTTACTAAAAATTAATCCAAGTCTACTCCCTAAAATTCAATGTTTAATTACTCTATATTCCTATGTTCCTCCGACAATAGCTCCAAATTTGCATACGATCTGTTAATTTCACGTGCTTAGAAGAGGAGAAGACAATTAGGGAGATCGGAGAAAACGCGTTCATCAACTTCATTCTTTACAAAATATTAAGTATTGCTATGAATTTGTTGCTAAAAGAAAAACAAATACTCCATAATTCAAAGCCATTTTGCAATTTGAAATTTTGCTTTTTTTTTTAATTATACCTTTTTTTTTTTATTTTTATAAGTGGCTATTTTAATCATTTTACTTATTAAAATGACTATTTTGGTCATTCTTTCATTTTTATTTAGTGGAAAAAACTCTCATTACTAATATTCTTAACAAAATAAATTACTGCTATAAGAAAAACAAGGATTATATATATTTTATATCCAAGGGTTTATGATTAATAAATAAATAAAATTTAAACAATCTCACTCTTAAGTATTTTTTTACATTTTATAATTTGAATTGTCTTACAGTTAAAATTAGATCAATAAACAACGAAGCATTGAATCATAATCGAACGAAAAAATAAAAATAAAAAAGGCAGTTCCTATCCGGTTCCGGAACTGGACCGAACCGGAACCGTCGGTTTTAGGAACCGAAACCGTTACTGTTTCGGTTCGGTTCCGGTTCCACAACCGTGGGCACCTCTAGGCCCCTTGATGCACAAAGAGCTCAAACTTTTGTTCAACACGTTAGGATTGTTAGATAATTAATAGTTATAGGTAGTGTAATTCATCCCTAATTAATTACATGTCTTGACCAACCGGTTCGACCAGGCTAACCCGATCTGATTGGTTGTCCGATCCGGTAAATTCCCAATATATATACACTTACAATACGTAAAATATAATAAATTTAATCAAATTGATAAATAAGATAATTTTCTAATAAAATATATAAATATAATATATAATAGTATTACATTATTAACATTATATTTAAAGATATAGTGATGAGATAATAGAACTCCCAACTTGAACACCTATCATCAACAGTGGGCGAATCACAATGAATTGTCGTGTGAGGCTGCAATCAACTATCAAATCTGTATACATTTCCTTAAAGAAAAATCATCAATATATACTGCAAATTGTATGATCGTTTACTAAAAATTAATCCAAGTCTACTCCCTAAAATTCAATGTTTAATTACTCTATATTCCTATATTCCTCCGACAATAGCTCCAAATTTGCATACGATCTGTTAATTTCATGTGCTCAGAAGAGGAGAAGAGAATTAGAATTAGGAGATCGGAGAAAACGAGTTCATCAACTTCATTCTTTACAAAATATTAAGTATTACTATGAATTTGGTGCTAAAAGAAAAACAAATGCTCCACAATTCAAAGCCATTTTGCAATTTGAAATTTTGTTTCTTTTTTTTCTTTTTTTCTTTTTTTTTGGCAATTTGAGAGCAATAAAAGCCTCTTGATGTATAAGAAGCTCAAACTCCATAATAGGTTGTGTAATTAGGCCTAATCCCTCCCTAATTAATCACATGTCTTGAGCATCTGTGAATATTGACTTTAAATTGCTTATTTAGAGAGAGAGAGAGAGAGAGAGAATTCCAGATCTGGGCTATAATCTTAATTAGCAACATGCATAACAAGATTCCAACTCTTTGCGAAATTTGCGCAAGGTCAAGAAAATTAAGCATTGTCAACTCCACACTACTACTACTACTACTAATGTCGCTCTCTCTCTCGTGCTAGATTCTTGTACTCTAGTATATTAATGAATTCATATTGTTAGAAAGACTATAGAGGTGATTTTTATAACAAAATGCCACATTCTCCCATTCAGAAAGTCAAATCTTGCCAAACACAGAGCTAAAGTCAACTCTGTGATCATCTGTCTTGTTTTGATGTGGGAGCATGTTCTTGTTTGGATTCAATCCCACCTAAATTATGAATTGCAATTGGAGTTTTTTTTTATCAATAATTTGATTATTCCCTTCTCATTATAAATACCATATCTGAATCAAGAAACTTCATCCTCTCATCTTCCACTTTTAGCAGCTTAAAACTCAAATTTAAACATGAAAAGCTTTAGCTGCAAATTTGTGTTCATCATTCTTTTATCAATTCTTCCTCACATTTTCGCATATTATGCAGAAACTGTAGCCTGCCTTGCCAATAAGAGCCCATGCAAGAGCCAGACTATAACTTGTCCAGCACAATGTCCAAGCAGAAAGCCCAATGACCCAAAGGCAAAAGCGTGTTTTGTTAACTGCGATTCTCCCATTTGCAAGGCTGAATGCAGATGTAAGCCCTTTTTTTTTTTTTTTTCCCCCGAAAACGTAGAAAATCCGTGTTTATCAAGAACTAAAGTTTCTTTTTTCTCATTTTTTTTTCAGATAGGAAGCCTAGCTGCAACGGTGTCGGGGCCGCGTGCTACGACCCTCGATTCGTCGGTGCAGACGGCGCAGTCTTCTACTTCCATGGGAGGAGCAATGAGCACTTCACCTTGGTCTCGGACAGCAACCTCCAGATCAACGCCCGGTTCATCGGCCACCGGCCCACGAACAGAATGCGCGACTTCACTTGGATCCAAGCCTTAGGCGTCCTCTTCGGATCGCACAGCTTCTCCGTGGAGGCGACAAAAGCAGCAACGTGGGACAACGCCATCGACCACCTCAGGTTCTTCTTCGACGGAGACGAGGTTGTCTTGGCTCAGGGCTTCCTGTCTTCATGGAAATCTGCAGGGAGTGAGGTGACAGTAGAGAGAGTGACAAGCACAAACAGTGTGATCATTACTATACCTGAGATACTGGAGATTGGAGTCAATGCAGTTCCTATAACTAAGGAAGATGATAGAATCCATAACTATCAGATACCTTCTGATGACTGCTTCTCTCATCTGGAGGTGCAGTTCCGGTTCTTCGATCTTTCACCGGAGGTGGAGGGCGTGCTCGGCCAGACGTACAGGCCGGATTACGAAAGCCATACAAGAATGGGGATTGCAATGCCAGTGGTGGGAGGAGAAGACAAGTACAAGACTTCATCTCTTTTTGCAGCAGACTGCAAGAAGTGTGTGTTTTCCTCAGTCAAGAATGGAGAGAGAAAGCCCACACTCGGCCATGGAATGATGGATTGCTCTGATAAATTCTCTGCTGGAAATGGGATTGCTTGCAAGAAGTGATCAAGTAACAAGACAAAGACTAATGTTTGCTTTTCATTGTTTGATTATGTAATTTTTTTTCTTCTGATTTTATCTTGTTTTTCATTGTTTGATTATGTTTTGTTTCATTCTTAGAGTTATTTAAACTCTATTTAAATGATTTAGTATTCCCATTTCAATTTAATATTATTTAATCGTTAAGTACAGAGCAAACACCACCACCATGAGCTTCCAAGAAAATGAAAAATGAAATCAAAACAGCTTTTAAGTGCGAGCCTTATTCAGCATAAGAAGATGATCACCATTACTTTTCTGAGAAGATGGGTCCATTCTTGAGAAGAAAAGCTTCAACATCCCGAGTGAAAGCGATCGCGGACTTCACCAGTTCGCCCGGAGCCACGCTCGTTTCTTCGGATCCGGTCACGTAATCGACAGTTGAATCAACCAGAGTTTCGGAATCTCCGATTTTAGTAAGCTGGAAAGTATTTTTGTAGTAGGTGAAGCCGTGGCCAAGTCGACCCCCCTCGATCACTTGCAGCCCGATTCGGTGCAGATTCTCGTCGAACTCCACAACTTCTTCCTTCTGGTACCTCATATTTGCCAAACCTAAACAAAACTTCCATCTCCATCATAAAAAGATGAAAATCGAAATCGAAATCAAGCAAGATTTACTCACCAGGGCCAAATTTGAAGTGATAAACAGTGCCAAAGCCACCATCTCCCTTTAACATCTCACCTTCTGTTACTAAATTTGGCATAATAATTGGAACAACAGTGCTCAGATCCTTTACCATAGTTTCCCATAGCAATTCAATTCCAATAGAAAGCTTCACTTGACCTTTATCTTCTCCTTTCATGGCTTCTTTCTCATATGCTACTGTTTCTTGACCTTGTGCAGAAACATTTTATAGAGAGACAACAACCATTTTTTCAACACAGCATAAATAAAATAAAGAAAAAAAGCATCTTTACTCGTGGAAGATGCCTTTTCTTCTATCCAAACTGATATATTCATTTTATTTTTCCTCTTTTTTCTTATTGGTGCATTCTGCTTTCCTTTCAAAGTTCCTCACCATTAGTTTAGTCAGCTTTGAATAGAATAAAAGCCTCTTTTCCTTATTATTCTTCCCCTCCTTCCAACCTTACCTCTGTTTTCACTGTTATAGAACTGAAAAAACAGTCACCTTCAGTCGATTACTCAGTTTAAGAGCTGTGGAATGTTAGTCGAAAAATAATCTAAAGACCAATAAACACCAGATCATAAATTTTTAGCTTTATAGACAGTAGTTACAATAAGAATGTAGAAGCAATGGAAGCAAGCTGTAAACTGTATTAATCCAATTGAATATAAGGATACATATGATTTCGGGCTATGCAAATACAACTTCTATTCATGCATTTTGCCCCCATCAAATATACATACTACATACACTCAGGCTCTATTATTAGAAAAAAAAGAAATGAGGAAATTCCAACAATAGAATGAATCATAGCAATCACCTTCGTATGCTCGAGTTATCTAACATGCAAGTCATCTTCAAGTCCAAAAGTCAAGCTCACTCAGAGCAACCGATCATAGAGATGCAAAAGAATCGAAGATTTTCAGTTTCTCACCTTCCTCGAGGATTCACTAGCTGAGAGAAAACTGCGCTAGTTGCTACATCTTCAGCGTCATCATCTGTTCCTGAGTTAACTCCATCGATCATACTCACACTGTTATCGAATGGCTCCAATGGAGTTAGAGGAATTCCTGGGATGTGGTTTGTGCTATTGTCATCCGGCTCCATTAGAGCCAACGTCGTCTCTTCAAGCTGAAGAGCATACTCCAGATTCCACAAAACATCTCCCATGGAAGGCCTATCAACACCATGCTCTGCTAAACATTTTTCTGCAGTCTCACCAAATTTCTTGAGAGAAGCAGAGTTCACCTTCCCTGCAAGATTTTTGTCCATGATCTGATCCAGCATTCCCTTCTTTTGCCACATCATTGCCCACTCAGCAATGTTCACTTGCTCTCGAGGAAGAACCGGGTTCAGAGCTGGTCTAGTACAGAGCACCTCCATGAGAACTACACCAAATGAGTAGACATCTGATTTCTCAGTGAGCTGTTGCCTCCTGAAGTACTCGGGATCGAGGTATCCGAAGCTACCTTTGACAGCCGTACTCACGTGTGTCTGATCGATAGCTGGCCCGGTTTTCGAAAGACCAAAATCAGCCACCTTTGCAACAAAATTCTCATCTAGGAGGATATTGGTCGTCTTCACATCTCTATGAATAATACTCTGAGTTGCTCCTGTATGAAGATAATGAAGACCTCTAGCTGCACCGATGCAAATTTCGAGACGCTGTTTCCAAGGAAGAGGTGGGAGATCTGTTCCATACAAATGACTCCGTAGAGGGCCATTTGCCATGTATTCGTACACCAAAATCATCTCTGATCTTTCATCACAGTAGCCGATGAGAGAGACAAGATGGCGATGGCGCAGTTTGGATAACATTTCGATTTCAGTTCGAAACTCTGCAAGGCCTTGCTCGGATCTTGGATTCCCTCTCTTGACAGCCACCCTAATTCCATCCTCTAGTGTTCCCTTGTACACCCTACCAAAACCACCAACTCCAAGTAGCATGCCTTCGTCGAATTTATTGGTTGCATCCATGATTTCTTGAAATGTGAAGAAACGACCAAGACTGGAGGAAGCTAATGAGATGCCACTGACTGTACCACTCTTCTGAGAAAGGGTAGACATTTTTGTCATAGTCAGAGAGTTCCCATATAAGGGAAGAGGAAGCCATGAACTTCCTTGGTTAGCTTCCTTCGACCTACGAGTCACCAAGCAGAAGTAACACAATCCACAAAGCATCAGTGCAGCCACAGCACCAACCACAGAGCCTATGACAACAACACCAGGTTTATGCTTCTTGGGAGGAAGCACAAGGAGAGTATCCACGGGCAAGCTTCCGGTTAAGCTTTTGGCGTCGTTGCTAATCTTCATGATTTCAAGACCATTCAATATGGCATTTGGGAAATCCGCTGCAGTGTCGGGACCAACACTAACAGTGAGAGTATTCGAATCCGCTGGAACTTTGGCGATGAAATCCCTATAGTAAGGCACATCCAAGTTGCCCGCTACATTCGAAAGATCCAGACTCCCAAGAGCATTATCAGTATTGATAAACAGGTTAAATATCAGACTGTTCAAAGATTTGCTCACAATATCACAGAAATGCACCCTCATTAAATAGGTGAAACTGGGATCAACTTGAAGGACCCATGTGATGTTGAAGTTCACATTCGCCACATTCGCATCTCCCATGGTTTCAGCAGTAGCATAGACATAATTAGGAGCTATCTCAGGTGTAACTGCATAACTATATCTTATATTCGAAGGGTTCACAGAGAAATTCGCAGCAGAGCTGTTGACATGAAGATACTTGGCATCATTCTCCCAATTTCTCCTCAAAGTATCATTCTGAGCAGTGATCAAAGGCCCTCCCATGTTCAAACGATAGACGGTCTCCAGAGCCAGCCCAGAAAGGCCATCAAATTGCCCGTAAGGCGAAACTGTGGTCGCCTGGTCAGGAATCAAGGTGTCTGGTACAGAAACTACTTCAATGGCGTTGACAAAAGCCACAGAGCTATTCCCAGGAATGAATGTAATCAACAAGCTACTAGAAGTGATGTTGACTGCATACTCCTTGAATAGGTAAGAGCCTTTAAAAGTGTCGAAACTGAAGTTGTGCAACAGCACAAAATCCTCAGTCACAACAGTGATGGAGGCAGAAGTCAGATTCTGGCCTGGGAGAGGATAGAAGTGAAGACGAACCCAATGCCTTCCTTCTTTCTCGATACCAAATCTGTACGAAGTTGTGCTTCTGAAGACTCGAGCCGATTGGTAGATAGGGAAAGGGGCAGTGGAATTCGAGGTGGCAACGAAAGAATCACCACGGGTTTTCAAAGAAACTGAGGATTGAACTAAATCAGGAACATAATCCTGACCGAGAAAGGTCACGTTATGAGAAGATCCACAGGCAAGAAAGTAGTTATCAGCAGGTGTGAATGCCGCCATTGACACACTACCACCAACGAATCCGAGAAAGAACACAGCTACAACTAGAGCTCCCCACTTCACCATATCCATAGCTTCCACTCCACTCCAAACAGAATTTGTAATCAAACACTCAGAATTTTAAGCAATTGCAGCAGATAAAAACTGACTACAAACAACCCCACAGCTCCCCCAATTTTCCCGCTCCGAGAAAACTGATGCAAACAGCGCAGTACCTAAGAATTCCCAGATCTATTCAGCTCATTTAATCGCAGAAGGAAATCGTACGGCAAGGAAATAGCAAACAACAAACGAATTCGAAAGAAAAGCAGGAAAAAAAAATAAACACATTTGGCGCAGAAGAAGACAAATACGCGACGAATCTCGAAGTTAAGAAGCGGAATTAAATACAAAATCGAAGCTTTTAACAACAGAATTACCGGAGCTCAAAGGCTTGCAACTGCAATGAGGAGGCGTGAAGTGAAGCGCATTTCCGCCATTACTGAGAAACTGGAAAAAACAGCATAAATTTTAGCAGCAGCAGTGCTGCTTTTTGGTGCGAACTGCACCAGCTCTTTCCAGGCTGTTGATTAGGCTGTCAATTTACAGAGGGAAAAAGAAAAAAGGAGAGAAGTTTAAAAATAATGAAAAAATATAATTTCGGACCTACTTCAAAAAATTCTTTCTCTCCAATGGGATTTTTTGCAAACAGCTGTTGTCAATGAAGATGAATATGGGCGTAATTTCTTCTACTCTCTCTCAGAATCTTGAGAGAGAGAGAGAGAGAATGGGATTTACTGAAAATGCCATGACAGCTCTGCTGCTGCTTCTCTTTGTAGAAAATAAAAATTTGTGGTTTTTATTTAATTTCCTTTTTTTTATTAATTAATTAACATAAAATAAAATAGTGAGAGCGAGACCCCCCGAATCTAGCAGTATGTAACGATGACAGATTTTTGCTTCCACCTACACTTACATTTAGTCTTTTATTATTATTATTTTTTATCTTAATTTGTGATATAAAAATATAAGAATATTGGTATGTAATAGTACTACAAAATTAGATAAATAAAAAGTATAATTGCACTGAAATACATATTCTTTTGTCAAATTTTGAGCTTTAAAATCTGCATATGGATAAATCACGTTTCAAACTTTCAATTGTTTTTGATTTAGCACCGAAGTCGATTTTTTTTCCTAATTTCGTAAGATTTCGTACTGATATGGAAGTTGGATCATTGGAAATTATGTCATTTCATATATGCAAGGAAATTAAAATCTCACTGATCGTTCGACAAATCTATCTTCTATATTAGCATGAAATTTAATGAAATCAAGGGGGGGAAAAAACACCCTTGTGTGCAAAATCAGAAATATTTGGAAAATTATGTATTTGTGGATAGATTTTAAAACTTGTATATAAAATTAAAATTTGACGAAAAATTATGTATTTTTTGGCAATTATCCCTAAATAAAAACAATGGAACGTAATTAGACATTAGTAAAAAGGGATGTGAAAATGGGCGGCCCCATGAATGCCATTGCAATTTTAGGTGAATTTTATGTTTTGTATTGATGTGAGAGTATATTATGAATTAATGTTAGAGTGAGTTGGTTTGCTTTGCTGTTATGGTTGTGTTAACGATCTTGAGGGTCCACTTTACCCGGCTGGAAGGATACTGAGGATCCGTCTTCACGGCGCTATTTGACGGAGACCATGCAATTTTTTAAAAAAATCAATACAAAATTTAATGATTGCATCACGAAAAATTCGAGTTTGAGATCTTTGATCTTAAGTATTAACTTATTACTACTAAGGGGTCGTTTGGTTTAAGTTGGGTAACGAAAATAGAATGGAATCAAGTTAAGTAAGTAAATGGTAATGATAATTGTTACTTTTATTGAGTGTTTGGTTCAATAGTAGAAAGAGAGTCACTTGTGAGGGGTTTCTTTTCTCCTTGTTTTCCCTCCTTCTTGAGCGGTAACAATGTAATGAATTGGGTTACCCCCAAGTAAGAGAAATGGATAACATATTATTCAAACCAAACAAAATATAATGGAATCAATTACTTGATTCACTTTCCATACCAAAAAAAAAAAACTTGAATCAAACATGGGCTAAGTTAAATTGGGTAAGTCTAAGAAAATATTGGGAGGCCTTTGGATTTGTGTGGTGTGGGTGATATGGAAATGGAGGAACTCAGCGATGTTTGAACAAAACAAATGAGAGTTTAGAAGAATTAAAAATAATAATAAGTGTTGATTTTGGAATAGGTGTGTGGCAAGGGGTGATACGGATTCACATACGAGTAGAGCTGTCAAATGCTAGGGCCGGGCTGGCCCGAGCCTGTCGGGTTTGAGACAAAATCGGGTCGGGTCGGGCATGCCCAAAATTTCATCGGGCTGCAAAAATCAATGCCCAAACCCGGCCCATGAGAAAACTATAGTGTAAAAATTATCGGGTTGATCGGGCCGCCCGAGTCCATCGGGCTTTTGAGCGTCTTGGGTTGGGCCGGGCCGGGCTGGCCCAAAATTTCAACGGGTCTAGAATTTTATTGTCCAAGCCCGCCCAAACTACGGGTGGGCTGAGACTACCCATCGGGCCGGACTTTTTCGGGCTAAATTTGACAACTCTACATACGAACTTTGTTGATTGGGCCAGGATTCAATTAAGGGGCCGTTTGGTTTGTGTAGGGAAAGGGAAAGGGAATAGGAAAGGGAAAAGAAAGGAAATGAATAAGAATGATTCCCTATTTTCCAGTTTGTTTAGTTGGGACAGGAAAGGGAATCGAAATTCTATTTTATATATTAATTTGAAATAACACATTATTATTATTATTATTATTATTATTATTAATTTAATATTATATTATATGAGTAACACAATATATGTTTGCATGAATTATAATTATTTAAACAATATAATATTATATTATTTTAAATAATGTAATAGTAATATTTATTATTATTAATATTATTATTATTATTATTATTTTAAATAGCCATAAAATCCACATAAAATAACAATATTATATTATTTTTAAAATGAAAATAATAGCATATGTTTATTATTTTAATATAATTTTATATTATTAAAATATGTCGTATATTATTATTATTATTATTAATTGTTTAGTTAAAAAAGAAAAAAAAAACAATAATTCATATGTTATATTAATGTATAATATTATTTTATTTTAGAAAAAAACATTTTAAATAATATTTATATTATAATGTACTATATTATTTGAATATAATATTATTAAAAAATATATTTCTTATGTAAAAATAACGTCACATTTAATATAACATAGTATTTTATTATTTTCAATATATTTTGGATAATATAATTTATTATTTAAATATATCATGTTATTTAAAAATAATAATTCATAATAATTTTATAATTTAATTAAACATTATTTTTTATATATAAATATTATAATATATTTATAGTAAATATTATTGCAATATAATTTATTTGAAATATTATAATATATTTATAATATATAATTTAAATATAATATTTATTTAATTTAATATATTCTATTTAAATAATATATATATATATATATATATATATATATTTTAATAATAATATAATATTATAATATGTTATTATTATGTAAAATTAATAAAGGAAGATAATATAAGGGAAAGGGAATCTCATTCCCTTGTATTGAGAAGGGAATGAAAAGGAGGGGCATGGGGTAATCCATTACCCAAAATAAGGGAACGAGAATGGACAAAAACTGCAAACCAAACATCAACAAAGGGAATCAGGACTCCTAAATTCCCTTTCCCTTTCCTGATTACCCCGAAACAAACGGCTCCTAAGTAGAACTTGAAGTGTAGTGTAAAACTATAACGGTTTGATACTTCTTGTACCATTCTGTTATTTAATAGTATAAGCTTTCTTTTTCAGATAAAAATAAATAAATATCATGTTTGGCCAGGCAAACTACATTTCTACTTTTTTATACGGCTCATTTATGGTATGGTGCACATACGTGTCATTTAATAATTGAACTACTTCATAAATATAAATATATTGGTTATTGCACAATAAATACAACACAACTCTATCATCTCCTCCTTTAAATGTTCGTATATTGTTAATGATAATCTATATTCATTTAATAAATAAGTACTAAATTCCGACATTGGTTAAAACATGTCTAAACATATGCAAAACAAGGATGTAATAATTAATTAATAATTTACAAAATTAGTTGACTAAATGTACCACTCACAAAAGTCAAGCGTATGCAATGGGGAATTGATGACGCCGTTACCGTTAATTACACAATTTGCGGAAAATCACTTTTTCTAATAACCGCCGAATTATTGCACATGCATACGTCCACATCTGTCTCTTATTTTTGCACTATTTTTTAATTCTAATTCTTTTTTTAGGGCCATTTTTAATTAATTAAATATCAAACTTTCTTACTTCACTTATTTAACAACTAATGTAATCAGTCCGCAAATGAAATGATCACAATAAAAGTCAAATCTAGATTGGGCTGTTTTCCAAACAAAAATAATATTTCTTTTTGGGATATTTATTACTACTATCTATTTATATTTATTAAATAACATCATAGCCGTAGGATTCTATTTTGATGCAGTCCTTGTAATCAGATTGGATAATGTGAAGAGTGAAGTGTGCTATCCTTTTCAACAATTAGTGTGCATGTACTTCTCTTAATTAGTTAAAATAAAAGGGCAAAAATAATATCTAAAAAAACATAAATTTAGATGCACAATGAATGTAGCACCTAGCAAGTGGAAATACAATTGTGTTATCAAATTCACAAGTTGTCATTTTCGGGGAGAATTGAGGTTTATTTTATTTAAATATCAAGTGTGTCAAAATATATTGCATTTATCACATGATTAAAAAAAATGATATAATCAACCAATGGCTATAAATTCCTAAGAAAAACATCGTCATTATCATGGGCATAATACGAGGTTAATATCCCCTAATCAATTATTCCTATCAATAGAGAAGGTCAGCTTAGCATTTATAAAAAAAAATAATTAAAAAAAATCGAGGGATTAAGTTATTATTTTTCTTGTTAATGGGCATAGAGCATTTTTCTTACATACATAACACGCCCAGTAGCGGGCCGGGCCCAAGCCTCATCGGAGGAAGAAGAAGAGCCCAATCCAGCCCCCATTGTGATGGTCTTCCATTCAAATGGGCCTCACTTCTTTTTAGCCCAAAACATTATCAATTAATTTTAGGCTCACAGAGTATTATATTACAACATCATTGAATATTTTTTGAGAGAATATAGGTTCGATTTATATTTTATACATTAATTTGTGACCAGTATCTTATTTCTCTAGTTAAAATTATCTAATTAAGAAAATAATGAGCTTTATTAAATACATGTATATTTTTACAAAAAAAAAAAATTATAAATATTTAATATATGTATATAAATACAATAGTAATATATTACTTGTGCATGCATAATTTTCAAAAATAGGAAGAGCTGACTTATTTCTTGACTCGTCCAATGATACAAAAATCTCATAATTAATTTAGTATCGAGAACTCTATTTTAGATTTATATATATGTGGAAACCTTCACTAGATATAGGGTCAACAATTTAGTCTCTATTTATCTATTATATGCTTATTATATTTTGACTACAAATTAATTTAAATAGAATCTATAATGGGTTAGGTAGCATTTTAGGGTAAATGCATAGCATAGCACATGATTGCATATTAATTGTATGAGCTGTTGTTCTAAGCTCGAGATCGAGGCAATTTGAAAACAAAAAACTAAAATTTAATTCAAATGACTTAGGGATTGTACATAATTAATTATTGTTAATTATGAGCCGCTGAATTTTGGTGTAACATAAGGTCAACATACGATTAGGTTGCAATTAAGTCCTAATGAATTGTATTTAAAGATATCGACAACACCCATTATTCAATAATAGACTAATTGATGAGAATTTTGGCAAGTCTAATACCCACTCACTAAAAAAAAAAATTATACATACATTGTTTCACCAGAAGCGCTTTTCTACCCGCTATGGTCACACGCTCAATGCTCACGTGATAGTGTCACGTCGGCGATTTTTTCATATAATATTAAGTTTTTTTATTGAGTTTATTTTTTAGAATATATACTTCCCCGTCCACGAAATATGTATCTGATTTTTTTTTTCACGTATTTTGATGTGTCGAAAAATAAGTGTTAGGATAAATTATAAGTCTCACTTGACATAATAGACATACCCTACATTACTAAGTGAGATTATAATAACATTATAATAATTTTTAAGTATAGAACCTCTAAATTCCAAGTTTTTGACTCTTATTTGAAATATGGTACGTAGTGTCATTGACAAAGCCAGTGTTTGGTATTGTGGGGACATTTTTTATTTCATTTTTAAACAAAGTTCCTTTTATGATTATTATTTATTTATTTATTTATTATTATTATTATTTTGCATTTTCTTGATACAAATTATCTCATTTTTATGAATTGTGCGCGCAAAATTGAGTTGAATATAGAATTAAAAACTTGTTTAGTGAATCACAAAAGAAGCCGCCTTTAGCTCGAACAATTATGTGAAGAACGAGGAATTAGCTGATCGAGGAATCCTTTGTCGATAACTTCAACTTCCAGTGCTAAAATACAATAGATTTTTTATATTATCAATGCAAATTAAGAAATATAGTACTAATATTTATGATAGAGAAATAAATTGATTGCTAATTAAGATAGTTCTTCCTCGTGCTTAACACCTTAATATTATTATACTTCTTGTCAAACTTATTATTATTATTATTATTATTATTATTACTTCGTATCATTATTATTATTATTATTTATTTATTTTTATTTTTTTGGGATTACATCTTTCACATTGGGTCCATTAATGTTTATAAAGTCGCGATAGAAAAAATGGACCCGTTTTTTTAAAAAATAAATTCTCAATTTAATCATATTCTTGCCGATTAATCAAAAGTATATATACACCATCTACCATAATATTTTTTGTAAAGATAATTAAATAGGTAATTTTCTATTTTTGGGTATATAAGCCGGTGGCCGCCCGACCATGCATACAGTATATATATTTTTAATATTTATCACAATCAAATATGGTTTTATTACTGAAAAATTGAAATAAAAAGAGGATGCTGATGATTTTTTATTACCCATATTATTTTTATTAAAATAAAAATGCTTACAAAAATAGAAATATTGGGTGGGTCCACCGTCAAAGTGGCCACCAATTGGAGGGCTTTGCGCCATCCCCGCGTTTTCTACCTCTGTCACGCATATTCTACTTATACTTATCAAAACTATATAGTACAGTATTATTAAAATTTTATTTTTTCTTCATTTTTTTAAACTTTAATTAAGAGTATGGGGCCACGTTAATTTAATTATGTATGCCAAGTTTCCAACACCTATTCATGGATTTGACTATTGATTTTTTTGCTTTAAATCCTCTCGTGCAATGTCATTGTTACTCTATCTTATCAAATCTAGTAGTATATTTTTTTACACGCTTCTTTTTTTCAAATTATATATTATTTCTGCACAAATAATTAAAAAAAATAATTAATTATCTAGTGCTCTGACGGAAAATTAGTTTTCTTTAAATCACAAATTAATTAGTAGAAGGAATATTTCCAAGGACGACAAAGTCAAAAACAATTTGCAATGAAAGAAAATAATAATAATAATAATAATAATAATAATAATAATAATAATAATAATAATAATAATAATAATAATAATAATAATAATAATAATAGGGCGACTCGTTCAAATACCATGAGAATCCGTACAGAAGCTTTTCGAAGATATTGTTAAAAAAAAAAAAAGTAAGGACTTGTGATTGTTTTTTTTATATAATTTGGTTGAAATTAATTTAATTATTTGGTTCACATTTTGATAACAATGCTAATGAAATATATTAGTAGTTATTTTAGCTTTGTTGTTAGGAAAATTAGAATTCATTGCCTGCCATGAAAACAAACAAGTATACGACAATAATTTTGTTTGATCGTAGATTTTTTTTTTTTTTTTCTTTCAAAAAAGAAATTTCTACAATCAAAGCATGAATTCCACAATTTATGGAATAAGTAGCTGCATTTAAGGATATTGTTTACGACCAATTTTAAAGGTAGATATGCGATGTTTGTGTCTGAATTTTTATATATCTATTTAAATTCGACGAAAATCAATGAATTAAGTTTTAAAAAAAATGTTAATATAAGAAGCACTTATATATGTCATGAGAATTAGGAATCAATTTAAACAATTGAATTTCTCGATATCAACAATTTTGGTGATAGAAAGCATATAATACCTCCATCCCATTTATTAATCTATGTTGTAAATGACACAATAGTCAATGCAAATAAAGATATATGGTTGTAATCAATTATAATAAGAGAGAATTAATTGTAGCCACAATTTTTTTGCCATTTTAGAAAAGTGGACTAATAAGTGGGACGGACCAAAGCGGAAATGTAGCCTAATATATGGGATGAAGGTAGTATATATATTTTGATCTAGTGTAGATTGAAATTGAAACTTCGGCATTATACTCTCTCTGTCCATCTTATAACGAGCTATATTATTATTATAATAGACTTATATTGAATAAACATAGCTCATTATAAAGTGGACAAAGAGAGAGTTTTTTTATGTACATTATTTATTATTACTACATGTTTCAAAATAATTATGTAAGGTCATTGTATTTCGACTATATCATCAAATTTTCCTATATTTGATAACGGGTCTTACACTCGTACGTCTTATACATTAATTGATGTATTGGGACAACTTAATGAAAATGTACTATTTTTGTGATTTAAATCCTTCGTGTCAGGATTATTTGCCCCTCCTTCTAGGTAAGTCGAGATTTAAATAAATAAATATGGTATGCCATCAATTTTGCCACTTTTCAATTTACGACGACCGTACACAAAAACTTACACAAGAAAATTAATTGAGTTTATCATACGAAAAACAATATCGAATTATTCCAATCCGGTGGCTCTCTTATTTATTGAGTAATTTTTTTTGAAAAAAAAAAGGGAAGAGGAAAAAGTAAAGTAATAGAATCGGCTCCCCTTTGACTAAATATTCCCCCTTGATTAGCGGTTGTAATATCTAATTACAAAAATTAGCTTCCTCAATAAATTGCCATTTGTCCTTTCCTCATTATGTACGGTCAAGTCGGTAATTTTTTTTTAAATTTATTTTTTTAAAATAACTTTTTTCCCCCTTAAAATTAACGATGTCTTTTCATAATTGATCGTGTCTTAATCTTACATTAATGTAATATTGCACATATTTCGCCTATACTAATCACGATGGTTCCTATATATTTGAAAATGAAATATCACTGAATATACAAAAGTCAGAGTGCTATTTAATTTTGTCTGGAAACAGTAAATTTTTCAAAATCAAATTAACCGAATAAAGACAACAACAAAAACAATAATAATAATGATAATAATATTTCTAAAATCAAACTTTGACCAATCAATAGTAACGATTTAGTGAGCAGCAATATTAAACAAGTATTGTTGTGTGAGCCCCACTGTTTTTTCATATTCGAATGCAGTAGTGGAAAAATGCATTAATTCATTAATTATAGTATTAATACATAAAAATCTAACTTCAAGTTATTACACATTTTGTTAAATGTCAGAAAAAATAATTAAAAAAAAAAACCAAATCAACTAATCCTGAGTCCAAATTTGATCAGGTCCCCAACCTTAACTTCACTCAACCTCCATAGATCTTTTCTTCTCACCTATACATACACATTTATATACATATACATATATTATATGTATATGTATATGTATAACAGTATAAGTAGGTGTATGTATAGGTGGTGTGGATCGAATCAAGAAAACGCCAATATAGAGAGTGATGAAAAGAGGGGATTGAAGAAGAAAAGGAAACAAACAAAACCACAGAAAGCTTTAAACTCCCTTTCCTTATTCCTATAAATCTTGACGCAGAAAACGCGTAATCCTGAGATTCAGCAGCATCCCTTTCACTATAACTATAAGAATCAATCAATTTCAATTCCACCATTTTTATTTTTATTTTTCATTTTTGAGCTCTGCTTCTGCTTCTGCTCCTGCACTGCACGCACTTGCATAATTTCGTTTTTGGCCTCACCCCTCACTACCACTGTCAGACCCACTACTCTCTCTCTCTCTCTACTTTATCTCTCTCTCTTTCCTTGTTGGGATTATCAATTTATTCTCTGCATTTCGCGGATCTGAAATTCAGTGCTGAATTTCTTGTTGGTAAGTGGAAACGAGAGATCGATCTCGACTTTTTTTTTTCTTTTTCTTTTTCTTAGCTCGATAGTTGATTTTAATGGCGAATTGAGAGATCGGATTCAGTCGGAATGGGGAAAGCAGGGAGAGATTGGACGCAGATCTACGCGATCTACGGCATCGACGACTGGCAAACGCCGCTGTTCCTCCTTATCAACGCGGTGGGCTTCGCCGCCCTCTCCGTCGTCTTCCTCCTCTACTTCGAGCCAATCTGCCTCTTACTACAGACTCACTTCCTCCCGGGCCCCGCCTCCGCGCGCTTCGCGGCAGGATTCACGGGCTCAGTCACCGCCCTCTCCGCCGTCTGCCTCCTCTTCGCCGCCGCCAACTTCCTCTACTCCGCCGTCGCCCTCCACTGGGAGATGTCGCAGCGCATCGTCTCCTCTGTTCCGGACTGGTCCTCCGTCAAGCACGCCCTCGACCTCGGCTGCGGCCGCGGCATCCTCCTCAACGCCGTCGCACTCCAGCTGAAGAAGTCCGGCTCCTCCGGCCGGGTCGTCGGGCTCAGCCCGGCCCGAACCCAGTCCCTCAGCCCGAACCACACCCTCCGAACCGCCGGCCTCGAGGGCGTCCAGGAATACGTCACGTGCCGGTATGAATTTTCAAATTAAAAATTACTTCATAATTAATTAAAACATTAAAAATTATATTTAAGATCGGAGCTCGCCGGAGCTAAGAAATACTGTATAATTAATTTGAAAAAAAAATTGCAGGCCGGGAGATCCAAGGACGCTGCCGTTCATCGACAACTACTTCGACGTGGTGGTGTCGGCGGCGTTCGTGCACACGGTGGGGAAGGAGTTTGGGCAGAAGACGGCGGCGGCGGCGGCGGAGAGGATGAGGGTGGTGGGGGAGGTGGTGAGGGTGCTCAAGGCGGGAGGGGTAGGGGTGGTGTGGGACCTGGTGCATGTGGAGGAGTACGTGCAGAGGCTGAATGAGCTGAAGATGGAGGAGATTAGGGTGTCGGAGAGGGTAACGGCGTTTATGGTCAACAGCCACATCGTCTCCTTCCGTAAGCCACGTCAGCACTTCGTGGGCTCCGCCGAAGTCCGCCTCGACTGGAGATTCAACCATCTCTGTTGACTCTTGATAGCTTGAGTTGGCTGAAGATAATATATATATATATATATATATATTTTATTATTAGAATAAAATAATAATAAAAAAACTAGGATATAAATATAAATATGAATAGTGGTCACTTATCTCTTACTTATAGAATGATTATGGGTAAGAGAAAATAGTGTTATTTGTTTGTTTTGAGAATTTTGTGTATTTTCTGAAATTGTCTGGGAAAACAAAGTGGAACCAGATGCATTTGTCAGAGAGAGAAAGAGAGAAGGAATTATGGAATTGTAAATTTGGTCCAATGTTAGTACTTCTTTTCATAAAATGAAATGAAATAAAATACTCTTATTTAGTCCTATGATATTTCATATCTTAATAAAGAAATCGTCTACTCTTGGCCTTCAATCAAATATTCACTAATTCATCCTTAAAATTTAAATTAGCTTCAGAAATAAAATTAACAAAAAAGTAGTAGTAAGAGATAGTATAATTAATTACTCTCAAAAAGAAAAGAAAAGAAAGGAAGAAACTATAATTGTTGCTTCAAAAAAATAAAAATAATAATAATAAAGAAAAAAATAGAAAGAAACTATAATTGAGTTGCATGTTAGGGGTGGTTGGTGGGTCAGCATCATGCAATTTCGAAAATGAAATAACGCCCAATTTATAGTTTTTTTTTCAAGATTTAATCCACTGGCTATGCTTGCTTCATCATGTCATGTTGCATTACTATATTTTTCTTTTTTTTCTTCTTAAAATTTCTGTTTATGGGTATTTTATTCTTTTTACTCAGCATTTCAGCTAATTCATTTTTGGTATGTGCTAGTACTAGCACTTTCCACTCTCTCTGGAATGATTAATTACATAATGAAATTAATGATTTTTCATTGCTGGCTTTCTTATTTCAGTATAGCTAAATTCTCATAATTTACTAAGATTTTTCATCAATATTTTATTAAATTTTTTTACTAAAGCAATCAATGTTAAATTAGGAGTGTCTAAACAGATCCTACTCTACATGTTTACTTCCAAAAATGTTGGTTAGAACTATTCACCCTTTACTATTTATTTTTTTTGCATAAAGAAGATATTAATTAATGGGGAGAAAATCAATAATCAATATGCAGCACCTATTACAGCGGCAAAAATTAATGAAACTTTTTGGACCCATAATACTTTTCTTGGTTTTGACTAATTTATTATTATTAGAAAAAAAATTGTTGAAATCGATGTCTCCCGAAAGTCATTATCAAGTCACAATCGTATATCTTTCTATGGATAATATAGTGGTACAGAATGAGAAAGACAATTCAGTTTTATGCCACTAAAGATTTTTTTATTTATTTATTTGTTTTTGAATTAATTGAGTGCTCAACATTTACCAAATTTTCACTATCGTTCTGGGATTTTTGTATTTTTGGGAGCCTTCTTACTGTTTTTAATTTTGATAATCAATTTTTTATGAACTATTATAGTACTCCCTCCATTTCATAAATGACACATTTCAATAGTGACTTTTCTAACACGCTTTTCCATACTTCTCGATGATGAGTTTTAAGATGGATTTTCGAAGAATTCTTTCTTTTACGGGATACTACGACAGTCGTAGTATTCCGTAAAAGAAAAAATTATTCAAAAATTTATCTTAAAACCCATCAATGAAAAGCGTGGAAAAGTGTGTCAGAAAAGGCCAAAAAGAAAAGTGTCATTTTATATGAAATAGAGGGAGTAATATTTCTTAATATTTCATATTGCACTATTTCTCTTAATATTTAATTTAGAACAAATGAATAAAATTTTATACAAGAACGTCCTTTTATACTTAAATCATACTCAAATGCTTTCACCGTCAACCCCATTTATATCCTGGCTGTATTCATGAAAAAGGAGAGTACAATTAGTAAAATTTCAAACTTTAGACTTTGGCCTAATTAAAGTGAAACTACAATAAAATTAAGCATTAATTAAGAGTGAGGACTCAGACCCATTTTCACACTTAGTTCACTTTTTGTATGTAAAAGAAAAAGGGAAGCCTAAAAGTAGCTTTACTAGATTTAAACCTATTTACCCAACAAATACACTATTTCTCTGTCTATTGCATCTTATTTCTAAGTTCATTTACTTCAAAAATTATATTTTTACATATATAAAATAAATTAAGAGAGTACTTTTCATGGACTGAATCGATGAATTGTTATATGATAATGAAACATGATATGAGGTTCAAAATCATAGTGGGTGGGGTATCTAATTATAGCCAAATTGCAGATAAAGGGGCTTTAATTCAAAAGTTAAAGTAACAAGATGATTTCCTCATGTGATTAAGCTGCTTTATCTTATTTATTTAATTATTTGTCGGTGTTTAGTTTCCTAAGATGAAATATTATTCACCGCATTAGGACCAACCATCGAAGCACAATGTCTAGAAAAGGCATACACAAATCGTAGGAAAATGATTGCTTAATTCAAAATCCTTCTTCTCTTTGCCATTTTCGTTCTCAGAAATTCAAGATTTTGCATCATTATTTTCAGATTTTCTATATATATAAAAAAAGCTTAATTATGCTATGTTATATCGATTCCTACATATACATTTCATCAAAGAAAATAACAAAAAAAATATTTTGTTCGTTTTATATGTTAACAAGAAAACATATAACACATGCGACGTTATGACACATTGACATGTTCAAGAAGACTATACAAGAACCGCAAAAACTCAAATTATATCCTCAAATTGATGAATTGACTTGACAAGACAAATCATAATAATAATGAAAAAAAAAATGATATATTTAAAATAAAATAAAAATCCCTCCTACAAAAATTTCATATTCGAACAAAATGAGCAGCAAATTACTGTAACAAGTAGACATATAAATGCATCAAGCTGCGGGTACGCAGTAAGACGAGCTGAAGGCAGGAGGTAAGACGCATACCAAGTGAGGCCCCGGCGGATTGCAGCTTATATTTGCTTTGTCCACGTTTGGTAATCCGAGTTGAGGAGGCCGCACGTATCCAGCAACGAGAGGGAGGCATAATATTGAGATCACGATTCTTGAACCTGTTAAGAAAGATTATCACGAGTTATTAAGTGTCATTGATGGGAACAATAATCAAAGGGAGAGATGAATGGGTATATACCTTGTTTCGGCGAGAGTGATGTGTATCCTCTTTTCCTTCCAGCTACCATCCAGTTTTCTGAGTTTACGTCGACTTCATACAGCACTTCGTCCTGTCAGACAAGAAAAATAATGATATACTATTATGACGAAACTATTTATCCTAACAGTGAGCAATCGATGGTTGATAGCAATAAATATACTCTATAATGAGCAGCTCTACTGTCAGATGTCCGAGATATGAGTCATTCAGTTATAGTGAATCTTGCAATACAGAAAAGTAGGTAAAATAACGTACAAGGGCATCAGAAGCGGCATTATTGTCTGAGTCCTTCAACCTTTCGACTCTCCAGTTCATGGTCACAAGCTGCCCAACTCGGAGACCACTTGAAGGGAGAGGAAGGAAACCAACTGCAAAGCAAGGGTCCAGCACCGGTCTATGTAAAACAAGAGCACTCCGAAAGGTCAAAGGCTCCGTTTCACTTTCAGGTTCGGCAAGTTCCTTAGTTACAGGGCTATGGGCTCCGAGGTTTCTGTCACCAGTTATTGTGTATCTAATATTTAATATGCTGACTGGATCCAATTCCGTTGCTTCATCTGCAAAATTTAGGTTAACTAGATAGATAAAAACACGCCACATTTCTCAGCTGACAGAATAAAGCAAAATGATGAAGAATGTATTCAAACTAGGCAAATGTTGCGCTACGATGATGTGTAAGCCAATTTTAATTATCTGTAAGCACATGCTTTAAAAGTGATAATTAAAGGAGCATCAACAGTACAGATACTACATCGTCTCAACTTTTTGTAGGTTTTGAGTCTTGTGACATGCACTTGCTCCAATCAACTTCAACTTTTATATGAACTGAAACTTAAATTTCTGATATTAGTAGGGATATATTAGGCAGCGAATTTGCATGATCTGGTATGAGAATAGGGTTGGCACATCTTAATTGTATTGATATGTCGTGAAATTATCTATGTGTGGGATAGATATGAAAGGACACAGAAAGAATGAGTGAAAACTTCAACCAAAAAAGATGGGTCTACCTTTGGCTGCTGCATCCACCACACAGATGCTAAATAGAATTCCAGCTCTTGATTTCGAAGAAACAATTAGAGGAAAAAACTTGGACACTGGTCTGCCGTCACCTTTTCCAGCATGAGCAAAGCCATCCTGGAGATCTAGCCAAGCATCAGAGATTGCCAGAGAAGCTTTCACTTGTGACTGCAAAATTACCTGAGAAAGAAGATGGAAGGAAAAGGGAGCCAACAATTAGAAGGCACCCACCAATTCATACTGATTGCAATAAGAAGGCTGCTAGGCAGTTGGCTTTTGGTCATTGTATCATTAAGATTTCGAGTAATAGCTTCACAAGAACTTCAACATGTACATTTTTATTTATATTCTCTGGTTCTAGTCATTCTGCAGAACTTTGCACGAGGAAGTTGCAGTACACATACCTGCAATAGCAAGGTACCGTCACTGCATTTGTCTGCAACACGTGTAGTCACGTGGAAAGGATCCGTAAAATGCACGGCTACTGTCCTGTGAAGTAATTCTTGTTATTTTAGGCCAGAGTTACTTTGAATAGTAGGATTTGGAAGGAAGTAAAATTGAAAAGGACTGGTACTTCTCAAATGTCTGGTTATGAGAAACTCCAAAATCAAGTCTCAGAGCAATCGTCCTCAAACCATCCACAATACTTTGTCTCTGGGGAACGGTACCTAAAGAGACCACAACCAATTAGTTACTCAATCATTGAAGCACACCCTCAAAATTAGAACTACCGAGACTTGTGATACCAACCTGCAGGAGTCCCCTCAGCTAATCCATGACTAATAGCCTTTAGTGGAATCCATAAGACCGAAGTAATATTACTTGTCCAGTCAGGCAAATTGATCTTGCCATCTTCTAGGCTCAAACGTTTAACTTCAGCAGACACTGGTGAAAGAATATCAGGTGGACTACCAGAGGCTTCCACACTTGCCCCTATTTCATGCTTCTCAATTTCGATTTCATGTCTCTCCTCAATGCTCAAGCCAGGGCCAGTGTCTATGTGCAGTACAGCACCCTTTAGGGAATAGTTTATTGGTTTAACAATTATCCCAACCCACTGAGGTTCATTCATCAGTAAAGCAGACGAAACAGCAGCAGCAAGATCAACCAGAGGCCTTGGTGTGGCCACCTATATAAGAATATAAAACAACAAACATGCAAGTCTTACTATGTATAACACACAGAATAATATGCAAATCAATGTGCCACCCTCAAATGTACAATTCTACATTGCTAACTCAGCAAAATGTGTAGCTCAACTTATTAGAAATAAACACTACCCCCAAATTACCTTCAAGACAGGTCTTGTTGGCTTTTCAAAACTCATAAAATCATCAGTGTCTGCAGGCCCACCTTTCGAAAAACTATGTGATCTAAACCTTAATTGGCCTATCTGCCCGGTAAGAACCCCCAACACATAGGAACCTGGTTTCTGTGGGGGCAAGGAAACTGTAATATTATTCCTCCCAGGCCTCAGCACAATAGCTTCAGAGCTCTTTATTGCCTGAATACATAAGAAGCTTGAGTTAGCCTAGCATGCAAAAGATGCAGGTGCAGGAACATGGCATCAAGGAAACAGTTTGGTGATCACAAGAAAAATGTACCTTAGCACCCTCATCGGTACTATTGGTAGCTGTCAGCATAACACTAAGTGATTCAAGAGTAATATCATCTGGAAATCCACTCCATAGAGAAACGGTGAGTGTGCCAGGGTCTCCATCGCAAAGCTCTAGAGCAGGTCCCTGATTGCTGGAAAATGTAATTAAGGAGGAGACATCTAAGGGCACAGGATGCTCCATTTCACTATGAGCGAGACGGACAACCTCGGACTGAAATGCTTGTCGTTCCTTGTGTAAGAACAATCCTTTATCTAAAGACAACAATTTCACACAAGAAGATAAGTAGCCAGCTTGATCATTCAGTATCTTTTGACACTCTGCCAAATTTGGAAGAACTTCAGCCAGCAGGTTCTCCCATCCTTCACCCGCATAAAGGGCACAAACTTTCTCATACAAATTTGCTGCTAAATCATAATTTTCGTGCTTATGGTAGACAGCTGCAATTTCACCATCAAGGACAACTCCATGTCTCTTCCACCAAGAATGATGGTAGTTATTTGCAGCACCCTTTGACAGATCAAGATATTTTTGCTGGAAAATAAACATTACAGATATTTGGTGAAATGATAATAACGCACAGCTCTGGAGAAACTGTAACACAGTAGAGGTAGCTTAATAAAAGGTCATTCAGAAGTAAGAATTTAACTATTCTGTATTGAGAAATCAAAGAATGATTGTGCTCCAAGAAGAGTTACCAACAATACCCAGTTACTTTAGATAATTGTGCTCCCAAAGTTCAAGTCGAGGTCATTCGCCTAAGCTTTATAAAGCGGATAGTAAGCTCCAATATCATATAATATACCTAATGAATGACCTCTCAACTTGTTCAGACAGTTATCATTAGATATGTATATGTATGGTATGTTTGTATAGCATTTGTGTGATTTCCCAGTTAGAGTAGGAGTTAGGACTCTTGTGAATATATACGTGTATTTATCAGTACATTAAAAATTTTCCTCAACATGTTTATAGTTGATTTAACATGGTATCGCTCGAAGAATTTAAGATAGGTACTGCCTAACATGTACGTCAACTACTCTTGTTTCAAAATGAAATAAATTTCCGCTAATGTTTAAAAGAGTTAATAGGGTACAATATCTAATTGTCATAAGTACGTCATTAACTATTTACAGTTATTCCATCTTAGATACCCTTAAAAGTCTGATGGTCAAACTGTTCATAAGCTTATCCAATTATAATGTTGTTCTAATGTCACATTAGAAGGAAATCAACCAGACCTAAAGAGGAGGTTCACAGTGTGATTAACCATCAAGGTCAAACTTCAAAGTAACATGTGCGCAATAGTAATGTACTAGGTACCCCACTTGACCGTGATGTAACTTGAGACAAATTTCACTGGAATGCAGAGGGTGAAAACCAATTACATACCTCAAATTCCTCGACAGAGGATAAAGATTTCCACAGCTCTGCATCAGAAATTGTATTCCTCAAAGCATGCTCAGCAGCGACAAAAATCTCTGCAAGTCTCATAGGCCGGTCAATTGAACCATCAAAATTTCCAGGTGAGGACAAGGTCCTTGACATGGAAACACTATTTGCTTTTTGCACCGGAGGCAGATGTCCTGAACTGTCACTAGCAGAGGTCTGAGAAGAGTCGAGAATTTTTCTATACTAAAGTAGTTATATGCACACAGATCCCGGAGACAAATTAATAAAAATAAATGAATAGCACACTGTCCACTAATATTTTGCAGAAATTCAGCTTACTTGACAGGACTACAGAAGCAAATTGTAAGTACTCAAAAAGTCAGGTATTTTGCTAATTAAATACATATTTACTGAAGTAGATCCCTGATCAGTGACATCCTCTCATGTCATATTTGGAGCACATGTAAAATAGAAAAGAAGTTTCATTAATCTGCCTCAAGTAAGACTATATTTCCCAGTAAAGTTACCAGAACTATCTACTTCACTAAATAATACAAGAGCCCTACCAAGTAGGAGAAGCACAGTTCAAGAGAAAAGAAACCAATGAAATCCCTTAAAAAGCCCATTATGAAGTCCCAAGCCACAATATCAATGATCTTTCAATAATGTATAACTCAAGTGTTCAAAATCTATCTTTCCAGTAACATCCATAAATTTCATGAATGAGAAGTCTGTAGCTGAGCTGATAACCAACATTCTACAGCAACCATAGCACGTACAACCTTTACATGGCAAACGATTTCCTAGTCATGAATCATCTCCAAACCCCATATCGCTGTATCAAAGATCTTCAATAATGTACTACACAAGAATTTGTCATCAACAGAAATACCCACTCTGATTGTGTACAAGCAACCATGTAACCACTAATGAGATGTCTGTCACTCAGCTAATAACCAACGACATTCTACAGCAAATATAGCCTCAATTTCCTAGCCATATCAAGTACTACCTCCATTTCATGGAATTTGACCCCTTTGCCTTTTGGGATTTTCTGGCACATTTTTCCACGTTTCTTGATCACGGGTTTTAAAATGGATTTTTGAAGATTTCTTTCTTTTACGGGATACTACGACTAGTCGTAGTATCCCGTAAAAGAAAGAAATCTTCAAAAATCCATTTTAAAACCCGTGATCAAGAAACGTGGAAAAATGTGCCAGAAAATCCCAAAAGGCAAAGGGGTCAAATTCCATGAAATGGAGGGAGTACTATGTATTGGCATAGTGGATGTATATTCTGTAATTTTTTTTCTATGTACCTGAATTGTCTAGGACTTTTGTGTTGAAAGATATTTGGATCTTCTAAATTGACCATATGAAACACAGATCCACAGAAGATCAAATCAAGAATGTTCTCGAGGGAGAAGCTCTATAGCTATATTTGCACCAGACAGAAATCGGGCTCCATTCTTAGACTTTTGAATTTTCCTCTATCTGTCTTGGTCATTTATTCTTTGTATAACATAGCTTGATTAGATGAAAATGCGTAGAAGTACTGGAATTTGGTAGTTGATTGTCTTTAAGCAAATAACTCAGACATTAAGGTCTTAAGGCATGGCTTTGTTAATGTTGCTAAAGAAATGAATATAGATAAATCTATGCAAACTGGAAAGTTTCATTACCTATCACCAGAATTAGGACGGCTGTCAAACAATTCAGACATATTTCCAGCTGAAAGCGATGCTCTACGACGATTTGCCTCACGCAGAAGAACAGATGGTTCCAAGGGCAGCGGCTTTCTCTGAATGCCAAAGTGCTTAAGGTGTGGAGATTCTTGGAGAATCATCTGCACAGCCAGTGTAGAATATAGATATTATATGCATTTCAGGATGCGATCAATCAATAATAACCTTAATACTGCTGCACACATCTTGAAGACAGATATGCAGGCAACATCACCAAATATGAAACAAAAGCAATTAGTGGGTAAGTAAAACAGTTATATTGCTATGACATGTTTCAATAAAACTATCAATCAAATTCTGACAGTTTGACGGTTGAAAAAATCATATACCAATCCTTATCATAGCAAAACCATTTAGCGACATGATCATCACGACAGATAATTTTTCTTTAGAATTAACCTTCAATTTTGCTATTCAAAAGATATATTCAAGACACTACTTTGACTATGTTTTGATGTTTGGTGTTCCATTTCTATCCATTCAGACATACCTTTTCTTTTGCAAGCACCTCAGACGAAGCATTGGGTGGAAGCGATGGCCAAACTGCTGGCTTAGGCCAAGGCAGCATGCTGAGTGAAGCACTGCATGGAAAATACAATAGTTATAGCAGAGTATAGGAAATGTAATCTTTTAGAGATTCCCGGATTGACTTGGTTCTCGTGGCATGGCAAACTTTTCTTTTGCTTAAATTACCAATTATATAATTTCTGCGATAATTCAAATTTAAGAATAGATCTTTCACAGAATGAGACAAAACCAGCGCTAGATACTAGGTTTTCTGGGGAGGAATGCAAAGAATAAATACAATATTATAGTGAAATCGTGCACATACCTGTTAACAGGACTCCTTTCAATATCTGATCCATAGCCAATTAAATACCCTAGCCGCATAAACTGCCACAAATATGAAATATGTCAACCAGAACTACCAGTAATCTGGTCATAAGAAACTGGGAAAATAAAATGACTTGTGTCTTTCCTGACCATAGTAAAGGGGTGGGGAAGATGATGATATTGAAAGCAAAATAAAATAAAGCCTAGAAGATATCAGAATCCCATGACCATTCTACCAACAGAAGTACACTCTTTGCACTTGCATTGGCAAGGAAACAGAAAGTTGCAAACTTGCTACACACCGTTTAGTTTCTAGAATTAATTCTTAACTAAAATTGCTCTACCTTTGTATGGCACAAAGTATATAATTCCCCCTGGACACGGTAAAACTCCTTCTCAACATCAGGTGCTGCCAATCCATCTTCATAGTGAGAAGCAGTTGCACCAATCAATTCCAAGCAAGCTGTGATTACCCAGACTTCACGCAAACAAAATGGCAACATACTCTGAGAGAACCCAACATATGAAAAGGTGAAATTCAAAAATGTGAATAGGATAAGAACAAAGCGGATATCATCAGAATTCAATGCTAATACCTCATGCAAAGCCAATGCCCCTGAGAAGCTGATTATGAATGAATAACCTCTTGATGCGACTTCAAATGGACGTTTTAATTTAAAAAGAAGCTGCATTTATGAAATCAAGAAACCCTCTTAGTGCATGTGAGAAGGTTCGAGCATCAGATGCATAAAGCAGTACACTTCTTTTCTTAGAAAAACAAAAGCAAATAAATCATAGAACAGCCAATTCATCGAGATGTCAACACCACAATTTTTAATGTTAAATATCAAATCAGTCAAAAAACATAATCTGTAAAACGAAGCCTGTATTATGGCAGAACATTATGGCATACATTACACAACAAACCTAAGCTAGACTACAAAAACTTTCACACCTTTGCTTGACAGGCAAATAAGTACTGCCTGAACTCAAACTCCCTAAAAGAGTCATCTTGAACAATCTGAGCTAATGCTTTTTTTCCAGTGTCAAGCAGTGTAGCCTGATCATCTCCTTTCTCCACTCCTCCAAAGTCCCTCTGCTTTCCTGCCATATTAACTGGAGCAGGGGAAACGTTGCAAAGAAGTTAGGTTGCATATCTGTAACTCTAAAAATACAAATATAGAGAAGCCAGAAAGTCAGAGGAAGCAAGAGCATATTTTCCTTCACTTGAATCAAGCTTAAAGTCATAGAATTCACAAGAAAATTAGAGAAAGCAACAACATATTCTTGGGTGCCTAGCATACAAAGAAAAGAAAAGGAAAGATTTCTGATTTTGTAAATTTAGGGTAAAAACATCAACCAGGATGACAGAGTTAAGTTCAAAGAAAATGTCCTCCCCCCCCCCCCCCCCACCCCACCTCAAACCTCACATTTTTAATGGAAATAAATTGACAGTTTAACCTTTACTTCAAGAAATATTCTATGCAGTTATAACAGCCATAGCTGGTGTCTCTTAAAAAGGAGAAGGGTTGTATTCAAGCCCTTGCAAAGTTGCAATGAATGATCATTCAGTATAACAAAAGAACAATGATGACTACCAATAAATGATTACAATTTGACTACAATTCTTGCATTTCCAAAAAAAGCCAAAAAGTAAGATATGGCATGCATTAAGCACCTGTTTCCAAATAACAGAGTTCAAGCTCATCATATTCACGTAAAGCATCTTCATGGAGATGAGCAATTTCGAACATAAAAGCCAAACTTTCCTGTCATAGAAGGGAATATCATGAGTATATGACAACAATGCCCACAAAATTTATAAAATTGAAATAACTATTGTATACTCAACCATGCAAAATTTAGAAACATTTTGGTGGAATCTTGCGGCACTTTATGATAGGACAACAAAGAGAGCAAGCTACCGAATTGTATAGTATTTGGAAATTGGGTACTGAATCGGGTGACAGAAGTTGTTCAGCAAAATCACTATGTTTGTGCCTCATTAGGGCTTCAGATTGAAATTTCATTCAAAAATCTTTTTTGTACATTTCAATCATGTTGCATCTAAACTACATAGTGCTGTTATCTTAAAATCTTTAAGCAACTTTTTTTTATAAACTACTCACCGGACTCAAGAACCAGGCTCCTTTTTATCATCCTCCTACACTTCCATTATTTCTTTCTTTACAAGTAGATGTCAGTGTTCCCTCTCCCCATAATACTATTATCTTTTTGCATTCTTCCCTACTATCTGTGCTAAGTATGCTTTTTTTACTTAAATAAGAACGGATTGCATGTATTCTTTCAGCCCACCAATTTCGCAGCATATTATACTGGATTGCGTAAATTGTATTGTGAGCTATTGTCAATTAGCAATTTATGCAGAGTTCACATTTGTTATATTAAGAAAGTCCAGTTATACAGCTTTAGTGTTAACTAGCTGTCTAGTATAATTAACCAGAACTATCTCTTTACCAATCACAGACTTGTGCCCAATGTAATAAATCACAGTTCTTAACTCTCAAATCTTAAAGGAATTTTCTTTCCTTTTCTTTGCAATTTCGTTTCTTCAAGGTCAAAGCCATATGTGCCTGGGCAAGGGTATTGGCTGGACCTTACCTGTCTGTAAATGTTCAGATAATGCGGATCTAGTGGTATACAGAGAAAAGTCCCCATACATCACATAAAAGGTATTCTCTTTGATTAATTACGTTGTCAACACTTTGTATGTAAGCATATACACTGCATTTTCTATGAGAATCCCAAGTATAGATATTTTTTAAAACTGATAGTGCTACTGATAACGAGTCTATCCACTATACTTCTTGAATGGGATATAATCTGATTTAAATAACATTTTCAAACAATTTGTATCATAAGAAAAATACCTTCAGAATGAAAAAATTGCAGAAGTTCCAAACTGGCATGAATCTCTGTTCACTGAGCTTGCGGATTTCCTCTTCATAAAACTGAATGCGTCTGTCAAGTGTATTTCTGATGCATTCCATAATTTTCGCCTCTAAGTCTTCCCAAAAGTTTGAATCAGGTCCATTAATATCCAATTTGCAGCACCTACATGAAGCGTTGAGAGACTATTGGATTAGAATTGTCAGCATGTTACTATAAGAGATTTTGATTTGTATTTACTATTAAATCATTTCTATTCTAGTTCCACTATCAGTCAATAAAATAGAGAATTCACAAGTTTGTATATGTATATGTATATGTTGACAGTTCTAATTTCACTATCATTCAATAACATAGAGAATTCACGACATTTGACTATATAACAGCATACATACAACTAAGAAACACCATGCTTCAAAAGAAAGGCTAACCTTTCCCTCTTTTTAGAGCTAAAATCAACTTCAAGTTTGGCATATACTTTTTTCGCCATCTTGGTGGCCTGATCGTTGTGAGCTGGTGCTTTAGACACGAAAACAATAAACCATTCTCGTTCATCATTTTGAACTATTAGTTTGAGTCGTGGTTTAAGGATGTTCTTAAACTCGTCAAGATCCTACACACAGAAAAAAGGGTACAGATAATGAAAAGAGGAAATACATATGAAATAACAAAGATGAAAGTAGTTCGGCCACATAAAATAAAAATCTCAGCAACTGAGGTAATAGAGTAATCAACTGAACGTATCTTGAGAGGCAGAAATTCTTACCTCGCAAGTAACAAGTACAATAGTTGCATACGGCTCCCGGAACCAAAACAATGATTGCTCTTGAGGAAACCGACTGCGTAGTCTTGCATCCGTTGTCAGTATGAATTCAGCAGGTAATTCATCAACAATCACGGGATTTCGGGTCTTGTTGTTCAGAGAAGCTCTTTTGAAAGGCAACCTCTCTTCAAAACCCTTCTTGATGGTAGGCCACAGATCACTTACATCCTCAACTATAATAAAATAAAGGGAAACTAGTAAACAACCTTCAAGAGTCACCCACTAAGTTTCAAGAAATTAATGATAATCTTTCTTTTCTACCGAATTCAACATAGAGGCTGTCAGCTATAAGCATTCAAAACAATTAAAATGTCTGCTAGTTATCATTGTGTATTGCTCATTCTAATAGTTAATTAAAATTTCTGCAACTAGCAGGATACATTCATTACTTAAATTAAACCATAAACTTCCAGCTAAAATGTCCATAGTAACAGAAAAAAGAACAGCCCCAGGAAAAGAAAACAAAAAAAACATATACAGTCGAACGCAATTCTTCTTTAACTGGCGAAAAATGCTATACTAGCATACCTAGATCAATGCAATCAGTATATCTAACATTCTAACTAAAAAAGGCACAATTAAGCTCGAAATAGAATCAAAAACCAAACAACAAACGAAGAAACCAGAAGAAAAAAACACTAGGCAGCAGCGACAAGAAGCTAAATCGAAACATGAACCGTTGCCGCTTAAAAATGGAGTTACCGGAGAGAACGACGTGATTGAATGATGATTTGATACTCTGAAACTGAGGTAAGAAACTGGCCATAGTTTCAGCGATCTGCGGTGAGCATCAGTCCGTCGACGACGGAGTCGAGATCGGCGAGCGACAATGCGACAGTAGCAGAAGGACAGCTGCCGATTTAACCGCGGTCGAACGGCTTCAGCAGATTTGCTTGCTTCCGTCGAAGTTGGGATCCATGGATTTGTCCTTTTTCTGGGAATCACGTTTAATGTTTGTCGTTTTGGCTGTTTGTAAACTCGCACTTCCAGTACGCTTTTTTATTCATATTTATGAAAAATTATTTCTCTTTCAAAAAAAAAAAAAAAAAAAGAGAGAGAGAGAGAGAGAGAGAGAGAAAGTGAAGACAGAGAAGAAGTGGATTAGGCTTTGGATGAGGCGCGCCAAAACAACATCTTCATCAACTACCAGCTCCCGTTCATGGCCGCTCCTTTATCCGCTTCACTCTTCTCTCCCACCAACCTCTCCCCCCTTCCCTCTCCTTTAGTTTCAACTCCGTTTTGCACTGCCCGCTTCGCTCTCCCGCGCAATCGGAAGCTTCGAGAGCAATTCTCCCGCAAATTCAATCGCATTTTGGCGATTAAGGAGTATGGCCCCATGGTTAGTTCGCTTTGATCTCGTAAAGTATCGTGTGTTTGCGATTCCCTGTGTTACTGCAATATGTATGGATTATTCAGCATATTTGAGTGCTGACAGTAATTGCCTACTTCGTTTGTTTTTATTCTGCACATTTTAACGATTATTCGCCGTTTGGAATGCTGCATTTTGGTAAGCTCGGTGTTTTCCGGCAGTTTAAGAAACATCTACTGGGATGAGTAATGGTGAACCTCTGCATTCATGCCTAGAATATAGAAACACGAAGATAGTGCAAATGGAAATTTCAACTGATCAAATAAAATATGAGATCGCAATCTGCATTTTGGAATACGTCTGGTTTAAGTGTGAATTTTGGAGTGATTTCGACCCTTTGATCGCCTCCTCAGCTACTATTTAACTTGAATAACATTTACTTGTGAACATAGTTATGTGATGAATGATGATCTTAGCAAAGGACGAATTGGTTTCCATGGATTGTCCTCAACTCCTGGAACTTTTTTGATTTCTATTTGATGTGCTTTTGAAGTTATACGGAGGACTCCTATAAATATTCATATGATATGAATTACTGCGAGATGCAGGGACGTGTAGCAATGAGTATAAAGGATCGAAACATCTAGTATGATGCAAAAAAAAAAAAAAAAAGAAGCACAACACGATGTTCTAATATTGTAAAGATATTATTATTGCTTTTACACTGAATAGGACTCGTTCAAAGATGATAGCTAAGAGTTATATCTGGATGCCCATTACCAGCTTTAGGAACTCCTTCTTTCTCGTTGTAAACTGATGCACGGATTAACGTCAGCTCCTTACATGAACTGTTTTCATGCAGGCATTAATGAATGAGGGCAATAACTGCCCCAACATAAAGACATGGATGGAAATAGGACGGAAGCCGTTTGAGAATGCTTTTGCTTTCATCATTCTTTTCCTTCAACTAACATCACCAATACCTTTGATAGAACACAATTCCTGGCTCATTCCTCCAGCTGAAGCAGTACTTTATTCCCCGGAAACAAAAATTCCTCGGACTGGAGAACTGGCTTTGAGAAGAGCTATCCCTGCTAACAAAGATATGAAAACTATACAGGTTTGAAGAACAGTGCTATTTAATTCAA